>JAYKKT010000069.1:12065000-12410000 GCA_036023115.1 Brasenia schreberi
TATTCCAATAAGTTGCTTTGATATGGAGATGTTGCAAGACACTTTTATGGCAGGCCACTTTATCTTACCCATGCAACGCCACACATACACACATATATATATAGAGAGGGAGAGGGAGAGAGAGATTGTGGTACATGCTCAATTCATTAGATGCTTAAATCTACTCAAGCATATTTTAACTGATGCGATCAACGGTGGAGATTTGAATTTAAAAAAGATTGTACCATTGTGTATTAAATACGAGTATGAAAAGTAAAATGATAAAAAGTTGTTTTTTGGATTCAAATCTTCACAATTTATTGTGTGAGTTGGACACTCAAAACATTTGAGAAGATTTAAGTATCAACAGGGATTGAGCACAAGCCATTATCTCTCTCCATATATATATATATAGAGAGAGAGAGAGAGAGATTGAATCTTTCCCACTTCTAATACATGTCTACTCATAACTCTTATTGCTTTTGAGTGATATGAGTATAAAAAATATCTTTCGTACTTTTTAATAGTATCTTTAAGTTTCGAAATTATACCCATGTCACCCAAAACAATAGGTGTGGATGAGTGAATAGTGTGGGTAGGATCAAAATTTTCTCTCTCTCTTTCTCTCTCTCTCTCTCTCTCTCTATATATATATATATATAAGCCCTAAATATCCCATGTCCTGAAATGGGGTTACTATTTTCTCCAACATCATTGAATGAAAGATGGCCAGCATAATTAGAACCACATGGATATATCTGCATACAATACATTACATCAAAATATACCGTCTTCCACGCATCTAATATCACATATTGAACCGTGCAAAATCCCATTTACATCGTATACTAGTGATGCTATATAACTTGTACTTCATCTGGATACAAATGGTCTTGGTTTACTGAAAGGACACTGGAGCACTGTTAGGTTCAGCTCTCAAGCAGGCAGTTTTGGCGAAAGATTGAGTTGATCATCAGGATCAAATCAAATAAGCTGGTAATGGGCAGTGGAAAATGGATTCGAATTTATAAAAAGAATACAAGATGAATATTCATCTATGGATCGATCCATTTCCTAGCAAATAGTTTTGAACCGCGGCCAGTTAATTAAGCCTTCTTTGATTCCATTTCAAGAGCACTCGAGTCTAAACAAAAGACAGACACAACTACAGAACTCTTCTGTGGTTAAAATCCGGAAATCATTGGTAAGCACATTTATGAACACTATTAAGTGCACTTTCATAAGCAAAGCTCTAAGGTTATTGGTGGCTATGCGTTATTGCAGTGACTATGTGTGTTCCACCATGATATCAACAAGAGATGCATCGATGAGGAAGCATGCTTGTGTGGTGGCACCCGCCACTATGAACACTTTATTTCTTGCTTTCTTTTTGAGGGAGAAAAGCTGCTGTTTCCTTCAATCATGATCATATGAATGATTCTCATCTTGTTCACATGATCGCAAAGTTATCGCCAATATCGCAACAAGGGTCATTTTCCGTCTTTTTGTTCCCTTATTTTGATAGTTATGAGTTACCACTGTCAGCCTATATACATAGCCCGTACTAATAAATGCACATATAAATAATGCGTATATACTATATCTAGAGTGTGTGGACTGCTTTGTACTCATGCTCACTATTTTTTTTTTTATGACATGAGTATAATAATAATATCTTTTATACTTTTCAAAACTCTTTAATTTTTTTAAAATTATACTCATATTATCTAAAAGTAAATGTATACGAGTGAGCATGTCGCATGTCGATAGGTTCTGGTTTTTTATATGGTCTAATATTCTTGCTTTGAAATATTTTATTCCTTTAAAATAAATCATGTGGTTGTTGGGAAGTGGAATTTTCTAGGTTGTTCATGAACCTCGATGTTAGACTCACTAAACTAACAAAGTTTGGCTTTGTATTACTGGGATAAATCAAGGAACCCTCGGTGCTCCGCACATATGCCCTTTTTAATCTTCTTCAGACAAACTATCATTCATAACCAGAGGAATGCCCATTGGCTTGCACTTTTCTTTTTTCTTTTTTAGTTTTTGGCATGATTTATATCCACATTGATCATTTCATATCCTTGATTCATATTGTTTTTCAGGTATATATATATATATATAATTGATTGTGTGAGTTGGACAATGAAAATATTTGATAAGATTTAAGTATCGACTGGGATTGAGCACAAACCATTATCTCTCTCTATATATATATTCTCTATATATATAGAGAGAGAAATCAAATCTTTCCCACCTCTCACACGTGTTCACTTATACCCACCATTACTTTTTTGAGAAGATTTAAGTATCGAGAGGGATTGAGCACAAACCACTATCTCTCTATATATATAGAGAGAGAGAGAGTGAATCTTCTCTACTTATGACACGTGTTCACCCATGTCTACCGTTGCATTTGAGTGACATGAGTATAATAAAAATATCCTTCATACTATTTCTATCTATGTATATATACCAACAATATTCTCAATTTATCAAGAAAGAAAACACAAATTTTGTTCCCACTTTTTCAATACGATGAGATAAAAGAGTGTAGCTGAGACATTTACACCAATTTTGGTGACTATTTCAATAAAGTGAAAGGGAGGATCATTCTTCCTCCCTAATCAATATGTGACTATTTCAATAATTGCATGTCTTCTTCTTTTCCTGGTGCCAGCCTAAAATGGTTGAGTTAGGAGCTAAACTCAACTTATTTATGACGTTTTCTGCATTTAGGATGATTGTTTAGCTGAAATTCGCCAATAACTGAAAAAGTTATGTAAATTCCATCAAAAGGTCTAGGTTTTGCTTAATGCCTGACAAGACATTTTCTCATAACTTACCTTAATATGTATAACTTTCACTAAGACCACAAAAAGGTCGAAATTTTAGTAGTATTTACCACTCATTAAGGGAAACCATTTTTCTTATTCCTTTTATGATCAATTCATTTATTTGATCAAGTTTTTTTAGAGAAACTTTCTTCAGAAAAAAGTTGCTTGACTTTCTTTTCTTGAGAAGTTTCTGATGATGAGATTTGTGGCTACCATGCACAACCATCATCATACTTCTCGGATCAATGAAAGGAGTCCGGAACCCCAAACTGAAGCTTGGTGAAACTCATTATGGAGTTAAGGTGTAAACAGATCACAAATGAAGCCAGAACCATTTACATCCACCAAAAGATCAAGAAGATGATACAGCCAAAGTTAATGTTGTCAAAGTGCAAAGGTCAAACCTAGACATAACCGGTTCCTAACTGTCTCGGTGGTTCCAATTGGAACCGAATCAGGCCAAGAACTGGCTGAACCTAGAACCGGGGAGCACCCGGTCCAGTTCCAGGTTTCACCTCTTATAAAACTGGAACTGGAGGTTCCAAACTGCAGGTTCTGGTACTTTTATTACTTTTTTAATATTTTTCAATTTTTTTTACCAAAGGTACTGGTTCTTGACGGTTCCAAACTTAAACCAGAACAACTCCAAAACCGAAGGTTCCAGAACTGTAATTGAAACCTCCTTTAAACTGGTTTGATTACTGTTTTAGATTTCAGGCTAACAGGAACTGAACATGTCTAGTCAGACCCATACAAGATTAAATGGAGGTCATGAACATAGTCTTAGGGTGTCTTTTTGTATTCCTAAGGGGCGCGGGATGGAACCCCAAAAATAGGGTCCAAGGAGCATTCATATTTCAACGTGAGCAAACACCGAACTGAAGGGCCCGCGAACCAAACGGCCTGTGCATGTTAAAGATTTGTTGAGAAGTGGGAGACCGAGCCTTTCACCCCAAGAGAGTCCCTGATGCTTGATGGACCTGGTTTCAAGTCAGTTGGTCCTAATGAGAGAATTTGTGTCAATTTTGAAGACACGACACGGTTGAAGGATCACACTGAGACACTGAAGTAGTCCATATCTCGTATTTTAATTCCACTTGAATATAAAATGAAAAAAGTTAATACATGTGAGGCTCGGATGCCTATGACCAGGTGAATCATTGCTTTGCTGGAGGTGACAATGAACTAAGAATTGAGATGACAGCCCATAGATAGACGTGGCTGGTTTGCAACTGGATCGACATATCGAACAAGAACCCGATGGGTTTGGAACATACCAAACTGGAACCAGCAGAACCATTCCCAGTTCAGTTACGTTTCCACCTATCAATAAACCGTAACTGGTCCTGGATTCCATCGGTTGGAACCAAGGGTTCCAATCATAATCAAGAGCGACATTTCTCCGCTTTAAATTTTATTTCTTAATAGATATTTTTAATAATTTTGGAACAAATAAGTTCATATGTAATAAATTTTCCTTACGAAACCCAACTTGGTATTGCTGAATTTGTTGTTTCTTAATTTTTTAAACACAAGTTTCGAAACGAAACCTTAACCAGAATGAGAACCAAGCCCGTGACGGAACTGCCACCAAACTGAAATTAGAACCAGACCCCGAATCATTGTGAAACTGAAACCAGACCAGAACTAGCATAACCGGAACCGAGTAGGCCCCAGTATGGTTATGGTTCCTGGTTATTGGAGAAAGGGGACAGACCATGTCCTACCCATAGGGTTGACCTCCACTAGTGGAGTGAAGGGGGAAACTGAAGGGCAGTTTAATTACATATAAAGAAGCTAGCCTCTAACAAGTCAGTTGATTTGGACGAACATTCAGCTAATCACTTGAAAGTGAGGAAGCTTAAAGAATCATTAGAGTGATTGGAAGCTGGTTGTCCTCTGGAGATATATGTTCTCCAACTATCCTCACAAATGAGATGCCTTCCAAGCGCATCTACTAGCCACTCGGAGACAGAACCTGTGAATTTTGGGTAAAAGTTCATTTGTTTCCTCACATGATCAGCAGAAGCTCCTCAATCTCTCTGCTCTATCATCCGTCTCACGTTTTCTTTTTCTCTTTCCACTATTTTTCTTGAACCATGAGGTAGATCTGCTTAGTTCTCGGTGTGCGATCCCTTGTCAAACTAATTATATTCACCATGATAATGACATATCACATAGATGCCATAGCAGAAGCGCGTCCTTATTGTGGACTCCTTTAAGCATTTCATCACTTGCTGTACCCTTCCTCGTCTCTCAGTGCCTAGGAGTCCACCACAAGCCTTTCGTCGTTCGGATTAATGAAAAACTTCAGTTGAATTCACATGAAGTTGTCGAATTCAGTCATCCTTAGTGCAGGATAGTGGGTTGCAGCTTATTTGATACCTGACTTTGGTAATCATATAAACCCCTGAACTTCATTTTGGAACCACTAAAGATTGAGAATATGAGCCAAACAACATGCAGCAGTAAACAAAATCTTTCAAACATCCAATCCAAACCAATCCTTAAGGTGGTCCTGCGTTGAGATCTATATTTGAGGTTATCAGAAAGACATCTATCGTAAAAAGATAACATGAAGATGAATCAAAAGGCTAGATATAAATTTAAATAGATGATAGTCATACCGTAATTCCTAAAGAAGGAAAAGCCCCCAAAGGCATTGATCCACTTTGTATAAATAGCCATACGAAAAAAGAATCCTGCGCTGTGTCTATATATATATATATATATATATATATATATATATATATATATATATATATATATATATATATATATATATATATATATATATATATATGTGTGTGTGTGTGTATGTGTGTGTGTGTGTGTGTGTTTTCATCACAGAGATAAGAACTTGAAACAAGATGTATGGGGTTTGAAGGAAGAGTCACTCAGAAGACCAGCAATGAACTTCAATAAATCACCTAGAGTCATACACACCCTTACATTTATGAATTTTATCTCTGAAAATCTTGGTCAATTATGAACGAAATGACCATTAAAATACGTATGGTCAATTCTGGACAGATTTGAAAAGCTCATCAATCACACCTTTGGCCTCATTACTTAGCATAACATTCATTGCAAGTGGAGATACGTTCTCCAGGGTAGGGGGTCGATTAACAGGGCTCAGACTGTGATAACCCAACTGAGCGGTGCTTTTCAAGAAGACGAAAATAACAGAAAAGAAAAAGAGATTAATTCATGGATCCAGCTTGCCTTGTTCTTAGCTGCTCCTGCAGTACACTTTTTCTAAATGTTCTCATTCGGATGATTATAATCTTCCATATGACAGCTATTTTCTTGACTTATTCTACCGCCCATTCATGGATGATCACCTCAACCATTTGCTCCATTTGCACTCGTGATTTCCCCAACTTGACTTTCCTCTTTTTGAATTACCACCTTAGATGTCCAATAGACGCCATCTATGAATCGTTTATTTCTTGCAGGTTTCACAAACAACCAGTAATACACAGATTGGATTTTTCTTTCATTCCTAAAAGAATTGTATCATGGAAGGAAAACCATGTGAGCAAACAACATGATTGAGAACAGATCTGGTGATGCATGATACACATTTACCCGACCTTATAGGGTATGCTCGACTTTTAAGTTGCATTGCACTAAGAGAGCTGCTGACCTCACTTGGACCACGGTAATGAATGTGATATATATACATATATATATATATATATATATATATATATATATATATATATATATATATATATATATATATATAAGGATGAAAGATGACTTAAATATTCCTGTCAAAGAAAAGAAAATATCGTCAATAGATTGGAAGTATAAACACAAGGAGAGGTGATATATAATTATAATCACGTTTTAGAGGGAGAAACAGAGACATGAGAACAGAATAATTAGACACAAGTCATGAATTGCAGTATGACTATGTGGCATGGTCCACATATGCATTCAATATGTTAGGAAAAAATCTCACGAGTTTTTGAACAAAATGCTCCATTAAAATTTGATGGTCTCTCCACTACGGCCATGGTAAGTGATAACTTGAGAGAGAGATCATATAAAATAAGGAAAAGTAAGAAACTAAAGTAAAGCTTCATTTTTTTTTTACCTTTTCTATGTATGCTCCCTAAGGTACGATTGGCAGAATATTCTAATCAACAACAGGCGTCTTGTTGGTGGACCAAATGTACATTCTATTACGGCAGCATTGAAGTGCATCACTGCCTTTTGGCTTTTCCATTGTTTACTAACGAAGGTAGGTTGGTGATGATTATTTGTTTAATGATGACATGTGAAAAGCAAAAACTCCGGAAGCCGCGTCCAGGTACTTGTATGGCTCTGGTGTGTGGTCTACCTGCAATGATCAAAGGAAATCTCTACACAGCTCAGAAACCAGGAAATGATCGAAATCGATCTCAGCCGGTTGGCGCCCATGGTTTCTTCAATCTCCATGCAATCTGATGGGTCGAACAGTTTGAATCCCTTTTTCCTTTTCCGTAGATTTCTGCAGATCTCTGACCACTTTGGTTTTTAAATCACCAGGGATTGTTGCAGGCTCACTGCCTAAAGGCTGGTCTTTCTCTCTCCCCCGGTTTTATCAGAAAAGTAACTAAACTACATGCGCTTAAAATATTAAAGAAACATGAAATCGACATACAGCAGCCATTTTTTCGATGAATGGATACGATTTTACAAACAGAAAAGCGAAGATCGTTGGTATTTTAACAATTGTATTATACAAGTCACTTGACCGAGATTGCCTTTAACTGGTGGTTTTATATGTTACTGTGCTGAAACGCGTTTTGTGCTGCGCGATTTTGCCAGAGCACATTGTAGGAGTTGAGTACCTAGAATTATACTAGAGGGAGATGGACGTTCACCACCCTATACCATCTAATTAAACGATTAGATGATTCTAAAACCATCAGGAATGCGATTTATATACCTCCTTTGATTGAAAAGAATTTTTAAATCGTAAAAAAAATTAAGTCGTTTAATTGCGCTCTGGAAGTAGAATTCTAGGAAAACGTATAAAATTCCGTGGGAAATAAGAACAGGCCAAGAGGGTTTAACAGTCAATGTTGAATATATCAACTGTTATTAAGTGAAAAATATGTCTCTTTCTCTTGCACACGCACATATACACACTTTCATAAATATATAGGTTTCTGTACACCTCTCACCTTTTTGTCGATAGAAAGTAACATGGTTGTTATTTTCATTTTAACGCTGTTCTAAAATTTTAAATTATATTCATACACTTGCGCTTTACTTTTTTGTTGATGAAAGTATTATAATTGTCTGTTTCATTTTAATACTGTTTTAAAATTTTAAATTACATTCATACTCTCAAACAGTAAATGAAAGACATAATCCAAAGGTAAGTTTCTCTCTCTCTCTCTCTCTCTCTCTCTCTCTCTCTCTCTCTCTATATATATATATATATATATATATATATATATATAGATAGAGAGAGAGAGAGAGAGAGAGACAGGGAGAGAGATGTTAAAAGGAAGCTGCAAGGGTTAGGCAGGGCCCCTACGAGTTGAACCCCCCGGGTGTTGAACTTTCACCTTGTGTCAAAGAGCAAAAAACTTGGAGTCAACTATTTCTCTTTGCTTTAATTGGTTCACATGAAATAAAGTTTTGAAATTAACAGCCGTATGGTCTCATTCGGCTTGTAAATCTAATCTTCACATGGAGTACTGCAAATGTTCAAGTAGTCGACTACCCAAAAGAAAAAAATCAAGTAGTTGATTTTGTGGTGTTTGACGTTTCATGAACATATTTAAGATTAGTGCTTTGCAGAAACAGATGGAACTAGACTCGTAAGACATCAGTTCACTATGGGTAAACATGATGTGCATAGATGTGTGTGTACATGGAGAGAGAGAGAGAGAGAGAGAGAGAGAGAGAGAGAGAGTTGTGGTCGTGCACTATTTTGCGTCCGCCTACATCATCTCATCATATGTATATCTATGAATCTTACTGAAACCATCACTGATTCAATATAAAGCAACTTATTTTATTTTAAAAATTTCTAAGTTATCTTGCTGCCATGAACCGGGATGTTTTAAGTGCCAGAAAGTTATCTCAATAAAACTAGAAACCAAGTCGTCTCTCCTCGGAAATAATCGATGCTGAAGCATCTAGGATGCCAGAATGAGTGAGAAAGATGAATATAAGAAGCAGCTTCTTCTTTTATTGCAACTTTGACGCCAATTTCTCTCTCGCCCTTGTTGCATTGCCACTTGAAGCCTACCGAGTTATCTTGAAAGCATATCTGTCCATGTTGGGCGTATTGACAGATTTCTTAGGAATTATATTTTGTTGTTTTAAGGCCTATTATGCTATATAAATGTTATCACACCTGTTTCGATGGTCGAAACTGTCAAAAACTCTTTGTCGATGGTAAAGTTCGAGTCATGCTTCTGATATACTTCCGATTGAAGGTTTGTTTGAATCGACCCCTAGTGATAAAGATCTCTAGATTCTTGTGCATTATGACAGTTAACTATAGACAATAATTTTCTTCGACAATGTCGACCGATTTTTATCTCAACCTGACAGCGAATCTTACCTTAGTGTGAAGGTTTGTGATGATGATCACCGAATTGAGGAACTATTTGTTTCCTTGCTCAAAAAGACGCGGTGGTAAATGGAGAAGATGATGGATGCGAAGTTCCCTCACAGGGGCTTGCACAAACGAATGTAGTGTTGTTACTCTTTCTCTGTATTTTTCGATATGTATGTTTTTGTATGTGCCTGCTTTTTGGCACTCTCCCATTCATTTGTGCTTATCCGCCTGTGGCTTTCCTCGTCTGGGAGCTGTAACGAACGGCCGTTATCGGATTTTTTGGTAATGGTTGTCCGTTACTAGATCTGGCCTGATCCTCAAGTAACGACTGGATGGCCAGTCCAACCGTTACCCGAACCGAGAATGGCCATAACTTTGTAACATCTCCCACTTGGTCATTCGAGCCAAGTGTATCGACATACTGGTTTTCCTCTCACTTTTCAGGGGTTTTACCTAGTTATGTCGATTCCTGATTACTATTATAATCACAAGCTGTTGTGTGGTTATTTCTCTACACAACAAATCATTCATTGTATGGTTATTTACCTATACAACAATTATATATCCGTTGTATGGTTGTTTGCCTGTACAACAAATCAAACATATCTCAAACCCATGTTTCTAACATGTTTTGAGAAGAGTTTTTCCATTATGCCTTTTGTTAAGGGGTCTGCCAACATGTCTTCTGTTGGCATATATGAGATGAATATTTCCTTTCTCATAACCATATCATGAACATAGTGGTATTTTACCATTATATGCTTGCTTTTCGAGCAATCTGCTCTACTCTTAATAAGAGTAATTGCTGCATTGTTATCACAATAAATAACCATTGACTTGTCTGTTATCTCCAGCTTCAAATCTCGTATGAAGCAGCTTATTCAGACAGCACTTGTTGCAGCCATACAACAAGCAACATACTCAGCTTCCTGTGTATGCAACCCTATACAATCTTGTTTCTTGCATGCCCAAGAAACAACACCACCTCTAAATAAAAATATTTGTCCTGAGGTTGATTTGTTGTCATCTTTGCTCCCAGCAAAGTCAGCATCTGAGTATCCTACCACTTTCAGTTTATTTGCTTGAAAACATAGTTTCAAGTCCTTTGTTCTTTTCAGATATCTTAGAATCCTTTTCACAACTATCCAATGCTGTCAACCAGGATTACTTTGATATCTACTGACAAGACCAACAACAAAGTTGATATCAGGCCTTGTACACAACATAGCATACATCAAGCTACCAACAGCTTATGCATAAGGAACATTAGGCTTATCGTCTCCTTCACCGGGACAATCAACCTTATTCAATTTCACCCCTTCTGCAATAGGTGTATCTGCATACTTGCATTCATCCATTTTAAACTTCTTGAGGATATAGTCTATGTATCTCTCTTCACTTAGGCATAAGAGTCTAGATCCTCTATCTCGAGAGATTTTTATACCTAGGATATAGGATGCTTCTCCCATATCCTTCATTTCGAACTTAGAGTTCAACTATGACTTGGTTTTGACAATCATCTCATTGTCCTTTTTAGTCAACAATATGTCATCTACATACAATGATAAGATGATAAAATGGCTCCCACTGTTCCAGACATATACACAATGATAAAGTTTCTTAGCCACAAACCCAAGTTCTATCATGGCATTTTGAAAGGTCAAATACCATTGGCGAGGTGACTGTTTCAGGCCATATAGGGATTTTTTCAACCTATATACTTTATCTTCTTAGCCTTCAACCACAAATCCTTCGGCCTGCTGCATGTATATGATTTCTTCTAAATCACCATTTAGAAAGGCTGTCTTTACATGTAACTGATATAAATCCAAATCATAATATGCAGATATTGTTAGGATTATCCGTATGGATGCAAATTTCGCAACTAGGGAATATGTCTCAACATAATCTATCCCTTTTTTTTGCGAAAAACCCTTTGCAACCAATCTCGCTTTAAACTTGTCGATTGTACCATTGACCTTGTATTTCTTTTCCAGAACCCATTTACAACGAATAGCTTTCCTTCCTTTTGACAAATCAGTCAATTCTCAGACTTGGTTTTTCTCAATGGATTCAATTTCCTCATCCATGACTTTCTCCCAATCTGTTACTTCCGATGAGTTCATTGCTTGCTGATAAGTCAAGTTATCAGTTAACTCATCTAAATCTACCAAATTACACACTTCTTCTGCAAGATAAGTGTGATAATCTCTTAAGTAGGACGGAGTGACTCTTGGCCTCTTGTGTCCACTTAAGGTATCGGTAGTTTCAAGAAGAACTTCTATGGGCTCAAAGGATGATTGGTCTAAATCTACCAGATCATCAACACATTCCTCATTGTTTTCCAGGATGTCATTCTTAGTATCTTCTAAGAATTCAACATCTCTACTTTCAATGAGTCTGTGGTCCTTATGATAAAACTGATATCCTCTTGAACCTTTTGGATATCCAATAAATATACACCTCAAGGACCTACTGTCTAGCTTATCTCTAGAGTGATCAAGGATCTTAACATGTACAATAGATCCCCACCTCCTGAGATGACCTATGTTGGGTTTTCTTCCAAACCACATCTCATATGGTGTAGTGAATATAGCTTTACATAGTACTCTGTTGAGTACGTAAACAGTTGTACTTACTACTTCTTCCCAAAATACCCTTAAATGAGAGGCATCAATCAACATAGACCTTGTCATGTTCAACAAGGTTCTATTATATCTTTCAGCTACACCATTTTGTTGAGGTGTCCTAGGCATTGTGTTTTGTTTAACAATACCAAAGTCTTTGCAAAATTCTAAAAATTCTGCCGAAGTATACTCACCTCCTCTGTCTGATCTCAAGACTTTGATCAAATGCCCTAATTGATTTTCTACTTCTTACTTATATTCTTTCAAAGCATCAAGTGCCTCTGATTTATGTGCCAAAAGATATATATACATATATCTAGAATAATCATCGATAAATGTTATAAAGTAACCCTTTTCTCGATGTGTCTTTACTCTGAAAGGTCCACATAAATCTGTGTGAACAATTTCTAATAGGGTTATTGTCCTTGTTTCCTTGAGAAAGACTTTCCTTGTCATTTTTCCTTCTATGCAAGCTTCACACTTGTTGAAAGTCTTTTCCTCAAATCCGGACAATAAGTCAAAGTTGAATAATTTCCTCAACTTTTCCAAACTTATATGCCTTAGGCGTTTATGTCACATATTCACATCAACAGAAAAGGCACTCTCAATATAAACAGAAGATTGATGATTTTCATTATTAGATAACTTGAACAGTTCATGTTCTAAATCAAATTCCCCTGAGAACAAGATTCTCCCATATTTGGCCACAGTCACCTTGTTAGGAATAAACCTAACTTCAAAACACTTCTTAAATAAGGCAGAGACCGAGACCAGATTGCGCCTTATAGATGACACAATTAACACATCGGTCAGTACAATTGGTTTGCCTTGTACAAATATTCTAAAGGATCCAATACCCAAAAAATCTGAGAAAGTACTGTTTTCCATATATACACGATGTTCTCCAGGTTGGTATTCCTTCAGGTCAATTGCCCCTTCCTTGGTTTTTGAGATATGTCTTGTAGCTCCCGAGTCTATCCACTAACTTATAACTGGGCGGTCCAAGTATAGACATTCTGAAATTACGCAGATTATATCCTACTTCTCCCACTATCCACGCTGTGGGTTATTTTCTCTACCTTTCTTGTTGCGGCAATCTCTCTTATAGTGTCACATCTTTCCATAGTTGAAACACTTGATCCGGGAAGTGGTTTCCTGTGATTTCTTAAAACTTTGACCACATTTCTTGTTATTCTTGCCATACCTTTTATTTAGTTTCTTTTTTTGGTTGGATTTAGAGCTACACGCTAACTCATCCTGGACCACTAGCAATTTTTTCTTAGAATTTTTGAGCATGTGTTCTTGCTTAATTGCTAGTTTTAGAGACAACTCAGAAAGGTTGATTTCAGGCCCTAATCTGAAGGCAGTGGTGACCATATTCCATGATGGAAGTAGACTGTTCAGTATGATTGATATCTGCATCGGTTCAGGGATGACTGATTTTGCTACGGCTAAGTCTCTAGCCATCACCAGCATGTGATTTACATGGTCTACTACATTTTATCCTTCTTTCATTCTAAAGGAGTTGTATTTCTGTAGTAACAACTGCACATGTAATTTTGCAGTTGTATCATACTTAGCTATTAATGAGTCAAACAACTCTTTTGCGGTCTCATATTCTAAAAAGACCCTAATCAGGTCATCCTCCATATAAGTTAATATGATTGTTCTTGCTATGGTATCATCCTTTAGAAATGTTTTATACATTTCTAATTATTGCTGACTTGCGTCTGGTGGTGGAGGACGTGTTGTTTTCTTTAAGACAAACTCTACACCTTCTAGTGTTAAAGCCAGCGGGATTCTTCTCTTCCAAGTCTGGAAGTTCAGACCGTTTAGCTTTTCTATTTTTGTCAGTTCGAACACATATCTTAGAACTCATTTTTAGGTGTTTGGCAAAAATATCAATCAAGCGGTCTAAAAGGAAACAGAAAACACACAAAGCAAGAGACATATTAAAGTGATGCAGAATATAAAGCAGAAAAATTTTTCTGAGGGTTTTTCTGCCTCTAAACTCCCTAAAAAGGATAGCAAGGGATAAATTTATAATTTTATCTATTTGTCCTCTTTTGTAATTTTTGTAAAATCACAAGGACAAACTCATAAAATTACTATTTAGTATTCCTAAAAAATTCGCAACTAATCGGAGTTAAAATCATAATTTTAACTCTCAGGGTGAATCTGTAATTTTTTCAAAAGAACAGGGATAAACCCGTCTTTTGACTGAGTGATAGAAATGAAATTATCCAAACTGAGTTGGATAATATCGTAAAATGATAGCCCCTGGTTTTTCTGTAAATTTCAAAAACTGCCAAGGGGTAAAACTGTCTTTTATCATGGCAGACTGCGTAATATCCGAAAGGGGTCAGTGGTAGTTTTGTCTTTTTAAAAAAACCGCTGGTTTTTCCGCCATGGTTTTTTGAAACCACAAGTTTTTTTTTCTTCGACTGAAACGCTTAAAAGCGTTTTTTATAATTCTCTCTCTAGAGTATTCCGAGAGAGAGAGAGAGTGAGAGAATCAGGGAGAGTTCGGCTGCCGAAGAACTGTTCCGGTCGATCGTTGGCTGTCGGCAAGCTTTTTATTTTTCCAGCCTCCTTGCTTCTGCTCGTGCCTTTTGCTTCGAGATTTTATGTTGGCCTATGTTTGGGCTTCGGCTGTTTCGATTTTCATCAGGGTGTTTCTTTGAGTTTTTGGTCGATCCTGCCTTTGGTTTCTCCTTCCGCCATCCCTGTCGACTACCGCCTTACTTGCCTTCGAGATTCAGGCTGTTTCGGCCTACCTCGGGGCTTTTTGCTGGGCCTGCCTCTGGGCTTCGACTGTTTCGGCCTGCCTTACGGCTTCAGCTGAGTTTTTTTTTTCTTCGACTGAAACGCTTAAAAGCGTTTTTTATAATTCTCTCTCTGGAGTATTCCGAGAGAGAGAGAGAGTGAGAGAATCAGGAAGAGTTCGGCTGCCGGAGAACTGTTTCAGCCGATCGTTGGCTGTCGGCAGGCTTTTTATTTTTCCAACCTCCTTGCTTCTGCTCGTGCCTTTTGCTTCGAGATTTTATGTTGGCCTATGTTTGGGCTTCGGCTGTTTCGATTTTCATCAAGGTGTTTCTTTGAGTTTTTGGCCGATCCTACCTTTGGTTTCTCCTTCCGCCATCCCTGTCGACTACCGCCTTGCTTGCCTTCGGGATTCAGGCTGCTTCGGCCTACCTCGGGGCTTTTTGCTGGGCCTGCCTCTCGGCTTCGACTGTTTCGGCTTGCCTCAGGGCTTTGGCTGTTTCGGCCGAGTGTGCCTCTGGGTTCTCCTTCCACCGTCCCTGCCGCCTACCGCCTTCAACCGAATTTTTTTTTTCGTTCCCTCCCTTTCTCTCTCTTTTTTTTTGAACCTCTCTTTCTATTTTGCTGGGAACCAGGCCTTAATACCAATGACGGCGAATCTTACCTTGTTGTGAAGGTTTCTGATGATGATTGTCGGATTCAGGAACTCTCTGTTTCCTTGCAGAGATGAAAAAGACGCAACGATAAATGGGGAGGATGATGGACGCGAGGTTCCTTCGGCTTGCACAAATGAATGTAGTGTTGTACTCTTTCTCTGTATTTTTCGGTATGTATGTTTTTGTATGTGCCTGCCTTTTATAGGCAGATGCTCTCCCATTCATTTGTGCTTATCCGTCTATGGCTTTCCTCGTCTGAGAGCTGTAACGGACGACCGTTATTGGATCTGGCTTCATCCTAAGGTAATGACTCGATGGTCAGTCCAGCCATTACTCGAGCCGATAATGGCCATAACTTTGTAACACAACCATCACAAAAGGATATACTGGCACTAATGAACCGGATCAAGGGAACACCATTGAATAATTGCAACGAGTTTCCACCAAATCAGGGCCATGACGTTGTGATCCTTCAAAGCGAATACATACATGTTAATGGGAATATAACTTCTTGTGTCTCTCCTTGAATTGGGATAACACTTTCTGAGTCCGTGTGGAGGTCATCGAAAGTCTTCTCACTTTAGGTCCAACAAAATGCCATGTCCTTTTTACGGCGACCTTCATGAAGCAAGAAAAGGACGGCCTTGAGTGCGGGCCAGCAGACTCACACGGTATAAAGGGCGACTAACCTTCTGGTGTTCACGGGCCCTCATCATTGATTCATACGAGAGACAGCTTCTAGTGGAGCAACTAATGATGATGTAAAGACGCAACAGTCTGTAAAACGTACAGCAAGAGGAAAGAAATGGACAATGGTGATCCCAAAAGATCAGTAAGCAGATCATCTGAATCTCTCCTTTCATACTTGTTCAGTTGTGTTTCCATGTTTATGTGACAAAACATATTCAATGTGATATGGTTGGAATTCGCACATACAGAACTGTTAGCAAAGTGGGGTTAAGCATGCCCAGCAGTTCGCACAACAATCAATGATTTTGAATTCATGAAAGATCTGACACCATTCAGGTCATTATCAAAAGGGTCCAAAAATGTTTCATTTAGAAGGATAGCTACAAAATATCAAATAAATGATTAATTTGTTTGCCTTTTCCTTTTCCGAGTGTGTGTGTGTGTGGAAGAGCCTAAAGCCAGATGCAGCCCCCCGGCATCAGAACTCATTACGCCGACACCCCAGCAAGGTGAGCTATTGCTCTTTGTGAAATGCATAGAGCTATCAAACTGTGTAATAATGGTCCTGCTTTTCACCATTGCTATTGAGGGCTACCCTTTAAAACACATGCCAATAGTCTAACCAGCGGTTGGATCACATTTATATTTTTGTGTAATATTCAGTTGTGTCATAAGTTTGGCTATTTCAAAGCATTTTTTCTTCATGGATTTTCACCTGTTGCATTGAACTTGATGAAACGTACTAACAAGATAAATAGACAATATATATACATACATACATCTATACATACTTATTTATCTTATAAGAGACATGTATGATGGTGCAAAAACATGTGTGAGGACTCATGAAGGAACGACAGACTTCTTTGAAGTTAATATTGGGTTACATCAAGGATCAACTTTAAGTTCTACTTATTTATAATGGTGGTGGATGAGTTAACAAAACATATTCAAGATGAAGTACCTTGGTGTATGTTATTTGCATATGACATTGTATTAGTGGAGGAGTCTAAGGAAAAAGTTAATAGAAAATTGGAACTATGGAGAGAAACATTAGAAAGCAAAGGCCTCCGACTTAGTAGAACAAAGACAGAATATATGGAATGTAAGTTTGATCATTTGGTTACTTCAGAGGACATGGGAATTAAAATTGGCACACATTGCATTCCCCAAAAGGAAAGTTTTAAATACCTAGGGTCAATTTTTCAGAGTGATGGAAGAATTGATGGAGATGTTACACATAGAATTAATGTTGGTTGGTTAAAATGGAGAAGAGCATTAGGTATTCTTTGTGATAAGAAGATACCATTAAAGTTAAAAGGTAAATATTATAGAGCAACAATTAGGCCTGCCATGTTTTATGGTTATGAGTGTTGGGCAGTTAATCATCAACATGTACAAAAGATGTCTGTGACAGAAATGAAGATGTTGAGATGGATGAGTGGTCATACAAGAAAAGACCGTATACATAATGAGGTTATTAGAAACAAATTAGGAGTGGCACCAATAGAGGATAAAATGAGAGAACATCGTTTAAGATGGTTTGGACATATAGAAAGAAGATCAAAAGAAGAACCTGTAAGAAGGTTATAAAAACTAAATTTGGAAAGTATTAAAAGAGGTAGAGGACGACCACAAAAGTGTTGGAAAGAAACAATAAAGAATGATCTAGCTTATTGGGAGTTAACTGCTAACATGGCACACGATAGGGATCTGTGGAAACAAAGAATCCATGTAGCCGACCCCGTCTAATATGAGAAAAGGCTTAGTTGTTGTTGTTGTATACATCTATATATACACACATATATATATATACACACAGACACACACTATGTAACCCATCTCTCGGACTGGCTATAGTATTTGTTTTAAATAAGAATGGTTACCAACATACATGGTACCAAACCATAATAGACTTTTCCATATACCACCATACAGCATATGTCTGTGGATCCATCCAACATATACAGCATCATACATTGTGTTCCCTTGCTTTGGATCGTTTTATTTTGTTGATACTTTGGGCCTATTCTATAAGGTATATCTGTAATTAATATCTTGTCAACTATTGGTTTGATAATTTTAAAAATTACTTAAATATGGAGAGCATTAAATTACCTGCAATTCAATATGCTAAATAACTAAAAGATAGGCATGCACTTCAAACTAGCTTTGGTTGTTCGATCCATCCAACACACACACACACACACACACACACACACAGAGGGAGACTTATGCAAACTTAATTGGATAAAGGTAAAGCATATGTCTGGATGTGCGCATGCCATAACGATAATGACAAGAACAATTGCTATAAGCATGGATATATCAAGATAATATAATGACACATTGATACTGACAGTGTTGATAATGACGGAATTATGAAGCACTAGGAAGAATTGCAGGATAAGGTGCTGCATACGTCATCGAAAGCAGCAGCAAATTAATACCATTGGCATGCGGGAGCGGTATTGCTTAGCTAGTAGCTACATGCACTGTCCAGTTACAAAACTTAGAGGCTGAGACAAGCAGCACGGCAAGTTGGACTTTGACGTTGGTGGTGCTCAACTTTCATGGCGTGGGCGATCGAATTGGTGCAGAATGCCAATTATGAGGAAGACAACAGAAGGAAAGATTTGTTCCTGTGCTATATGGTCTTCAGTATCCAATGATGGATCTACATTGAGCCGAGCACCAAAAATTTCAAGAATCAACTTAAAGTCTATAGCTTATGGTGGGATCTATGAGCTATAATACATAATTCACTCTAATCGAAACCATTCAAGGAGATATTCACTCCATCCCAAAAGAGTTTCTGGATCCACCACTGGCTGTATCCTTATGGTTTTAGGCAGGAAATGGGAAGTGGGGTTTCAGGTTCCGATTGGGTTTCCAAGATGGATCGGGTCATAGACGATTGGACCACAACAAGCCAAAGGATTTGTTAATTATACGAAAAAATTAGAACTTTTCATGGCGTGGGTCGTAGAGATAGATCAAGTCGGCATGCATCTCAACTTGCAGGTAAATGGATCGAGTGCTTATCCATTAAAGTTTAATCATTTCAGGTAGTGAAAAGCAAACACGGCATTGCTCAAAATGATCAAGTTGGGAAACCAAGTTGATTCTAACACGATTGAATGACGATCCAGAAGGATTTTTGTTAGTTCTCGCACCAGTTACGGATGAAGGATTCGCCATTAATGTCAACTCTTAGATATCCATCACTCGACAAGCATGTACTTGACAGTGAGACTCATATATATATGACCCTAATGCCATTTTTTTGTTGTTTTGGATTGACAAGATGGGGCAGGGAAACACCTATCAGCTTACAAGATTTATGATGATTAACAAGGGCACTCTGTTTAGTTAAAATTAATGGCATCTAGTTCCTTTCTTTATGTACCCACTTGCACTCAAATTAATATTGCAAGCCTCCCAACTATGACTCTAACACCATTATCTACAGGGTTTTATTTGATTCAATATTAACAATAATGGAAAAGTATATATACACATCAAACTAATTAATGTCACTGAACCGATGATTGACAGTAAAATCCATGTCAACATGTTACCCTGAGCGTTAGCTCACCAGTAGGGCTCCTGACACTGACTCGCAGGTGGCAAGTTCGATCCCTGAGGAAGGAGGGGAAGGGGCATGCGTGTGTGCATGCGTTAGGCATCATCCACCTCCCATTGTAACAAAAAAAATGTCATCATCTCCTAATTCTAAGCAAAATTATGCACATAAAACTAAGAACCATGAGAAACCAAGTTGGTCTTCCGTCATTTTAGGATATGGAGTAACCTCATGTGCCTCCTTAAGATAGCTTTAAGATTTTAGGATATGGAGTAACCTCATGTGCCTCCTTAATTAATGTCACTGAATCAAGATTTTTTTTAGCATCGACATAAAAAAATATCGATGCTTTTGATCAAGTTGGTGCACAAACTTGAATCGTTTGAGAGTTCTTTTCAAACTAAAGTAGTTCATATTTACTAGTGTATGTTTATCTATACAATATTAGCTCGAGATTAAGGGCCGGGCTATATCAAATGTGGCAAACTTTATGACATCTAAAGTTATAAACGTTCATAAAGTTTCCATGATATAAAACTACCGAATTTCATATTTACTACTGCTTTTTACCGCTTGTTATGCCTTAAAACTAATACATGAGAAATTGTCACACCCCAATGAATGAAAAGGGAGTTTGTGTTTAATTAAACATTATGGTGTTGTATATGACATGTATGGGTTTGGTTAGCTCTTTACATGACGGACGGCAGAACTTGATTTCATATCTACAAAGCACTTGTATTTTCTTGTACGCAGATCTGAGTTTTTATGATTTCAGGTGGGTCTGCCACCAGCCATGCAGCAACCAGAAGCCAATACCTCAAAACAGAATAAGGTATCGACCGATTGGACACGTATTGCCTATTTGATTGTGCCAAGAAACTAAACTAGCGCTAGCTGACTTGTGTTTCGACTCAGTTTAGCTCATCCCCATTGGGTTCACGATATGGGTAAACTGAGCGAAGGGGACCACTGTGAGGTCTTTACGTAGAAAACGTCGCTTTGTGGCCGTCATCTACAAAAAAATGTTGCCCTTGTTCGAACCGCCCTTCTTCTTCTTTTTTTGCATCACGCATCTCTCTCCTAATGATATTTTATATATATATATATATCGAAATCCCTATGCATACACCCCTTCTATTATAAACACCCTCTTTTTGCCATTTTTCTCAAAATACTAATGATCATTTTCAGTAATTACCAAAATACTCCTCTACCAAAACCTGAAATGTTTTCCCTCCTCTTGCGTGACCCTCCTTTCAGCCGTTTCTCGATCCATTCTTCAGTGTCCGACTCATTTCAAGCACCTATTACTCGATCTACAATTATTTTTAACAAAATAATGGATCAAAATCCATAAAAAATAAAAAAGAAGAATCGAAAGAAAGAAAGAAAAAATGAAGAAATGATAACAATGGCTGATTTAAAGGGAGATTCATCGATTTATTGATTTGGTTTTTATTTTTGTATTTTTTAGTTGTTTCAATTGATTTTTAACTAATATCTTAATCGCGATTGAAAATCAAGAACTAGGGCATCTTGACGAAGAGATGCGGCTTGGACACACAATTTTTCATATATTTTTTAATTTTCTTTTTCTTTTTTTCTTCTTGATTTTTATTGTTGTTGTTGTTTTAGTATTATGGAACCACTCTTTTTATTATTATTAATTTCATTTTTAGTTTTAGTTTTTTAATTTTAATTTTTCTTCTTTGTTCTATTTTGTTTTTCAATGAGATTCGTAAGAATATGCATTGAGTTGCGAATAAGATAATAATGCTAAGTGAAACCTTTGTTGTTACAACAAAGAGATTCGACTAGATGGATCTTTGTTGGAATTGGGTGGGAGATGAGAGATTGATAAGAGGAGAGAGAAATGTTGGGATGAAATGAAAGAGTAAAGAGTATTTATATAGAGGGTAATTTTTATATTTATAAAAATTGGGGCTTGTGGATAGTAAAATGAGTATGTAGATAGTAATGCCCCTAATTTTCCTAATCAAGGATTCTAACATCCATTTTCTCTCTATCTCTTACTTGTACTGGGTAGCTCCTTATCCATATGAAGCAACATGAGTGTATGTATATATGGGAAAATGGGTTTTTGCTATCGCTGATACTGTCAGTTATGTTCTACTGTTACTTTTAGGTGACATGAGTTAAAAAAATGAAGGGTTTAGAGAAAATGCGTAACATAATGTTATTACACTCATGTCACCGAAAAGTAATTATTAAGCATGAGTGAGTAGGAATTGCTTTCTCTTTCTCTCTCCTTCTATATATATAATATAAGAAGAAAAAAAGAGAGTTGCTTGCAAATTTAAATCTTCTAACTAGATAGATAGATGTTCTATATAAAAAAGTGAAAGTTGATCTTCGGAAAAGCAAAAATATAAAATATCACTTGTACTTTTTTCATATTTCTTTTAATCTCAACTATCTATCTTTTTCATTGGATAATATGAATTGGGATACATGTTCTAACATGAAGAGAGTGTAGCAATTCCCACTTTCTATCTATATATCTCTACACACGTGTATATATATGTATATATATATATACATATACATATATATATATATATATACATACATATATATGTATATATATAGATAGATAGATAAATAGATAGATAGAGAGAGAGAGAGAGAGAGAAACTGACATATGCTAGCATACTTAGGTGTTAGTAAATTCAAGCAAGTTTTAACCATTCATCTTTAATGATTAATGATTGAGATTTAAATTTTCAAAAAGCAAAAATAATCATGTGAATAAAGTGTACCAGAAAAAAATATATTTATTTTTTACTTTATAAATTCAAATCTCAATATATCGTGTTATTTGTATCTTAGACATCTATCCAAGACCCCTAAAAAAGGACTGCTTCTTGTAGAACAAGGATCACCCTAAGATATTGTCACACTTTGCGGACCTTGCAGAATCTGATGGTTGCAGACTTTTGTATATATGAAGGACCATGAAACAATCACCAGTGACTTGCATAATAAGTAGCTTCCTGTTGCAAAAGAAAAGCAAATGCCATTGACGAGATTCAACCAATAAATTCATTCTTCAAATTTAAAATCTCAATGATCTACAAGTTTGACTTTGATCGGCGGTAGGTTTCGGTTGCCGAAGCTAATTTTGCAAGACCAGAGTTTCAGTCAATTCCTCTCCTCGTGAGCCATTCATTGCTGGATCTAAATGGAGTGGTGGGTGAAAGAAATGTTGCCACATAGACATCACTGATTCGGAACGAGTCCGGCGGTTCCGACGAGAATGAATAAGACCAGGAACCAGGGATCACTTGGTTTGATTCCGATTCCGGTTCTACTTTTTATGAAACCGGAACCGGTCCTAAACTGGAACCAATTGCTCTTTCCGATTTTCTATGTTTTCTATTTAAAATTTTATTTTTTAATGATTTTTACTTGTTCTGGGTAGTTTAAGACCAAATTAAAACCGCTTGGAAACAGGGAACTGGCCCCAAGCCATGTCTAAGCCTACGCTTCAATGCGTGGGTTACGTTACCTTCCATCACACCCTAAAATATTCTTTCAGGTTAAAGTTGTTGTTTATCTAGGGTTACCAAGAAAAACTATTTACATTGGAGGCCATCAATATGGTGGTTTATCCTTTCAATAAAAAGAATTATCTAAGGAGTCCAAACACGCTACACGTTACAGTAAGTTGTTTATTTTCTTTTGGGATCTAATATAACAACAACTAAGCCTTTTCTCATACTAGATCGGGTCAGCTACATGGATTCTTTGTTTCCACATAGCCCTATTATGTGTCACGTTAGATCCACACTTTTGTGGTCATCCTCTACCTCTTTTAATACTTTCAAAATCTAGTTTTTCATACCTTCTTACGTGCGCTTCTTTTGATCTTCTTTCTATATGTCCAAACCATCCTTTTGAGATTCAATGAATTTAAAAAACACAAAATTCCTAATAAGTTATAGGGTAGAACTATTTACATTCATAAGGGAAGATTCAATAAGTTGGAAACACAAAATTCTTTTGGGGATTCAATGGTTACCTTGAATTGCCTTTTTGATCGTCCATACCACATCGATCCGAGAGGATTCAAATTAGTTGAGTTGCAAGCATCCTGGTAGAAGGGAGAATTACTCTTAACTCTTCAAAATCCATCCATGTGAGTTTATTTTTCGACGACAAGAAGAAATTAATTTTAAAAGTTAGTGTGCACTAAAGTGATAATAATATGTCATGGTTAACATAAGAAACATGCAGATGGAAAACAAATTATGAACAATATATATGGACTGACATGCAAATTAACAGGGACCGAATGCAGTATTTAGTTAATATGAATATAATGCATTATATGAGATGGACTTATGAATACATTTAGTACCGTATCGGCGACAAAAAAATTTATGTGCAGCCCCCTGCACTATATACGTGGAACAAAGCTCATCGTCTAAAGTCACTTAGCTGGGTGGTGAACACAGAGCGAACTATTCTTTAACATTTTACTGAAGAATACTCTATTTTTGGAGTGTCCCTCCTGTACCAGGGAAATCCTAACAATTCAAACTACAGTTTGGTGTAAAAAAGATGGCTGTATTTGATTTTCAAACTATGTTGTCTTGTCTATCTAAAATCTGACATTTAACACTACTTTTTCCATGTTAAGACTTAAAAGATTTTCAAACTATGTGCACACTCACTCATATTCTAATTTTCTTAAAGATTTCAATGTTTAAGGTAATATTTGAAACCTTTAAAGCAAAAATTAAATAGTATTAGGTGCATTTAATGCATTGTAAAATGTATCAAGGTACTTTTTTTTTGTTTTTCAAACTTAAATTTCAACCTTTAATCTCACCAATACAACATTTGAGATCTTTGAGAATGTTTTAAGCATTGATGAACGTGCACATAAACTAATTTTTCTCTCCTTATATACATATATTATTGTACGTGTAATATTTTCCCACAATTTTCTAAAAGTTAACCTGTATTAGATAAAAACTAAAAGCGCAGGACTGGGATTAATTTATCTTCAAAAATAGTTGTCCTTTTAGCATTTAGTTTGAGCAGGTCATGTTTATCCCGTTTGGCTTGAAGTTGGTAGATCTCTTTTGCTCGTGTTAAGATTGGACAAATGCTGAGATGAACACCAAACAGCTTCGAAGTTTTACATCAAACCTTATTCTGTAACTTTGAAGGGCCATTCTTTTGATTGAACCCACTTCACCCAAAGATATGGAACCCTCACCAAAAGGGGTTTACAACAGTAGCAGACCCAAAAAAAAATTGAGCGAGGCACACGTGTATTTCGCATTCACAAAGTACTTATACTTCCTTATATACAATAGAGGACCTAGGAATTTTTCCGATTTCAGGTGAGGCGAGATTTCAGGTGAGGCTCATGCCTCGCCTCACCCTAAACTGGGTCCAGCACTGGTTTACAACTTTAGTCAAACGGCACTGCCCTGGTTTCACTTCAAGAAGTTACTATAGTTATTTGATGTTTAGAACAGAGTCTTCATCAGAAACAAATTCATTAGATCAAAACTGAAACCGATCACAGATTGTTCCGAACTAAAACCAGTACTGGACCCGTCCTGGTTTCATGAAAACTGGAACCGGCCATGTCTAAGTCCCACTCTATAGGTGGATCTGGGTAGTTGGTACGTGGGATTTGTTAGCATTAAATAAAATGACAGCGAATGTCCAATTGCATCCGGGTAGGTAAAGATAAAGGTTTCGGGTATAATTTGTAACCTAGATAAATTAAAAACCAGTTCAATCTTCTAATTTGAAACACTTAAGAAGGCTTTCGGTTATGGGATTTATGAACCACAGCCAAACCCAGCAAAAGGATTATCCGAAATGAAAACAGGTTCCTAGCTGACCACCTTCTTCAATTCCTCAAATGCATGGTCATGGCGATCCGATCAAAACCAAGATGTAGCTTTCTTCAGTAACCGGGTCGAGGGAGCTGCAATTTTTTAAAAGTTCTTTAGGAACCGCGATAATAATTGGCAAGTCGTAAGAAATTTCTCAACTCCATCAAGCCTTGGGGTGACTCCCACTCGTCAATAGCATGGATCTTCCATTAATGCATCTTCACGAGCCCATGATCAACGATATGACCCAAGAAGGAAATCTCCTGTCTTGCAAACAAATTCACACTTCTCCTCCTTGACATTGAGGGCATGCCAGTCTCGCACCATGACCTTATTCTATTCCCAATAATCCACACATGTGAAGAGATCCATCCGGCTTCTTCTAAAATAATATGAGGGAACCATATGAACTCTTAGAAAGCAGAATTATCATAACCGTTAACAACTCACCACGTTGGTGCATCAACTCGGATGACCCGACCCCATCCTATGCCGATTGACAAGGTGGTCTAACACCATGTGTAAGCATGATCACATGATTCGTCTCACATCTTGACGACAATTTCTTTGGTAATTCAAGATGCCTAATATCCCGAAATTCTATCAAGATCACTTGCACAACATCTGTATCAATAGCCCATCATACCTCGACGTTCACCGCGAGCAAGGTCGACAAACCCTTCTTGAAACCGTGCTCTACTTTGATGGTAGATAACAAGGTCAATAAGTTGAGCTCAACTAATATAGATTCGAGTAGTTAATTATGCTTGATCCTTAAATTTATGTTTCCCACCGGTGATCTTCTTTGGTTAATCTAGCTCGAAGCTCATAAAAAATGAGCGTACTCTATATCATCTTAGCAAATGATACAAGCCATGAACAAGCAAAAGATTAATGGGACAAGCCACTAACAGACCTGATAATTTACTCAATTAACTTGACATGCATTGGAATATTTCTTATCTAATGAATTCTTTTTAACAAGTATACCGAGTTTCAATCAATAAATCTTCATTTTAATGCAGATCTGTGAAGGTTCATGTATTTGTGCAAGTGCAATTGCCAACAAGCTCATTGAAGGTGTGGACAGCCAAAACTCAAAATTCTGTGCAGGATTTTAGATTATGTAAGTGAAGTATCGACTGCAGATTAAAGCTACGGGATTTCCTTGCTCAACAGCCACCTTCATCCCATACTTTTAGGGGAACTTAACGTTACCGTTGCTTTCCTTATTCTCTCATAACTTCTCTGGGTTTTTGTTGCTTGGAAACTCATAAGTGTGATCCTTGTATTCTCAAGTTATCTTTATATATATGAATACAGACGCATGCATAGATGTAAGGGAAACAACCCCAGGGGAATATCCATAATATATCCTGGTTTTATTTCAAATTTCTATGCCTTATATTTGAAGTTGACACAAAGTGGATATTAGTTCACTACAAAGTGATCCCACTATCAATACGACCCCTTTTACTATCCACACACCTCATATTTTTAAAATACTCAAAACATTTCGACATCAATTTCTCTCTCCTCTTCATACTTAATTCTAGTGATTTCTTCTTCTTATTCTGGCGACTGACATTTTATTTCGTAAGAGCTACTGCTACATTATTCACAACCAACTATTACCGATTAGTTTCTTAAGAACCTCATTAGAATCAAACAAAACAAGAAAATAAAAAAAATGAAGATATGATAGATCCAACCTATTTTTCGATTTTTCTTAGTTTTGAAAGGTTGGTTCTTAGTAGTTTGTTTGTATTTTCATAGGTTTGCCTTATTTTTTGAGTTTTTTGTTTAAAAATGTTTCATGATTTTTGGCAAAATCATTGACTTGCCAAAATTTCGCCGAGAGACGCAACAAAAGCACGTCTCTTTTCATGGAGAGATGTGCCTAGGTCACGACTCTCCTTAAGGAAGAGATGTGGTTACTTAAGGGTAGACGCAACCCAAGCATGTCTCTCCTCAAGTGGGAGATACTAATGTACCATGTCTCCTTTAACCAAGTAGAAGTTGTTTGATATGTGTTATACGTCAAACCTTATGTCCTTATATATATTATAAAATGACAAATAACTCGAATGAAAATACTTACGATAGAATCTATTCAAAGAATACGACGACTAATCAAGATACTTATTATACGATGATTAAGGAGACTACAAGTTATTGTAGTGCACCAAATGATGTATTCATTAATTTGTTGACCGATGAAATAAAAAATCAATTTGTTGATTATGAGGGTAATGGACTTGATTGTTCACTCATGTTTAAGATGGAAAATGGTTTTAGAAGTCGTAATTAATTTATTGAGTATATAAGAATTATTGAAAGAAAACATAATATTGTTATTGTTGAGAGTATAAAATGTATGTAGACGGCATGTAGCAAAAAGTATTGAATGATTATGAAGGTAATGGACTTGACTATTCACTCATGTTTAAGATGGAGGATATATTTAAGAATCGTAATGAATTTATTGAGTATATAAGAATTATTGGGAGAAAGCATAATATTGTTATTGTTAGGAGTACACGATGAATGTAGACGATATGTAACAAAAAGCATTGAAGTATTTATTGTTAAATTAACAAAAAAACATTGAAACTAATCACGTAGTAGAGGATGCAAGACCATTTATGATGGAGACAATTTGAAGTAAGTTAAAAAATCATCTATAATGAGACAAATTTTTTAAGATATTGATAATTAGTTGGGTCATGAGTACACTACCTTAAAAGAGTTACCCATTTGTCGTCATAAAGAGAAACCATGTAACATATCTACAAAGAGTAACTTTTAAGCTTGGAAGAATGTAGAGAGGAATGATTTGCTGAAAGGAAGGTGTGGATGTACACGTGGTCGAAGATTGGACGCCTCTCTTGGAGTGGGTTGCTCCTCTTTAGGAAGTTATAATGTTATCTCAACCATTGAAAGGAACATTTCGAAACAATTTGACTTTGAACCAACATATGATATAACAATATCATGCTTTATAGGCATCTTCATAAATACTTGATAAATGTTATTGGAGATGGAAATTATGGGTGCCGATTCATTGGTCCACTTTTAGGAGGGGAATAGTGGTGGCATAAAGCTTGTAGAGTGCTTAAAGGAAGTGACATGTAAACATGACATATATATGCACAAATTTTTATGTAAGATGGTGGTATTAATGATGTTATTTGTCGTATTACATATATTAGAGATGAGTCATGTCTTAGTGATTATTAGATATGCATGTATGACATGGGTTCCAAACATCATGTGCTAGTAAATTCACGATCGTTATTGGCACTCTATCTCTATATTTATCTTGATATAATGTATAATCTACCTAATACAACAAATATAATAAAGTCTTATTTTTGTTACTTATTTTCCTTCTTAAAAAATTAATTCAGAGTATCTCAAACTTAATGACCCTAAACTTAATTTCTAGAACTACTCAAAATGTTTTTCTTGTCTAGTCATCATCTCCTATGTGAGGACAATAAATTGTTCCTCCATTACAAGACGAAGTATATTGTAGACATTGTAAAGTGTGATAATCATTTTACCTCATAGCACATGGAAATTGTTTGTTACTGGTTGTCAATGTTCGATATCAGCAGTTAACAATGCATGATATATCACTTCGTATAACAAATCACGCATATCTAATCAACACACTCCAATTTGCAATCTCAACCTAATTATCAGGCTTACATTCATCCTCTTAACTTACCAAAATCTGCCAACATTATAATGTATGTGAGTTGTTATCACTTTTCGTAATATACATTTATATAGTAAGTTAGAATAGAGTATTAATATTAAATATAAAATTTTACTAAAGTTAGAAATTACCTATTATTGTTAGATCTTATATGTAATGTGACTTTTAAAGCTAGTGAATAATCCCGTCATACCAGGGGCATGTGTGAGCTATTACCACTTTTGGTATTATTTGTAAATATAGATTTACATGGTCAACTAGAATAGAGTATTAATATCAAATATAAATTATACTAAAGTTAAAAATTACATATTCCTCTCAAATCTTATAGGCAATGTAACCTTTAAAGCTCGAGAGTAATCCCGACATATCATGAAATCCCTCATCCTCATTGTCTAAAATATCGTTCTCGGTATCTGAGGCTGATGTATCTTACTAAAGGGCCGACTTCTTATTTTCCTCATTGTCATCTATGACGGCGTCCTCCATAAGATATGATGTTGTGTCTCTTATATGAAATATTGATGTTACGCCCTTCTATTCGTGTCTATATGCAAATTTTTGGTCTCGAACTTAGATATCCAATGTGATCCTCTTAATAGGAAAAAGGAAAAAAGAAGTGAAGTAGACTTGGAGAGTAGAATAACTTCACTCTCCTCTTGATGTTCGATGTGGACTCGTATTGTTCTTTTCGTTGAAATTCTTCTTGCTCCGCTGAAAGGGTCAATCTTAACGCTACCAAGTTGTTTGTCTTTGATGAATCTAAATTACTTAGTTGGATATCTAGATGAGCTTCAAGATGTGCTAATTGCCACAAAACCAACAGTCAAAGGGCTTTGGGTAATAATATGGCTAAGAAAATTGAGTTTTTTTATGGGAAGCAAGGATGGGTGAGGTTTTGGTTTAAAATGTTTTTTTAAATTAGGTTGAGATTGGATTGGGTTCAACTAAATGGGTGAAGTTTGGAGTTTTGTTTGATTCAGCTAGATCCAATTCAAAATGAACTTTTTATAATGGATCAAACTAGATCCAATCAAAAGGGGGTTGGGTTAAGAACCTGGAAATGGACTGAAATTTGAGTTTTTATCGAACTCAATGGGAGCTAATTTAAAATCAGATTTTAAATCGAGTAGGATCTAATTAGAATAGATTTGGATTATGAACTTCGCTATCGAGTTTTTTTAGAAAAGCAAGAGAACAGGTTTTGGTTAAGGGAATTGGAGTGGGCCTTGATGTGGCCAGATCTCAGCAGGATGAGGTCTAAGGGAATTGGGTTGGTATGGGTTTTATGGGAGCTGGATCAGATCTTATTAAAGGGATTCAAACTGGTTTTTCTAATTTCTGTATTGGTTGCTTTTCCTGTTTAAGGCCATTTACAACAACCCTTTTCCTGTTTCCTTATTGGTTGCTTCTGTATTTCTGATTCTTGACCTGTGTTGTAGCAGTTGTCGAGACTTATGTTGGAGCAGTTTTCTCTTACATGTATCTCTCTTTACTTGTTGTATATTAATCTGTTTTATCGATGCATTCTTTAATTGGAACGAGACTTTGAAGTGTATAACATTATAATGTTGTTTCTTAGCCTCGTTTAATTTATAATCTTTAAAGATTAATGGTTAAAGACTCATCTCGCTTATTCAATTTATGATAAGAAAATTTGAGGTATTTAGAGAGTCTTACGAGTCATATTTAGAAAAGCAATTTATGATACCATATAAAGATAATTGAGGCATGTTTCCCAAATGTGAGACGTGTTTGGACCACGTCTCTCAATAATAGACAAACTTGTTTTAGGCGCGCTTATTGCTTTTGGGAGATGCGTATGATATGCATCTCTTGTTGGAGAACCCAATGAGTTTTTCAGTGAGAAATCAATCACAAATTATTCAAAACAACTATAAAAATGAATAAACCAAAACTAAATCAATAGCATACCTCAAGGAATCCTCTTTCAAATTGGTCTTTCTTATCTTATTTTTCTTCTTTTCTCTCTTTCTTTTTTTCGTTATTTTTATTTATTCTTTTTCTTTTTTTTGACGGATTTTGATCAATTCTTTTGTTAAAATTAGTTGTAAATTGAGTAATAGGTAATTGGAATGATTCAAAAAGAGAAGGATGGATGAAAGAACCGACAGAAATGGGCCCAAAGGAGGTTCTCATAAGAGGAAAGAGAAGAACATGATTTTGTGACTGAAGGATAATTTCGTAATTATAAAAAATAACTAGGAGTATTTTAGAAAATATGGAAAAAGGGTGTGGGGGAAGTAAAAGGGGGTGTGTCTGTATCAATCCTATTGACAAATTCTGTGATCGGGTTCAAAATGAATAGCTAAAGCCTAGTGGTCCGACAGGCCTCCTTGATTCCCACTTGAAGGTCGGCAGTTCGATTCTCAGGTAGTGCATTGCTTGTGTTTATGTTTGGTATTTCCTTTTGATTCTTTTTTTTATAAAAGAAGGTCGCCAGTTCGATTATGAGGGAGTTCGATTCTGAGGGAGTGCATGATGCTTGTATTTTGTGTATGGTATTTCTTTTTTTATTTTAGAAGTAAAGGTTGAAGCCTACGTGCCTACTTTTTGTAAGTATATTTTATTATTCACATGTATACTTTTTATATAAAACATATCTAAGGTTAAAGAAAATGTCCTATAATCAAGACTGTCAAGTGGGCTGAGTGCCGAGTTTCAAAATTTACAATGGTTGGGTTGCGAGATCTCCCAACTTATTAAAATTGGTTGGATAATTTACACAGTTATTGTGCAATGTTGTTATACTCTCTCCCTTTAAGAAGGTCTATCTCTCTACATATATATATATATATATACACACGAGGTAGTCTTATATGCATAATTATACTCAATGTTCAATCACTTATATAGTTTCATAGTTATAACCACCGATTGTCGTCCTCTACCACCTTTCACTACTATACTTTTCAACACTATTTTCTACTAGTTAAAACCATTATGACCACTGTCAAAACCACATAAAAACTTAAATATTTGTATATATAAGTGATTTATATTTTTAAGGGGTTTTGATGGTGGCAATGATAGCTTTGATCAATAAATGATAGTTTTAGAAAATGAATAGTGAAAGGTAAATATAATTATATATATGTTGTAAACTGCAGGGAATCTTTGGAATTATTGTAAACAAAACAAAAGTCGCATTGCCAAGATATTCATAAGTAATAAACAGGTACATGTCCAAACAAATGCTGAAAGTTCTTTGAAGCATGCAATACAAACACATAGTTTAGTTGAGTTCATGACAAACTTTAATAGAACAATGATTCTTTTCATAATCTTCTTTGGGACGGCCAATATGTTGTTTTACCAGGCACACTTGTTTTAGAGGAAAATAGAACGAACATCAAGTGCCTTATTTGGGTAGTCTGACAAAATTAGGGTAATATCCCTTATTAGTGAACATGGGTAGTGTGACCCCCCAAGTACTTGTTATTTTTTCTAATCTTATGTCTATTCAAAATAATCGATCTTATAACTATGATTGCGGCCAGAGGATTAACTCAACTGGCACGAAACTTTGACGCCCTTGTTGCTGGTAGGGAGTTTGATACCTAAGAGGATGCATATATGTGTGTGCTAGGCTTCAGCTTTCCCCTTCAACCCTGAACCCCGAAAGATAATCATCTCTCAGATTAAACTGTCCATGATCATGATCAAAACATGCAGCTCACTCGGTTTATAATTGCAAAAAAAGACTAATTCAACCTTTTTCTGGTTATAGGAGGAGTCTGAAACCTAACACTCACATCCACGCATGCACCCTCTAAGAGTCGAACTCCTCACCAACACCAACAGCACTAGAGCACCTTGTCATTGAGCTAACTCTCTTGGTGCAAGACGACTAACCCAACCTTTAATCAGCTTCCTCATGGTGTCTCGTTTTATTAGTTTGTTGTTTCCAAGTGATGTCACTGAAGTGGTATTTGCCCGTTTTGTTCTAGGGAGTTGGTTTTGTCCATAATTCTCTTAAAGGAAAGAAAAAACTGGGTGCGGCTATTGGGGTTAGAGATGACAAATGTCTTTAAAGAAATATAAAAAAAACTTTATTATATTGATATCTTAAAAAGCAAAAAAGAAAGCATGTGTTTGTAATGTTATAGGTACGTAACATAATGTACTAATATATTATACATAATGTGTAGTATTGTATAGAATATTAAAATGAATTTATATAAAAATATTTTTGAATACTTATGTGCGTCGGGGTGGAACGAGATGGGTCTTAACGTGTTTGTTGCGGTGCAAGATGCGTGTTGAGAGAGTCAGTTACCCTATGTGGGACGGGTTCTCCACTCGATCCTAACGAGGCAGGGCGGGTACCCGCGGGTCTGGGCGATGACCGTACCCAAGTATCTTATACTGATTAAATCAAATGGGTCCCACTGAAGCAGAGAGGACGTTACCACCTTTCGTCTCCGCCGTTGTGGCCAAGTTGGCAACGTCGAAAAGCGAATGAGAAAATTCATATCCTCCTTCCCTTCCCTAGTCCGCTCGCGACTCAACCACCGGAGAAATAAAAGAGGCAACACACGAACAATCTGACCACACCCGCACTCACTACGGGTGCCACAACGCATTTGATGCTGTTTTTATTCCTGACGCACGCGTTCGCGCTTTGCTGCTTCTCTTTCCTTCTCTCGCTCTCAACACGAGAAACGACGGAACGGCTTTTGATCCCTTCGAACGTCGGCAATTGGGAGAGGTTTCAGGGTTTGACCGAACGCGCGGAAGCATGGCTGCAGCTTCACGGCTGAGGCCGGTGGCCGCGATGGCCGTAGCGGCAACTGCTGGACTTGTGGCGCTCCGGCGAGAGGACGGGGCGGTTGTGGCGAGCGATCGTGGCGAGCGGGCTACCGCTCTCGAGAGCGTACGGCGCCGGATTCGGGATTCCGATGGAGTTGTCCCTCGGAGAGACGTTCAGGAGGCGGCGCTGAAGGGAAGCAGCAAGATTAATCCTCTTGACGTGCTTGTGATCGGCGGAGGAGCCACCGGGTGCGGGGTTGCCCTCGACGCCGCCTCTCGGGGACTCCGCGTCGGACTTGTTGAGAGGGAGGATTTTTCCGCGGGGACGTCGTCTAGGTCGACGAAGTTGATCCATGGAGGTTTGGTCTTGCTTCATTCATAAATCGTGTTACTTTTCATCCCCCTTTTGTGGTTGAGTTATGAGAATAGCGATTTGCTTCTCCCCTCTTCTCCTCTGCTCTTCGAATATTAGTTCGTTTGCTTGCATTTTGAAATCTACGTGATGATTTACCAAAATATCCGTGCTTCTTGTTGACATGGTTCTCTATTTCCCCGTTACTCTCGTGTCTCGCATCATGTTCTTCTGTGTGGATTGGAAATTCGATCAACATACGTTCTTCGTACGGTGAATTGAGCGCATGTTTCTGAATCCTATCGAGCTTGTGTTGTTTTGAATGGTTCGTGATGCTGCCCTGCTTTAGTCTTGAAGTTGAAGAACGAATTTGTAGATTTGATTATTACTCATAGTTTTCAAATGCTGCAATTTCTCTGTTTAATCGTACACTTTGCCTTGATATCATCTGAGCATCGGATATTTTATTGTTAAAGAGGAAGAGACAAAAGTGTTGGAAGGAAACAACAAAGAATGGTCTGTTGAGTTAACTGTCAGCATGGCACAGGATCAAACCCTATGAAACAAAGAACTGTAGTCGACACCATTTAGTGGGGAAAGGTTTAGTTGGTGTTGCTGTATATGTACACACATATATATGTAGTTATGTATGTATGTGTATTTTGTGCTTGTGTGTGTGAGTGCCTGCATGATTTGCAGACTTATGTTTGGGCATACTCCATTGCAATTCACTCTAATGAGAAATGGTAGTGTAGATTATTTTCTTGTGAAAAATAATTATAGGAAATTGTTGACTGTGCTGAAAACATTAGAAATCAACAACTTACGATTTTTCCCTTTTCAGGATGATTCGGCCGGGTTTCTATGCAAGATGAAAAAGCCAGACTATTGCTTTTAAATTCTTGTTAAACCTACTTGTTTATCCAAATAAATCAGTCGATTCCAATCTTTGCTTATCAAGATTACATTTATATGACTATTTTTTTCTGTGCAAATTGTTTTTTCACTAGGCCTCACACAGTCACACAAACAAACAAACAAATCCCTCTCCATCTCTCTATGTATGTATGTACCTATATATGTACAACTATCTATCTATAACACACGCACATATATGTATATATGTGCATTCATCTATATATGCAATGCCTGTACACGTGTGTTGCCATGTTCAATGCTCTAGTTTTATGCTGTACGTTGGATTAAGTTACAATCTATTGGTAAGCTACCTTGGTGAGAGAAAACATCCACAGAGTTTTTACAAGAAGAAAAAGGGAAAGTTATGCCGTCTCCTCTAAGTTTTGATTTTCAGATTATTCATCTCAGTTCTTCTTTGCTTATTGAAATCTCTCTCTCCTTCTTGGGTGATGTGTTCAGGTGTACGCTACTTGGAGAAAGCTGTATTCAACCTTGATTACGGACAACTTAGGCTTGTTTTCCATGCCCTGGAAGAGCGGAAACAAGTTATACAGAACGCACAACACCTATGTCAAGCATTACCATGCATGACTCCATGTTTTAGTTGGTTTGAAGCTGTTTACTATTGGCTTGGGTTAAAATTATATGATTTGGTTGCTGGCCCACGCATGCTGCACCTATCCCGGTATTATTCAGCAAATGAATCCATAGAGCTATTTCCAACTCTTGCAAGGAAAGGTCAGAGTGGAAACTTGAAAGGAACAGTTGTGTATTATGATGGCCAGATGAATGACTCAAGGCTTAATGTTGGATTAGCATGCACTGCTGCCTTGGCTGGTGCTTCTGTGCTTAACCATGCAGAGGTAATCTCCCTTCACAAAGATGAGGTTTCTGAGCGGATTACTGGTGCACGAGTTCGAGATAATCTAACAGGTGAATTGACATTCTTAGATAAATTAACCACAAATGGTTGCACACAATCATGAAAGTTGCGACCTTTTTGGTACATCTTTTCTTGTTGACCTTAGAGTTTAAAGAAACATAGTTTCCTTTTCATTCATTTTTAAGACATTTGACACCAGTGTTGTTCTCGGCCAAATTTCTTGTGCAACACTTAATTCAACGGTTGATTTATTAAATGAGGGACTAATAAGGTTGTTAAGTGTTCTTCTATCTGTGGCGTTTGTTAAGAGAATGAATTTGGGTCCTAATATGGACTTATGCGGACCCAAATGTACATCTATGCTATCAATAGCAGTTAGTGGGGTGTTAGCGATTGCGGGGATATAGCGTTTATGATTAAAAAATTATATATATATAATGGATTCTCTAATTTCTAATAAATATCAAGAAACACATAACTACTACTTTATCAAATTAAATAAACAAATTTTAAGAAGACAAACAATAAATTTCACGTGGCATATACATATTGAATTGTTAAACTTATATTTAAAAACAAAAACATAAATGTAACCAAATTATTCTATACATTAGGCAGAATAAGTAAAAGAAACTAATATATATTATACTTATGGACTCAAGTATGGATACAAAGGACACTGACAATTGCCTGCAAAAAAACTCTTACTCATCTTACAAAAAAAAGAGGTCAACTCGTTGACATAATCAGAACAAACACTATGATAAACTTCTACACGCTCTTTTTGGGGTTTATAAACAAGGCTTTCTAAATTAAGGCTAAGATCTCATACTTCAATTTGGCATACTACCTCCCCATGTAGAGGTTTTCTTAAGACCATTTTATTCATTTAACATGTTTACTCAAATGACTTTTCACATCTCTAAGAGTCACCATATGTATCCCTTTGTAGGACACTAACATAACTTCGACAACTACCATGCTTGATGAGATATACATTATTATTTTGAAAATACATCTTTTAGCTATTATGATAAACCATTATACAAATAAGCAGACAACAAAATAAGCATTTATCAAGTCAAAATATAACAAAATAAGCTAACATGTTTACTCAAATGACTTTTCACATCTCCAATAGTCACCATATGTATCCCTTTATAGGACACTAACATAACTTCGACAGCTATAATACTTGATGAGATATACATTATTATTTTGAAAATACATCTTTTAACTATTATGATAAACTATTATACAAATAAACAAACAACAAAATAAGCATTTATCAACGTGTGTAAGTAAATCAAGTCAAAATATAACAAAATAAGCATTGATAAACCATCTTGTACGCTATTCTTGATATAGCGGACCGCTATAGCGGTAATAGCGCCGCTATTAGCGGCCAAGAAGGTCGCCCGCTAATCTTCCAGCGATATAGCTGTTCTCTAGCCACTAATACGCTATAGCGTGCTATTAACTACTTAGATGTACATTATGTTAATCTTGCATTAAACATTACTTAGTGTGGGCATTTTAGTCTTTCAAGTTAGATTAGTATATAAGTGACTATTAGGGTATCTCGCGGAGAATTGGATGACTCCAACCACCCAAGAAGGGGCATAAATCTTAATGTGAAAGGGTACATATCCCTGAAATCTGCAACATTCTGTAAGTTTCAAATCTCTGTATTTTATCATGGTATTATAGCCTTCAAGGCAGTAATCGAATCATCCACCATCTCTTCCTCTTGCTGGGGTCGATAAAAAGAATCTCCTATCATGCGGCAGGTTCAGTTTTTTCTTTGGTCTTTCTGCAATCAGTGCAACATATTAATAAATTCTTATTGCGACAGTCTAGATGTGATCTATGGGTAAGTGATTCCCTTCTATTATGGTTGAAAAAGGGAAATTACTAGAAATTCCCCCTTTTTCATCTGAGTGTGAGTGACAAAATTGATGCATTTTAAATCACAAACATCAAATTAGATGGTCAACATTTTTTAGAATGGTCTCACTCTGTGGAATTAACAATCTTAGCAAGGGGGAGACTGTCTCATCTCAGGGGACAATCATTTCCTCCTATTCATTATCTATCGTATCCTAAGTGGAGGAAAGAAGATACACTTATCTCATCTTGAGTGTTATAGTCGATGACACTTGCCATTAGTCATACATTTATGTATCTAGATTCAACCTCCGATATCTAGAAAGCAGTAAGTGAGGCATACTCAAGACAAAAATCTATACACAAAAATGTAACAAAAGAATGTGAGTTTCTCGAGAATATTAGAAAATATAAACAAGGCTCACGAAAGTGATTATTACACGGAACTAAGAGGCATGAGGGATGAACTATAGCTTTATACTTCGATTAAATGCTCCTTATGAACTCCGCCCATTTAAGGGATTACCCTTGGATGGCCGGTCCCAAGCCCGAATAAAGGAGGAGGGTTGTGTTAGGCTTCCGACAGCTAGCGTAAAACTTTGTTAGATTTTTATACTATGAATTACACAAATTATGAGTATTGCGTTGGAGCGTTCCCTCTTAGCCACACGCTGCAGAGCCCGAATGCAGTGAAAAGTAAGCAAGGGTCATTACATTTTCGCCCGAATGTAGTGAATCAATTGCAGAGAGGGTTCTCACATCATGGACGGGTGTGGGTAAAGAAGTTAGTTTTGCAATATTGCCGCTCGAATGTAGTGAATAAATTACAAAGAGGGTTTTCACATTTTGAATATGGACGGATGTGGGAGGTAAGGAAGTTAGTCCTAGGTAATAAGATTCGTATTGATTCTTGGAATATTGGAACATTGTTCGGTAAGCAAATGGAGGTGGTAGATACTATGATTCGGAGAAAGATTCATATTCTATGTTTACAAGAAACAAAGTGAGTTGGAGAAAAACAAAGGAGATTGAGAATAGAGGTTTTAAATTATGGTACTCAAGTAAGGAAAAGGCTCGAAACGGAGTTGGTATTATCATAAATAAAGATTTAAAGGATAGTGTTGTAGACATACAATGATATGGTGACCGAATCATGATGTTGAAATTAGTGTTACGAGCAGAGGTTTTTAATATAGTTTGTGCTTACGCACCCCAAGTAGGACTAGAAGATAGTATAAAGAAAGCTTTTTGGGAAGAGTTAGATAAGGTGATTCAAAAGATTCCACACAGGGAGATTTGTTTAGGAGGAGACTTAAATGGACATGTCGGTAAAGAGGGATTAGGATACCAAGGTATTCGTGGAAACTTTGGTTTTGGGGATATAAATTAGGAAGGTAGGGAGATTTTAAATTTTACTATGGCATTTGATCTCTTTATAGTCAATAAAATCTTCAAAAAACGAGATGAACATTTAATTACTTATAAGAGTGGCTTATCACAAACACAAATTGATTACTTTATTTGTAGAAAAAAAGATAGAGCATGTTGTAAAGATTGCAAGGTAGTTCCAGGAGAAAGCTTAACCACCCAACATCGACTTTTAGTTATAGATTTACAAATAAAAAAATGGACAAAGAAGAAAATAGTGCATCGAGCTATTCAGACTAAATGGTGGAATCTCAAAAGCGAGAAAGAAGATATATTTAAACACAAAGTCCTTCAAGGAGATGTTTGGAATTATGTTGGTACACCCTGTGATATGTGGAACAATATGGCTATACATATTAGGAAAGTGGCGAAAGATGTGTTAGGTGTATTTAAGGGAGGTGTACCGGCACAAAAAGAAGCTTTGTGGTGGAGTGAAGTAGTGCAAAATAAAATCAAGGCAAAAAAGGCATGTTACAAATTACATTATGCTAAGAAAATTAGGGAAACCTTAGAGGCTTATAAGAAAGCAAAGAAGGAAGCGAAAAAGGCCATGAGTGAAGCAAAAGCTAAAACTTAGGAGGATTTATATAAAAAACTCAACTCAAAATAGGGTGAAAGCGATATTTTTAGGATAGCTAGGGCTAGAGATAAGAAAACTAAAGATCTTAATTATGTTAGATGCATCAAAGACGAGGATGAAAAAATTCTAGTGGCAAATGATGATATAAGAAATAGATGAAAAAACTATTTTTATAAGCTTTTTAATGAAAATAAAGATGTTAGTATTAGCTTAGGAGAGTTAGCCAAATAAGAAAAGTATATAAACCACAATTTCTACCACGTATTCAAAAGAACAAAGTCAAAGAGGCTCTTAAACATATGAAGGGTGGTAAATCGGTAGGACCAGATAATATTCCTATAGAAGTTTGGAAAATACTAGGAGAAGTAGGAATCACTTGGCTCATAAGACTATTTAATGAAATATGGAAAAACCAAAAGATGTCTGAGGAATGGAGAGCAAGTACACTTATACCCATATATAAGAACAAGGGAGACATTCAAAATTGTATGAATTATCGAGGTATCAAGTTAATGAGCCATACTATGAAATTGTGGGAAAGAATTATCGAATGTAGGTTAAAACAAGTATCAAGTACAACAAAGAACCAATTTGGATTCATGCCAGACAGATCTACTGTTGAAGTGATTCACCTTTTGAGACGTCTTATGGAATATTTTAGAGAAAAAAAGAAAGACCTTCACATGATATTTATTGATCTAGAAAAAGCTTATGATAGAGTACCGAGGAAGGTTCTTTGGAGAACTTTGGAAAAAAAGGTATCCCATTGACATACATTAACCTTATAAGAGACATGTATGATGGTGCAAAAACATGTGTGAGGACTCATGAAGGAATGACAGACTTCTTTGAAGTTAATATTGGGTTAGAACAAGGATCAACTTTATGTCTATACTTATTTATAATGGTGATTGATGAGTTAACAAAACATATTCAAGATGAAGTACCTTAGTGTATGTTATTTGCAGATGAGATTATATTAGTGGAGGAGTCTAAGGAAAAAGTTAATAGGAAATTGGAACTATGGAGAGAAACATTAGAAAGCAAAGGCTTCCGACTTAGTAGAACAAAGACAGAATATATGGAATGTAAGTGTGATCATTTGGTTACCTCAGATGACATAGAAATTAAAATTGGCACACATTGCATCCCCCAAAAGGAAAGTTTTAAATACCTAAGGTCAATTTTTTAGAGTGATGGAAGAATTGATGGAGATGTTACGCATAGAATTAATGTTGGTTGGTTAAAATGGAGAGGAGCATCAGATATTCTTTGTGATAAGAAGATACCATTAAAGTTAAAAGGTAAATATTATAGAGCAGCAATTAGGCCTGCCATGTTTTATGATTCTGAGTGTTGGGCAGTTAATTATCAACATGTACAAAAGATGTCTATGACAGAAATGAAGATGTTGAGATGGATGAGTGGTCATACAAGAAAAGACCATATACATAATGAGGTTATTAGAAATAAATTAGGAGTGACACCAATAGAGGATAAAATGAGGGAATATCGTTTAAGATGGTTTGGACATATAGAAAGAAGATCAAAAGAAGAACCCATAAGAAGGTATGAAAACTAAATTTGGAAAGTATTAAAAGAGCTAGAGGACGACCACAAAAGTGTTGGAAAGAAACAATAAAGAATGATTTAGTTTATTGTGAGTTAACTGCTAACATGGCACACGATAGGGATATGTGGAAACTAAGAATCCATGTAGTTGTCCCTGTCTAGTATGGGAAAATGCTTAGTTGTTGTTGTTGTTGGTTGTATGTTTCAGGATCTTAAGACGGGGAGGGTCTTTGGTCATGGTAGCCTATGTGGTGGCCTTTATTTGATGGACGGATTTTTAGTTGGTTGCACTTCTATCTCTACTTCAGTGACACCTTTGCATAAAGTAGATGTCAGGACATCTACCTCCCTCCAAAATTGGTTCGGTTATACCTAGATTAACTCTTGAGTCCTCTAATGTGATCCTTGAATGTGATGTTTGCCAGTTAGCAAAACATCAGAGTACCTTATCCTCTAAGTAAGTCTAAAAAAATTAAACCATTTGAATTGGTTCAGTCTGATGTTTGAGGTCCTAATCGTGTCACCTCTCTTGGGTCATAAGTATTTTGTTTTCTTTATTGATGATTATACATGTCTTTTCATTGTTTACTTAATAAAATTAAAAGCTGAAGTTTCAGTTATTTTTCCTATTGTCCACAAGCTTATCAGTACTAAGTTTAATTCTTCTATCAAAATTCTTCGTTTTGATAATGGAGAGAGTTTGTGAGTGGATAATTCAAAGAATACCTAAGTATATATGGTATTGTGCATCAAACCACATGCCCGAATGCACCCTAATAAAATAGGGTAGCGGAAATGAAAAATAGACATATTCTTGAAGTGGCTCGAGCCCTTCTTATAGGAAACAATGCTCCAAAATCATTTTGGGGTAACACAGTTTTAACTGCAGCTTATCTGATAATCGAATGCCTAGCACAATTCTAAATGGTGCTAGTCCCATGAAAATCCTATCTCCAGGAGTCAAAAACATTTTATGTACTTCTTAGAGTTTTTTGGATGCACCTGTTATATTCATATTCATGATCTAGAACGGGTTAAACTTGACTCCAAGGCAATTAGATGTATATTATTGGGTTACTCTTATTCCCAAAAGGGGTATATAAGTGTTATTACCAAATTCGTAGAAAATTCTATATTTTTATGGATGTTACATTCTTTGAGTCCACCCCATACTACCGGCCTAAGGGGGAGCATCCACACTCTAAATAGATACAAGTGAAGGAAAATAGAGTTATTGTACTTCTTCTATGGCCTGTGGAAGAAGAAGAGAGAGATGACAATCAAGGAGTGACAACGGTACCAAAGGAAACTCTAGTATATAAGAGAGGACCACGGAATGTGCTTGTGCTATCAGATCAATCTGCCTTCTTTAACTTGAGATCCACAACTCTCCTCCAATTTGGAGGAAGCCATTGCCATTCAAAAAGGTAAAAAATCTTGTGCTTAATACCCTATTTCTCACTATGTTTCATGAGTGTATACGATTTCTACTAGCTTTAAAGAAGCACATGAAAATCCATAATGAAAATTTGTCATGGAAGATGAATTAAATGCTCTTATCAGAAATAATACGTGGTCCATTATAGAATTACCTCCTAACCGAAAATCAGTTGGTTGCAAATGGGTATAAATGATTAGATATAAAGCAGATGGGACACTTGAAAGGTATAAAGCAAGGTTAGTTTCTAAAGGGTACAACCAATCATTTGGTATAAATTATAATGAAATTGTTGCTCCAGTTGCCAAGCCAATCTCTATTCGTGTGATTTTAAGTCTTGTCGCAATGAAACATTGGGACTTATGGCAGTTAGATGTTGAGAATGTGTTCTTGCAAGGAGATCTAAATGAGGAAATCTATATGGAGCCACCTCCTGGGTTGAATGTTGATTCATACTCAAGGAAAGTATGCAAGTTAAACAAGGTCATTTATGGTCTCAAACAATCCCCAAGAAATTGGTTTGAAAAATTGAGTGAAGGTGTATGCATTTTAGGATATCGAAGAAGTCTTAATGATCACATCCTCTTTTTTGAGAAAGAAAAGAAACTATCTCTTCTTATAGTATATGTTGATGATATTATTGTCATAGGGGATGACACAGAAGAAATATCAAGATTGAAAGAATGCTTGCATCGACTATTTGGTTTAAAAGATCTTGGCAAACTTCACTATTTTTTGGGGTATTACACTCTATCAAAGATATATTTGTGACACAAAGAAAATATACAATGGATATACTAAAAGAGACGAATGACTTATTTCAAGAAATGTGACACTCCTATATAAGTGAATTGTGAATTATAAATGACAAGGTTAGATATCTCTTATGCGGTTGGAGTGGTGAGTAGGTTTATGCATTCTCCCTTTAAAATTCATATGGATGTTGTCTATCAAATATTAATATACCTAAAGTCAATCCTTGGAGCAAGTCTTCTATATTCCAGATCAACAGAACTAAAACTTGAAGTGTATTCCAATGTAGATTGGGCAGGTTCTGTAGATCATCTAACCTTGTTTGGTGGTAATTTGATTTCTTTGAAAAGTAAGAAACAATTAGTAGTTATCGGGTCCCCTGTTTAAGCGGAGTATAGGGTAGTTGCTCAAGCTATGTGTGAGGATAAATAACTAGCATCTTTGATACTTATTGAGATTCTGCATGATATCTCCCATTTCACTATATTATGACAACAATGTTTCTATTCAAATGACATCCAATCCAGTGTACATGAGGGGACGGAACATATTGAGATTGGTTGTTACTTTATAAGGGAAAAAATAGCATCTCAAGAGTTCAAGCTGGTTCATGTAAAATCTGAAGACCAAAAAGCTGATTTTCTTATTAAAGCATTAAGTCATAACAATCTTGTGGATACTTTGGCCAAGTTGAATGTTCTCAGCATCTTTCACTCTTTCACTCTACTTGAGGGGAAGTGTTAAGAGAACGAATTTGGGTCCTAATCTGGACTTGTGCAAACCCAAATGTACATTATGTTAATCCTGCATTAAACATTACTTAGTGTGGGCATTTTAGTCTTTCAAGTTAGATTAGTATATAAAGTGGCTATTAGGGTATCTCGTGGAGAATTGGATGACTGCAGCCACCCAAGAAGGGGTGCAGATCTCGATGTGAAAGGGTGCAGATCCATGAAATCTGCAACATTCTGTCAGCGTTGTGCTGCCAATTATTTTTTCTTTTTCATTTTGACAAAGGTTAAGAATTTTCTTATAGTTTCTGTTAAATAAGGTCACTTGCCTAGATGTTTAAATCTCTCATCTTATCCTTGGTACTTTCTTTTTCTATCTCAATTTCTTTGAGACGTTTGTTTTGACAGAAAAGTGCATATATTTGTATTCTTAGGAAATCATTATTCTATACTTCTCCTAGCAGTTCATTTTTTTAGTCTTTTCAGTAATATATCTCAAAATGCATGCCATTGTCAAAGAAATGTTTTCATTATCATGTACTAGTCAATATTTCTGGATCTTGTAGCTGCTTGGATCATTCACTCGTGTTTAAGTTTGTAAAGCATGTTTCCTTGTGCATCATTTTAGAATTGAGTGCTTGTTTGTCAACTCTGTCATCAGTTTTACAATCAAACCTCTTTCTTGGCATTTGTCATGGTCCTTAACTTTTGACAGTACTTCAGGACAAGAGTTTGATGTGTATGCCAAAGCCATTGTGAATGCGGCTGGACCATTTTGTGATTCTGTCCGGAGAATGGCTGATAAAGATGCAACACCAATGATATGCCCTAGCAGTGGAGTGCATGTTGTTCTTCCTGATTATTATTCTCCTCAAGGAATGGGCCTAATAGTTCCCAAAACTAAAGATGGCCGTGTAGTATTTATGTTGCCATGGTTGGGAAGAACACTTGCTGGAACAACAGACTCAAGTACCACAATAACTATGCTTCCAGAACCGCATGAGGATGAGATACAATTTATCCTAGATGCCATCTGTGATTATCTTAACATAAAGGTACACATAAAATAATCTAAACTCCAATAATTTTCTCCCATTTATGCTCTGATTATCAGCTTCATGTCTTATTATAAAATGTTATGAGGTTGCTCATGTTGACCTCCATGTGCCTTTCTCCATCCTCTGTGGATTAACTTGAAACTGTTCGTATGATATTGATTGCAGTTCACTTCATTTAAAATTTTATCACATTTCTTCATGCTTGCAGAATTCTTCCCTCCTGTCATTTCCTTTTTCCCTGTTGAAGAAGTTGCAGCTAATTAATAGAACTAGATGATAAGTTCTAGATAATATGGAGACAACAGGTTCTTAGCCACATATATATTGTAGTGAAGACTATGAATCCCAGTAAAATGATGGCGATGATGACCTTGATCAGGAGCTGCTAGCTATAAAGCGCTTTAACCTTGACACTGAGGATCCACCACAGGTTGAGTCGGGAGCTGTATGATGGCTTTCTATTAGCACTGCTTGGGGAGAGTTCCTAGTCTCGGTAGTAAATAGAAGTGTCTCTAAGATTCTTTCTCAAAGTAGATTAGGAGTCTGGTATTCATTGCCTATGTTGGATTTTGCTGAGTAGGGTTATGGAATAGAGGAATGTTTCCTTTTGGTATAACTCCATGTGGAGCATTTAGGTGGGAGTTGCCCCATTCCCTTTCCTCCCCATATGGGGGTTCAACGGAAGAGTTATGGAATAGAGAAATGTTTCCTTTTGGTATAACTCCATGTGGAGCATTTAGGTGGGAGTTACCCCATTCCCTTTCCTCCCCATATGGGGGTTCAACGGAAGAGCTATGTTTTGCAGACCCTGAGGCTGTCAAGTACAGAAATATGTGCAAAGCAGCGTGATCACTGGAAAGAATCACAAGTTGAGTTTTCTAACTTCTTTCCTTTCACATGTCATTCAATTGAGTTGAAAGTGAGATTTCGATTTAGCTGTTCATTGCAGTAGGATAAAGGTGGTGTCTTGAGAAGAATCTAAAGTTGTACTGACTCAGCTTGTGTAGCCTATGCATAAACTCTACATTGGCTGGATAAGCAATACAAGGAAGAGGCAGACAAGAAGCTCAATGATGTCTTGAGGAGATCTCTACGACCACAATGCATCAAGTATAGCTGGAGCATGTCTCAGCAATTGACTTAATTAGAGGAAGAAGAAAGAATTAATGGCTCTTCAGAACTCTCAAGGAGAAGGACAAGACAGTAAACACGGGAGGCTCTTTGGAAGTACAAACCCCTGGTGGAAGATACGATCCTTGCAAGGTCATACCACACCAAGATATTCCAAGTCTTGGTCCATATCTAGTTCAACCCCACCAGCACTGACTGATGCTTTGAAAGGTGCTGAGCTTCCTAATTAGGAAAACAACAATTTAGACCAGTGTTGTAGGTACCGATCCATATCATATTGCCAGGAATTTTGATACGATACAAGAACCGTGTTGTAGCTGAAAGATGTATCGGCCTGTATAATAAGATAAGGGCTGTATCATGTCGGTCATATTGTATGCCTGTTGCGTACATTATTCTTGGTTTTTGTGCATGTCAGGGCGTTTTAAGGCACTCTGTTCCTTCATTTACCTCCCATCTATGCATGTTGTAGGAAGAGGTTCGCTGGTTTCTTGGTGGCTTAAAGCTTTTTGCCTTGTAGTGGCGATTTTTTCATGTTTCTTCCAAATTTTTTTATTGTATTTGAGGTATAAATCATTGCTTTCTTTAGGTTTTTCATTTTTTGTTGCATTTTATGTATGCATCATTTATTGAGATTACTTAGTTCATAATTCTGACTTTAATATTTGAGATTATAAATAGTTTACTTCTTCTTTAGTGATAGTAATACTTTTAAACGGTGTTTAAGTTACATGACAGATGATGTCATGTAACTTATAATCAATTAGAACTTGACTTGTTTGATTTAATTTGTAATGTATTATCCAGTGTGAGTTTCTTGATATTATTAGTTTGTTTGTCATGCTTTTATGATTATTATTGTTAATTAAAGCAGTTCCTTATATTGTTAACTTATTAATAAATCATATGTTACTGTTTTTATGCAATGTCAATGTTTCTCTGACTTATTTCTTATTTTTAACATTTATTTGGGTTTTTATATTTTTCTGATTTTCCTGAATTATTTGTATTTTAAAGTTTTTAAAAAATATGCAATGCGATCAATACATTATGATATGTTTGGCCACATCATATAATTGGCGATTCCAGCACCCAATACGATACAGCACATCCGACACTGATTTAGACATAAACCTCCTAGCGTAGATCATAAAGTGATAAAGAAAAAGATGGATGAACATCAACTTTCCCAACTTCATAAGTGCATGTCAAAAGGATGAAATTCAGACAGAGAGAGATAAGGAGACACCCTTATACACCCTTTCTTTTATGTTATTTATATTTTTCGTGATACTTATTTATGTCCTTTTATTGCCTAATACATAGTTACAGATGTGAGGACTATTGACTTTCATTTCAACGTGTAATAGAAGAGATTCCTCTTTGGGCAACATGCCTCGCTTTGACCTCTCTGTCTGGAACAAAACCTAGATTTTCGGCTCTGTAGCCAGAACACATAATATTTGTCTCCTACGAAGAGTAACTTGTGTGCTATTAGATGAAATGGGAACGAAGCTTGCCTCTCCTGTCCCATGGCACAAGCAAAGGTTTCATGACTAGTGTTGTACAAGTCGAGTCAAGTAATTAACAAACTACTTCAACATTAAGTGGAAGCAAAGTGTTGGGGACTTTGCTCTTTAAGCAATCAGAAAGCTTTTCAAGTGCTCTTATAGCAGGCTCGGCTAACTCCAGTAGACTTCAGAGGGTCATAAAGCACTAACCAAAGTTACCAAACCCATGAGTATACATAACCCTACCTTGCACTATTGCACCTGTCTTTGCTTGTTCTAAAGGTATACTCCATTCATATGCCAAGGGAAGTTGAAATAACTGTTAGAGAGGGATACTTCTCTTCCACTTCTGGGAAAAGGTTACTTTTGGATCAAGGATAATAGGTGAAACAAAATGCAGGATAATATTGTTGTATCAGAATGACTCCAAGTCTCCAACAGCATCATGACTGGAATAAGTGATGCTGACTTCATTCAATCCATACACCAGCTCATGCAAAGGAAAGACAAATGGGAATATTCATGATGCTGGTAAGTCTATAGGCTATCAATGCCCCTGTGCCTGCAAAAGAGGTATTTCTTTATGCCAAAGCTGTGTTTGAGGAACAGATGAACTAATGCAAATAGATGTTAGCCTCGCTGCTCAGGAACACCAGTACTGACCATCCAAACCTAATTCAGTCCCTGCTTCTTTTGTCCCCTCCCCTGCCTATACTGTATATTTTTCTGTTAGTTATTTCCTTGGAGTTGTCAGTCATCTGATTGTTTTATTTCATTTAAGGTTCTCTTCAAGTTGGACGGAAGAATCTTTACTTGGCAGGCTGCTGTGTTTACCAAATCTGCTGACATTTTTGCTACAATTTCCATTAAAGCTGCTATAAGAGGTAGCATAACAGATACACAAATGGAAAATAATGAAAATACAATTCAGTACTTGAAATGGAAAAGAATGGTCAACGGCAGTGTTGTTTGACGCATATCGTATTGCGTATCGCTGGGCTCCACGATACGGGCATATCATATCATACTTTAATATTAAAAAAATAAAAAATATATATTTAAAAAATCAAGAAAAAATAGAAAAATCAGAAAAAATTAGGAAAAATCTGGTAATTGCTTTGAATTCATATAATGCAAATTTTAGTATATATTGAGCATTCAACATTGAATAATTGCATCCAAATTTACATATTTTGAAGCAAAAAATGAAATACATTTACATTTTACATATTGTAAATTTGTATCATGATCATTAACTAAATAATCTTCATCTTCTCCTTGATGAAGATTCAAAGTTTCTCATCACCTTCTGCTTCAAAATCAAAATCTTCATCTCCTTCGTGATGTTGTTGCACTCCATTCAAATTAATCCATGCAATGTCTTCTTCGGTTAGGAGTGCATTTTCTTTGTTATCTTCAATAATTCACTCATCTAATCTACTACAACTACAACTAAGCCTTTTCCCATACTAGATGGGGTCAGCTACATGGATTCTTTGTTTTTTTTTGTAGAATCCATGTTAAGTCCGACAAAGTTTTACGCTGGCTGTCGGAAGCCTAACACAACCCTCTTCCTTTTTCCGGGCTTGGGACCGGCCATGCAAGGGTGATTCCTTACATAGGCGGAGTTAATTCACTCATCTAATATATCAAAAATAACAAATTGCTATCTTTGTACATGTAGTTGTCATATTTGCTAATTTTCATATGTGAGCAAAATGATGAGCTCCATTTCTTTGATTATTGAGTCTATGACACCTCAGTGATATGATATTGTTACTTGATGATATCCCCTTTTTATCTTACTTGATGAAGATTCAAAGTTTCTCATCACCTTCTGCTTCAAAATCAAAATCTTCATCTCCTTCGTGATGTTGTTGCACTCCATTCAAATTAATCCATGCAATGTCTTCTTCGGTTAGGAGTGCATTTTCTTTGTTATCTTCAATAATTCACTCATCTAATATATGAAAAATAACAAATTGCTATCTTTGTACATGTAGTTGTCATATTTGCTAATTTTCATATGTGAGCAAAATGATGAGCTCCGTTTCTTTGATTATTGAGTCTATGACACCTCAGTGATATGATATTGTTACTTGATGATATCCCCTTTTTATCTTACTGGAGACTAGCTTTTTAACTAATGCTTGAGCTCCATTTCTCACTTCAAAGACTGAGTTAAGCCTCACACACGTTGATCATGTTCAACTCAATGGAAGTCATGTAAGGTGAACCCTAAAATAGTGAAGTTGTGAAATGCCCACTCAATGAACCGAAACAACCAAATTGTTCTTCATTGTTTGCGATTTTATGAATTAGAAACCGGTAGCCGAAATATACCTAAAAGTTGGCAACAAAAAGGGAAATGATTTTGTCATAACTTTTATTTGTTCATAAATTATTCTTATTCAATAAATGAAATTATAAACCCGAATTTACATGTTACATACATAGCTTGCAATCCCAAACATGCATATCGGAGGTTGCTTTGGAGAGAAGTGAAGAGAGGCCAGAAACCTGCAAAAAAAATGTTTTTGGGTGTATGGGTGATACGGCACGATAACCTGTATCATACGATATAGGTTACCATATCGTATCGTCGCTTTGTATCGCACCATATCGTACGATACGGTGCGATACCGACGGTATAGAAATGTAACCGGAGATCATGTCTGGAACTAAATGGACGTGAACCATTGCACACTATAACTTTTCAAAGAGAAAAAAGGTTTCCGACTTAGCATAACAAAGACAGAGTATATGAAATACGCGTTTGTTCATTTGATTACTTTAGATAACATTAAAAGTTAAGATTGGCACACATTGTATCCTTTATAAAGAAAGTTTTAAATGCCTAGGTTCAGTTTTTCAAGGTGATGAAAAAATTGATGGAGATGTTACACATAGAATTAATGCAGGTTGGTTAAAAAAGAGAGGTGCATCAAATATTTTATGTGACAAGAAGATATCATTAAAGTTGAAAGTTAAATATTATAGAGCAGTAATTAGCTATGTTGTATAGTTCTGAGTGTTGGACAGTTAATCATCAACATGTACAAAAGATGTTTGTGGTAGAAATGAAGATGCAGAGATGGATGAGTGGTCACACAAGGAAAGAGCACATAATGAGGTTATTAGAAACAAATTGGGAGTAGCACCAATAAATGATAAGATGAGGGAAAATTGTTTATGATGGTTTGGAAACATAAAAAGACGATCAAAAGAAGCTCTGGTAAGAAGATAAAAACTAGATTATAAAAATGTTAAAAGAGAAAGAGAAAGACCACAAAAGTGTTGAAAAGAAACAATAAAGAATGATCTAACTTATGTTGAGTTAACTGCTAGCATGGCACATGATCGGGCTCCATGGAAACAAAGAATTCATGTAGCTGAATCGGTTTAATAGATCATCTGCTGTGATAATGTCAATGCTTGATGCTGTTAAGTTGCTGTTAAGTAGGCAACTGTGTAAGGTTACTCGTTACTTGCAACAGAAAACGTTCAATGTGGCATTTAGCTTTCTTATGCACATCACAGTCACATGCGCAAACTGACTTTTCATAAAAAACGCTGCTTTGGAGAACATATTGTTACTGTTATGCATCATCCTTTATCAGACCTAGCAAATGTAATTGCTTTTTTTTCATTTTGGTTGGTTTTTTCATTTTTTTTCAGAAAGAGTCAATGGGCGTAGTAACTTCTAAAGTCAATTACTTGGATTTGGCTATTTATTGCATTTGTAAAACTAATCTGGATACCCTTTTTGTTATGCAAATCTTTCTTCATTCCGTCCTTCTAGCCTGGAACTGTTTCCATTTCTACATTTGATATCAATAGAGAAGAAAGTCATTGATGCTCTCAAGCCTTGAGTTTATTGAAACGGTGTAGTTGTTTTATAGGTTTGCATCAAAACTGGCAAGTGTCAAATTTGATCAAGTTCTGAAATGTTACTTTGCCACAGACGTGCTTCTCTGAATTACTGTGATATTCTGTTTTGTGTTCTGTGTGTTGACTATTTTCCTCTAGTTTCGTGTTAGCAGATAGGCATCATCAATTTTTCATTTCATTAGATGCATATGATACTACCAACCATTTACTTGTAAAAGATTCATCTCCCTTCAGCAATTTCATAGGCATGATCTTCCTCATCATGTTAGATTCCCCTTCAAACCTTGTTTTCTTAAAATGCTTATGAGAGTTGTATCAGCAAGTATGTGCTGGTGCTCTTGGAGGGACAAAACTTGCACGAGAGTGGTTGCATCCATGGTAATTTTCTTACATGCATATAGTTGATTCTAAAACATACTTATTTGGTATTTTGATGTGCTGTTAGGAGAGTATATCCTTACGTTTTCTTTTTCTTGATGAGTTTTTATGTGCTTGAAAATGTTTAGGTACGCAGAACCGATATTCTTTCTGCCTGGAGTGGTATTCGTCCATTGGCGATTGATCCGTGTGCTAAGAACACTGAGAGCATTTCTAGAGATCATGTTGTCCGTGAAGATTATCCTGGTTTGGTCACCATTACTGGAGGAAAGTGGACAACATACCGGAGGTATGATGCTTACTCTGAAAAGACGATTGTGCTATGCCTCCTGAACACTCAGCATGCTTAGCTAGCTGATGTCCCCATACTGGCTATGACATAATCACACCACCACACCATAGACATTAAATCTTTGCTGGACAAAATCAACATGTCGATTTACTCATCTGTTGTTATGTTACCACCACAGAGTTGGCTGCATGGTGTTTACCTTCCACTGGTGTTTGTGTCTGTGGGCATGTATGCATGCAAACTTGTAGCTTTATGTGGTGGAAGATGTAAGGCACAGGGTCATGTTTTGCAAAGGGTTCCTTGTCATAAAAAAGTATTACCTTCTATTTACTTGCCCATTGTTTTCTTTTAATGTTTGTTATTGTAACGTCACATTCCAACCGTTCAGTTTAGATCTGTCATTCAATACAACAAGAAGAAGTAAGCCTTTTCCCAAACTAGCTGGGGTCGGATACAGGGATTCTTTGTTTTCGTGAGGTTCAATCCTGTGCCGTGTTAACAGTGAAACTCATGAGAAGCTAGATCATTCTTTATTGTTTCCTTCTAACATTTTTGTGGTCTTCGTCTTCCTTTTTTTAATATAATCACCATCTGTCATTCAATACTTGAATTATAATGATTTAGGTATGTTGAATTTGCATCTCATAATTTGATTCATTGCATTATATGGAGATCATTCAATTCAGAAGTGCTTCCTTATTTAGTGAATTTGACCCTAATAAATCTCTATTATTGCATTTCACTTTCAGCATGGCAGAGGATGCAGTTAATTTAGCTATTAAGGCTGGGAAGTTGAATCCATCAAATGCATGTGTTACCCATAATCTTCGGATTCTTGGTGGAGATGGCTATGACCCTGCATCGTTTACTGTGCTTGCTCAACAATATACACGCATGAAGAAGGCATCATCTGGAAAAGTTGTTCCAGGGATCATGGACAGTGCTGTGGCTAGGCATTTGTCACATGCATATGGCACTATGGCAGAAAGAGTAGCAACTATCGCTCAGGTTAGTTTATGCACATCTTCTCTTGTATAACAGCAGCTTGGTTTGTGGGAAAGTTTTGCGGCAGATTTAGTTAATCTTATCGATGCATAAATTATGCACAGACTATTATTTTGACATTTGATGATGGCTGATGTTCAATCATCAGTTCAAGTTGTTCCGTTTTGTGAATTGCCTTGGCGCCGTGCAACAGCTGACTAAATTATATTTCATTCAGTTGTTTCAGCTGTTTCCAGATAAAGATGGGGGATTGTGTCCATCATTAGATAATGTTACACTTTGACCCTTGAACATGAAGTTATAAAGAATATGCCTATACAATTGCGTCATGATGAGAACCGTGATTTCAGATAAAGAAACCACGTGTTGTATATGTAGATCTTGGTCCACTGAAGTAAAAAGCAGGGAAATATATGAGAAAAATGGAGGTTTCTGGTAGTGTATCATGCAATTGGGGTCAAATCTTTTTTCACATATATTATTTGATTGAAAATTTTATACCAAAATCAACAATCATGCCTCATCCATAGATTGTACCTCTTCACCATTTCTGCTTGAAGCCCATTGGGAACTTCTTGGGATCAGATCGGAACTTGACTATTAGGATAATACGCATGGCTTGCTTCATGAGAGAATATTCTGGATTGTGCAGTTTCAGCGTGTCAAGGTTCTTGAAAGGGCTTCAAAATCAATATCTGCATGTGTGGATATTTGTGTATGCCAGCGTGTTTCAGTACTTGACGGTATCTTTGTTGCTTTTCTGCCAGAATGTAGAGAGTGCTCATGTGGCCTTATTATCTTGTGATGTGGAGAACATGTCTCTTTTTATCAGTTCTCTTGTGAAACGTCGCAAAGTTTATGATGCTGGCAATTGATAAGCATAGCAATAAATGTATCAAGCCCAATGTTAACCAACTTTCTGGTCAATCTTGTAGAATGAGAATATGGGGAAGCGACTTGCTCATGGATACCCTTTTCTAGAGGCTGAGGTAGCATACTGCGCTAGGAATGAGTACTGTGAATCTGCAGTTGACTTTGTTGCTAGAAGAAGTCGCCTGGCTTTTCTTGACACAGATGCTGCAACCCGAGCATTGCCGCGCGTGATTGATATACTTGCGGATGAACACAAGTGGGATAAAGTGCGTCGTAAGAAAGAATTGCAGGATGCTAAGGCCTTCTTGGAGACCTTCAAGTCTTCTAAAAATGCACAGTTTCAGGATGGAAAGCATACATCCCGTTAATTTTGTTCCTCGCAAACTGCCTGTTATATGAATAAGAAATTGATTTAAATTTCATGTACCTTCTTGGGTGCTTTATGGATCAGAAAAGAAGTGGTCCTATTCCCTGGAAATAATGGATATTGTTTTATTTTTTCACCCGTGAAATTTCATAACACTCGTGGTGGCATTATTTTCATACTTTGATGATAACTGTTGGAGCCAAGCATAAATGTTCATAAGCATATTAATTATGTGTTTGCTTCAGCTTGTGATTTTGTTTCAAGACTCGTTGATTGGCAATTTTCTGCAAGATTATGTTTTGGATTGTGTTTTCATCGTCATCTCTTTCATTTGTATACCATGCAAATTCAAGTCATCAACAAATATGCGTGGTTTACTTAATGTGTTCCTTCCTGGAAGACCTTTCTGACTTTAGTTTTGGTATTCTCGCGTTATGTTTTCACCTTCATGTTTTTGATTATTGTGTCGTCCTGATCCAAGAGGTACCAATATGTATGATCTACTTGCTAATCTGGTGTTTCCTTCAATACCTGTTCCTGACATGTCTTCTGTTATCACTATTCATAATTCTCAGGGCACCATCTCTCTGATTTAAGTGATGTTCATGTGATCTTTTATCATGTTATGTGAACTTTCTGTGAGGGCCCATATAGACGTATTTGGGAGGCTTAAAGCTCAATCGTTTTAGTGAGGCACAATAAGAGTGGTGCGTTTGGATGAGTAGTTATCGAGAATTTACTTGATAATGAAAATTTGCTCCTTACATTTTAACACATTTTCCCTTTTTTGTGTCAACGTCTCTTTTAAGCTACGACATCACGCCTTACTTGATACCTTTTGCATCAGCGAACGAGTTAGCATTTCGAACAATATATAAAAACTCTAAATAGAGAATTTAAAGAGTTGATAATTCAAACTAGATATAAGGTGTATCTACCTGTGTATCTCATGTAGCTGAAGTTTGGAAAATTTCTAACTAGCTGTAGGGTGTGACACTGACTGGATTCTGACAGCATCCACACGTGATCCTTATGGTGTATGGATTTGGAGATTGGGTTGTCTTGATTTAGATTTGAGTTAGTTTAGATTTCATTTTAATCCATTTGGAGTTATTTGAGTCTAGTTTGAGTAGTGGATTTGGATCTAGATTGTTTGAGATAAGATTCGGAGTGTTCATGTCAAGTGTCATCTAGTCACTAATGTTGTGTCGTCATGTCGGTGTTATTAGGGTTTTTTTATACATTTTAGCTCAGAAAATTTTACCATAATCCACATTTGAGATTTCTTAAATTTTTCATGAATTCAAGAGATCAGCTGTGAGGGAGACCAACCCAGTTAGTACGTGTGTGTGTTTTCGGGCTGATTTGAATTTGGTTATGATGATCTTATAACCAAATGGTGAGTTTGATCATCTAATCTTTTGCAGCATTCGGCATCTGGTTTAGCATTAACCAGCACGGCTTAAAGCTAACATTCGACTACAACTTTCAAAGAATATCTAAAGCTTAACGGTTGCACATGGTTGTCACTAACTTTTGAAGGTTGATTTGGTTGTCTTTCTGTGACACTTGGCCCTAGAATACGATGAACCTTTAGGGTGTTGAATGATGAAATCCAAGTTTACCAAACATCAGTTGTACCTTCTTGACAAAATTCAAGCCATCAAATTTTAAATGGTCGATTGACGAGAGACTTGTTAAACTAACTAAAAACCATGGGAGATGTGTGGAATGCGGAGATTAACCAGCACAAACCTCGCCGTCTCACTCCAACGTAAATAGTTAAGTCCATGGGACCCACCATCATCAATGTGGTCCGCAAATCAATTAAAATCCAGGATTGTTGGTGACTGCGGGACCCACCTCTGCCCCGATCTGCGGCTAAGATGTTATACTCTCTGATGGTGATTTTTTGTATCACCACTTTGACCTCACCCGACTTGCTTTCTACGAGGCTTGTGGCTCTTCTTCTGGCTCGCACGCTTTGCAAAAGAAACAAAGAGAGGATGTCTTCGGCCTTCGTTTCGTCCCCTTCGCTTCTCTCGTATTGCTCCTCCTTCCTTAGACGCCCCCTTCGACCGCCGAACTCTCTCTTCTATGGGTGGTTTCAGACGCTTCGATTGTCTCGGCCGGTGTTTGCAATGGCGTCTCCTCCCTCCAAGGAGTCCGCGAGCAACAATCCTGGTCTCCATGAATCTCCCGATGAGGCCACCAAGGGATACATGATGCAACAGACTGTGAGTTTCTTCGAGATGTTTAGTCCGACGAGGTTTGAGGATTTTTCTGTTTGGAGTTTGATGGTGTTTATGAAATTTCAATGAACGGCAGATGTTCCGAATCAAGGACCCCAAAGTTAGCTTGGACTTTTATTCTCGCGTTCTGGGAATGAAGTGAGATTCTCTCTCCCCCTAACGTTAATTTGGAAGTAAATGGAGGGAGCCTTCGTGTAAGGTCGCGTTTGCATTGGAGTGAGTTTGAGGAGCAGAAAATTCGAATTACCTTCTGTGTCAAGCTCTCGTGTTTCGGTTCAAATTGGATGATAGTTTTGATCCTCTCGTTTAAGTTCTCTATGTAGATATCCCACTTCCTTTGTTGGGAATTAAGATTCTTATGCAGGTAAGAGAGGAGCACGGAATGGTGCTTTGATGCCGAAACTTCTAAATTTTGAAGAAATGAAAAAGACTGTTCGTCACGCGAGAAGCTTCCGCTTGTTTATGTCTGTATTGGAAAATCCGTTCGTCACGCGAGAGTGAAAAAGACTGTCGTCCAACTGAAACTAATTATTCTGGAAGAAGGCTTGGTTTGGTTTTGGTATACGAGAGTGAGACGAGATAAATTACTCTTGCCTTTTGGATGTCATCTTACCTATTTCCGTCGTTTAGATACTTGGACTATTCGGAATGTAAGCAAACTCTCGGTACGCATCCCAACTTATTTATTGAATTTAAACCGCATCCCGCATTTGTTGGTTGGAGAAGTCAAAAAGCTCATACAATTTCAAACAAGCTCAAGTTTAATTCATAACAGTTCATTGCAAGATAGGCACGAGTTTTTGTACTTCAAATGGCGACACTTGGATCTCTCTGTTGATGCGTATCGTTAATAATATTTCGTTCATCATGTGCTCTTGCTTTTTTGTTTGACTGATTGCCTCTTGGTCGGTCAATTTCTTTTCTCGAATGAAAGATGTGTTTCTTGAAGTTTCTTTTGTACTGTTTAATCAGGCAGATGCGTGGGCACCTAGAAGTTTGATGGGTCATTGGTGTATCACTTAAAGCAGGATTTTTTCTTTTATGTGAACATGATCCATCATGTTCATGTTGCTCCAATTGCAATCGGCCTCCATTCTGTGCATCCTTCTCCAGTGTATTTTTTGCAGGTTTAATATGGAACTGTCTTGTTTAAGTTGAAGTATCATTTAATTCTTTTTCTCTGTTGGTACAAAGGGTGGCCGAAGCCGAGCACAGACACATGCACCCAGCTGTTTATGGTTTATTCCAAGTATCATTTAAATCCTTGGAATACATTCTCTGTATTCGCAATCACTCCAAGTTATGTCCTAGAGCTGTTATGGTTTATTCACTTGTTTGTGGCATGTATGCACATTTGAGTCTATATTCATGCAAGCATCTGCTTAAAATTTTGTTCCTGTTAGGGCAAGTTGAAGCCTCAGTTGTCATATCTATCATAACAGGTTACTTAAGCGGTTGGACTTTCCAGAAGTGAAATTCAGTTTATACTTTATGGGGTATGAGGTAAATGTTTTGACTTCCACAAACTTAATGCTGTACAGTGTTATGTTATTGCAGAAGGTGACCTGGCTCAGAAGAATCATCATGTACAAAATTTGTTATGTTTTCATTTGCAGGATATGACACCTCCAACTGATCCAACACAGAGGACAGTCTGGACATTCAGCCGGAAGGCCACTGTTGAGCTTACACAGTGATTACCGCATACCTTTTCTCTCTTGTAGATCAAGTATTGCATGTGCTGGATTTAGCATGCTGTGGAATTCTTTTCATGTTACTTCGCCTCAGATGTGTATGAGTGTCAGACAAAAGTTGGATTCTTGAGCACCTTAAACTTGAAAAGTAGTATATATAGCTGAAGAATGATGGGTTGCTTAGGAGGTTTCCTTCACGTTAGTTTTTTTCTAGATATGTTTGTCTGTGTCTGTATGCTAAAGGATACCTTTCTACGTAAAGCTTTGTTCATAGACTTTAGTATAACTTTTTCCAGTAAATGAACTATTAACTACTTTTTCCTTCTGCAAAATCTTCAGTATCATGTCGGGAAACTAGTATGGTGCTCATTTACATGTATGAACTTTGAACAGCAAACTACTGAGGGAGGAAGATCCATTTCAATAGGAAAGCATTGAAGCACACGGTTTCTCTAGTATTTGATCGGAAAAAGAATATGCCCAGAAAAGGAAATCCTGTTGCTACATTTGCAAAAATTAACTTATAGCACCTAGCAAACTGAAACCTAGTTTTTAGAAATGTCAATTTTGCCAAGTGTTAGCTAACTGACATGAGTATCCAGGTATAAATGTTTTAGAAATTTCACTCAACTCATAATATCCCAAATACTCTGAAGTCGCTTTGAATTTTTTTCAACTGTTGTTTGTAATGAATCTCTGTATTGCATCACAAAATTTATTTGCAAGTTTTATTAAGTTAAACAAATTTCTTGTTTAATCTTCAGCAACTGGGGCAGTGAGAGTGATCCTGAATTCAAAGGTTACCACAATGGTAACAACGAACCCTGTAGTTTTGGTATGTGATCTCTGCATCAATAGCCACTAGATGAATATAGTTCATACATAATTCTATCAAAACCTTGCCTTTTTTACATTGTTTACTTGACATGAATATGTGAAGAGGTACTCAATATATTTGTATTGTAAGAAACGTCGCAGTAGCATTTTTTGTTTCCAGGGCATATTGGAATTACTGTTGATGATACATACAAGGCTTGTGAAAGATTTGAACAATTGGGAGTTGAATTTGTTAAAAAACCAGATGATGGTAAGTTACTTTTCCTGAAGCATGATCTAACATGCCTTTATGTTTTAGGGAATGTTTTACCATTCTTTTGCAGGTTTCTTCTTCAAGAGATGCAATGTTCTTTGGTTTATTTCAGTTTTTTGTTAAGTCAACAATTATGGTGTTATTGTAAAATAGCAGTATGATGTAGTCGATAATGTCCACAAAGCCAAACACCAATGATCACACGAGATCTTGCACTAGTCAAATCACCAAACCCTTGGTACATAAGCCAAACCGGAAAGGCACAATACCAAAATAAGTCAAATGAACACACAAAATGCTCTAATTTATTAAAATACACAACATCCTCTATTTATAGAGGATTTATTACACTTGATAAGAGAGAGAGTGGGAGCAGTAAACTTGATAAGAGAGAGTGGAAGCAGCAGCTCCCAACGGCTACACTATGCCGTTGGGATGTTTCAACGGCTAGAAGTGTTGTCGTTGGGCACTGACTGACCCTCCTGGCCATGTCGGTGGAACTGTTGAGCCCTAAAGGCCCAACTATCCTATTAGAAGTTAACAATTATATCTTGATGCTTACCCTATTTCTCTCTGTATGCTTGTGGATTTTTGCACTTCCTGACTTGTATCTTGATTCTTTAACAATTGTGCTTACCCTATTAGAAGTTAACAATTACAATTGTCGTTTAACAATTATATCTTGATTCTTTTGGGATTTGATGATTACTTTTGTTACCTGTGCAAGCAGACTTCATGACCTTTTAGTTGATTATGCCAAATTTTCATCTTCTGGTTGGTTGTGCATGTATGAACTCTGGGTATCGTTGGCTAATCCTTGAGAGTTTGCAGGGAAGGTGAAGGGGTTGGCATTCATCAAGGATCCTGACGGTTACTGGATTGAAATATTTGATCTAAAGAGAATTGGACTGTTGACCACTGAAGCTTCCTGAAGAAATAAGATCTTTCAAGTAAGGGTTTTCTTCTTTGTTATCTTTCAGAAATTTCCATGGTAAGAAATTAACTGGTTTCCCTCTAATGAATTATCTGAAACCAGTATTTATTAATAGAGTTTTATGGATGTTGGTGATAGCTTCTTTTTGGCATTTAAAGTATTTTGTTCCTCTATATTGGATCGGGCTCCATTATATATTCAATGAGATTACCACGTTCTGTTGCTCTCTTTTCATCTACATGAGCTCTCGTTTCAGACACCTTGTGACACAAGTTTGATATCGCAGATCGACATTGCTCAACATCCTATATCATATCCTTGTTACTGCACTCTTGTTTTGCTATAACAGGACTGGGATCACGTCTGTAGAACAGGAGGATTACCGTGTAATTCGTTTAGCCTGATGGAGACTGTAAAACCCTTCTTCTGAAGGAATCCTGATGCTTGCGCTATTACTCTCTGCTACTCTTATGGATATACCTACTCTTAGTCCCGTTTTAGTTTAAAATGACCATTGGAGTTGAACCCTTGAGACGTGCGATTTCAAATAATGTCAGAGAGAGGGACTGTAATCTGAGATCACAGCTTCAAAACTTCAAAGTTCACAAAGTGATGTAATGCTTGTGACTACAACAGACATGCCATAAGAAGCTTTTGATTGTTCTCAGAGCTTCTGCATCCGGGCAATGACGTTCTGTCAGTTCTCAAAGTGCCACACACACACACAGAGATGAATACGGTATACGCTGTAGCGCTTACTTTTTTCCAACTTTTCAAGCCGTCGTCTAATTATTAGTAAAAGACGAATCAGACTGCTCGGCCAGGGAAAAGGAAAAAGAAATCTCCTCACCTGGATGCAACATCTCTGAATATAACATACTCTACTCCGTCCAGTTTCATCTGAATAATTAACGTTCCGGTAAGATTATACAATCAGCAACCGTCAATCTAGACTAACGCTTACTCCCTTAAAGCAGCTGAGTCACTGCATGCATGAATGGGTTGGGAAATCAAAATTCCTGCCTAAACTTTGTTTGGATCACCGCCTTGATTGGTGAATTGGCCTTACTGTCCACCGTTCAAGCAATCTTACTGAGCCATACGGATGGGATGTTAAGTGATACATTTGAGATTTTATTTTAGGGGGTTATTATTTGCACATTCTTTTTCCAAAAAATATCAAAATTACTTATCATTTTCACCAACGAAGAATCAAGAATAGTTAAATAAAAATAAAATAAAATCAATAACAAGGAACATAAAAAAACAAGAAAATTGATCTTTGAGTACCACTTAACAGTTTGGAGCTAAACAGCCAACGGGGAAGGCCACAAGAAACAAAAGTTATAGAGACGACAGAGATCCGAAAAGTTCAGCAACCCGGCAGTGATATACGGATTTGGATAACTTTAAGTGGTAAAATGCATATTTCTCATGCTTTTATAAATAACAAGTGTTGGTAGTAAAATGCATATTTCTCATGCTTTTATAAATAACAAGTGTTGGTGGTAAAACGTATATTTCTCATAGTTTTATAAACCACAAGTTTTAGTTATTCATGCAAGCACAAGCATACAGGAGGCACGCGTACAGAAGGCAGAAACAGAGCCTGAAGAAAAATCATGAATGTTTTATACACAAGTCTACAGTAATTACAAATATACAGGCTGACGATGCGGCCTCGTAGGTTTGGCTACAAAAAGTCCCACTGCCAGTACACCTTTTCAACAATGCCTCCTCCACTTCGGACCGCCATTCGGAGTCTATCAGAAGTAGGAGGAACACCCCACAGAAGTGGCACCGCCACGGTCATTGTAAGTTTCTCCTGCAGTCCTCCTTGACTCGACTTTTCTGCAGCTACCACCTGAAATCAGGAAATGCGATGGAGGATTGAGAAATCTAATCTAAATGAATTGACTCCAGCATAATTTTTGTTTCTACTCAAAACCCACTCATAATGGTGCCTTGAAAATACATGGACAAGAAACTCTTCGATATGTATAGAGTCCCTGATAATTGTGGAGAATATATGCATAAGTTTGTCTTGATGTATGTGCATTTGTGACAACAACTACAACAGCAACTAAGCCTTTTCTCATACTAGATGGGGTCAAGTACTTGGATTCTTTGTTTCCACTGAGCCTTATCATGTACCATGTTAGGAGTTAACTCAACATAAGCTAGATCATTCTTTATTGTTTCTTTCTAACACTTTGTAGTCGTCCTCTATCTCCTTTAATACTTTAAAAATCTAGTTTTTCATACATTTTTACGTGCGTTTATTTTTATTTTCTTTCTATATGTCCAAACCATCTTAAACGATATTCTCTTATTTTATCCTCTATCGGTTTCACTCCCAATTTGTTTCTAATAACCTTATTATTTATAAGGTCTTTTCTTTTATGACCACTCATCCATCTCAACATCTTCATTTCTGCTACCGATATCTTTTGCACATGTTGATGATTAATTGTCAACACTCAAAACCATAAAATATGACAAGTCTAATTATTGCTCTATAATATTTACCTTTTAAGTTTAACGGTATCTTCTTGTCACAAAAAAAATATTTGATGCTCCGCTCCATTTTAACCAACCTGCATTAATTATATGCGTAAAATCTCCATCACTTTGAAAAATTGACCCTAGGTATTTAAAGCTTTCCTTTTGAGGGATGCAATGTGTGCAATTTTAATTTTTATATCCTCTAAATCAAATGATCAAACTTACATTCCACATATTCTGTCTTTGTTCTACTAAGTTAGAAGTTTTTACTTTCTAATGTTTCTCTCCATAGTTCCAATTTTCTATTAATTTTTTCTTTAGCATCCTCTACTAACAAAATGTCATCTGCAAATAACATACACCAAGGTACTTCATCTTGAATATGTTTGTTAACTCATGTCACCATTATAAATAAGTATGGACTTAAAGTTGCTTCTTGATGTAACCCAATATTAACTTCAAAGAAGTTTGTTATTTCTTCACGAGTCCTCACACATGTTTTTGCACCATCGTGCACGTCTCTTATAAAGTTTATGTATATCAATGGAATACCTCTTTTTTCCAAGGTTCTCCAAAGAACATATCTGGGTACCCTATCGTCAGCTTTTTATAGATCAATAAATATCATGTGAAGGTTTTTCTTTTTTTGCTCTAAGTCTAAAATGTTCCATAAGACGTCTCAAAAGGTGAATCACTTTAATAGTAGATATGCCTTGCATGAATCCAAATTGGTTCTATGTTGTACTCGAAATTTGTCTTAACCTATATTCAATAATTCCTTTTCATAATTCCATAGTGTGGCTCATTAACTTGATACCCTGATAATTTGTACAATTCTAAATGTCTCACTTGTTCTTGTATATGGGTATAAGTGTATTCGCTCTCAATTCCTCGAGATATTTTGGTTTTTCCATATTCATTAAATAGTCTTTTGAGCTAAGTGATTCCTATCTCTCCTACGATTTTCCAAACTTTTATAGGAATATTGTATGGTACTACAGATTTACCATCCTTCATATGTTTAAGAGCCTCTTTGACTTCATTGTTTTGAATACGTGAGTAAAAATTGTATTTTATATACTTTTCTGATTTGGCTAACTCTCCTAAGCTAATACTAACATCTTTATTTTCATTAAAAAAAATATAAAAATAATTTTTTCATCTATTTTTTATATCATCATTTACCACTAGAATTTTCGCATCCTCGTCTTTGATGCATCTAACAAAATTAAGATCTTTAGTTTTCTTATCTCTAACCCTAGTTATCCTAAAAATATATGTTTCGCCCTCTTTTGAGTTGAACTTTTTATATAAATCCTCCCAAATTTTAGTTTTTGCGTTACTGACGACCTTTTCGCTTCTTTCTTTGCTTCCTTATAAGCCTCTAAAGTTTCACTAGTCTTCTTAGCATAATGTAGTTTGTAAGATGATTTTATCTTGCACCACTTCACTCCACCACCAAGCTTCTTTTTGTGTCGGTACACATCCCTTAGATTCACCTAACACATCTTTCACCACTTTCCTAATATATATAGCCATATTGTTCCACATATCACAAGGTGTACCAGCATAATTCCAAACATCTCCTTGAAGGACTTTCTGTTTAAATATATCTTCTTTCTCGCTTTTGAGGTTTCACCATTTAGTTTAAATAGCTCGATGCACTCTTTTCTTCTTTGTCCATTTTTTTATTTGTAAATCCATAACTTAAAGTCGATGTTGGGTGGTTAAGCTTTCTCATGGAATTACCTTGCAATCTTTACAACACGCTCTATCTTTTTTTCTATAAATAAAGTAATCAATTTGTGTTTGTGATAAGCCACTCGTACAAGTAATTAAATGTTCATCTCATTTTTTTGAAGATTGTATTGACTATAAAGAGATCAAATGCCATAGCAAAATTTAAAATCTCCCTACCTTTCTCATTTATGTCCCCAAAACCAAAGTTTCCATGAATACCTTGATATCCTAATGCCTCTTTACCGACATGTCCATTTAAGTCTCCTCCTAAACAAATCATCTCCCTTTGTGGAATCCTTTGAATCACCTTATCTAACTCTTCCCAAAAACCTATCTTTTTACTATCTTTTAGTCCTACTTAGGGTGTGAAAGCACAAACTATATTCAAAACCTCTTGCTCCTAACACTAAAATGCCATGATTCGGTCACCATGTGTTTGTGCATTTGTGAATTAGGGAAAAATATTTATCTGTAAATCACTAAGGTGGAAAAGCTTTCAGAATCAAAAGGAACTAAGAAAATGAAAAGGGTGGCAGATAGTATTATCATGTTAGTGTCATTATGTTTTCAAAATGACGACTATATGGCGTCAGATTAATAGAGGCCTTGCATGCCATGAAGATTTACAAAGTCATGAAACATTAATAGATGAGGAATGTGCAGACCGACATCGATGTTCGAAGCAACAAAAAGGCACACATGAGCAGTGATATGGAAATATACAGCATCTCCCTCCAAAAATATTTTATAAACATAAGGTCTACTGCAGTAGAAACGAACTGATATACCTCTCCACCATGCTCTAAAACTGCATCCTCAACAACATCGCTTAGCATCTCAACGGAGCGGCAAAAGCCATATATACACAATCTTCGGCCCATGTCCAGTCCCTGCAGGTAGATATGGTTAACCTCTTGATTGTCAAAGTGTAAGACACTAGTATATAGGCAACCAGAGTCGAGAAACAGTTCCATACGTTTGTTGCAGCAATGTCAAAAAGTGCCCCTAGACACAGTTTCTGATCTGGATCCATGTAGTCACTCTCCCGGAATCGCTGGAGCCTTTGGGATGCCCCCCTTCTTCCCTTGTTCTTCTAAAAAGATCAATTGCCCAAGAATTGGGAGTAATTATCATTTGACAATTGAAGACCATATAAAGGTACAAAGCATTTTGTAGCAATATTCTTTAATAAGCTTTTAATTCAAGAAGGTGAAAATGGGAATAAAACTTTTGTTGCATCAAGGGCAGAGAACAGCAAACTCACGGAAGTTGGAATCATGTTGACACTTAACCTGATAGTGTTGAAATTTTTATGAGAAAATCAGATCCATTGAAGTTCTACAAGGAAAGAGAATTTTGGTTGCACTGTTGCAGTAGCCTAAACAATCCTTAATATTGAAGCATGAAGTTTAAATATTTCGTTGGAAAGAAAATCCTACAAGCTAAACCAAGTTAAAAATGCAGACAATGAGATCATAATAGATAAGAAAAGATAAGGCCCCGATAGAGGCAGGGTATGCTGATCAGTCACAAATACATCAAGAAAAAGCAGTACTGAAGACAAATAATTACAATGATGGTAACTTAAATCTCCAGTATTCAAACAGATTGTAGTTGACAAGAGTAAGATACTGTAATTCCACTAAAGAATCTAAATAGATGTGACTAATGTTTGGGTGGGAAAAGTCATGGTAAATTTTATTTCCAATGGACTAGACATGACAAGTTGAACAAATTACTTATCTGGTAAGTATTCATGTTCAACAAGAATTTTTAATCTGTTAATGTTGCAAGGAGAAGGCCTAGTTGGAAAAAACACCGACTACATGAAGACCGTGAAGACTTTAAGAAACAAAGAACATAGTTACCCAAGGAAGACCTAAACATTTATATCATACATCGTGTGATGGAACTCTCTGCAGAATCAGGGATCCTCCTATTTGCACAATCCCATCAGATGTAAAGAGCGTGATTCTGTCACCCTGTATCCACTGAATACCTGCCAATGCAAGCCCATCAGATGATCTTTCAAGGCACACCAAAAGCTATGCTGCGGTTTGCAATCACTGGAAGATGAGTCATGAGTAACACATGTCATAGGATGGCTACATATTCGAAGTCGCACTCACCCCAATCAAAATAGAACTAGCAGCAATTCGCAGATCATTACTGCGCCATGAATTCGCATAGACGCAATGAATGTGCGCCCAAAACACGAAAGCCATAGATAATATTGATCCAACACAAGCATTTTAATCGATGCAATGAGTTCCCACAAAACGTCAAACCACGCAAAACAAGAGGCACCAATTACCTCGAGATTTACAAGCGCATCAATCAAAGAGTTCATTTGGATTAAGATGAGAGCGAGAGATACAATCATTTGATCGATGCAATGAATGCCCACAAATCGTAACAACAAAGAAGCTTGTAAAACAACAGGCACTAAATACCACCTACCTAACAAACTCATGAATATCGACGTTCATTCTGATACAGAGTAACAGAAAGAGGCATAACAGGAATAAAGGGGAGGGCGAAAAATGCCCAAAGATACCTTCATCGGCTGCGAATGAAGGGTCCCAAGGATATAGTCCGAATTGATCATCCCCAACAAAAGGCTCGCCTTCGTCTCTCGCACTTTCCCTCGCAATCGTCACCGTTCTTCTTCTCCTCCCACGATGATCCGTCCAGCAAGAGGAAGTAAAACAAAAGGGTCTCCGGAAGCCGGCTCTGAGGGATGCCGACGCCGGAAACGACGACCGAGGGCAACCCGCAGACATCTCCCCGCATCGAGAGCGGAAGGCAGACGTCAACGACGAGGAGTACGAGAAGAAGCACGTCACGGCAGAGGAATCCGCCATCACCCACCAACAGAAGGCGAGGAAGAAGACTATGGTAGGACTCTAAGAAGAGAAGCAAAAGAGTAGAACGACCGATTAGTGGCAGGGGTTGAGAGAGAGATAGAGTGGGAAGAATTGTGAGGCCAACGAATTTCAAGTGTCGGTAAAACTCGAAATCTGAGAGAAAATTTTCGAAGGAAACGGTTGAGGACACCAACTTTTCTTCCCCCCACAATGGGTGTAAGATTTCTAGGAGTTTGTTTCACACGTTCAACGTGGGAAAGGGAGTAAAATTGTGTTTGGATAGTGATGTTTTCCCACGAAAAGTGAATTCAAATTTGCCATCTCCACTAAATTATCACTTTTGATTTAGAGTCGGACGATGATGATTCAAAATCTTAATTAGTTCACGCTTTTGTTGTTTGAATCTCCCACCTGGAGTTGTAGCTTTAATTAGAGCCATAGAAGATCTTTTCGTGTCAGACCTGGAAATTTTTTTCTAATGGAACGACAACACAAAACTAACATGGGCTCTATCTTATACTAGAATATCTTTTCATATTTGCTATTCATGCACCGCATTTAGAGATCTTTTAGAGCGAGGCAAATAACCCACGTTATACCATCTGCTCTGTTTTAATAGCACAGCAATCCACTCGTGGCTATAATTCTGTTTATCTTTCGAAAACTTTTGGGTGGAGTCGGCGGCCCACCTCACATGAATGTAGTTTAGAGTGAAATCACATTGATTTTTTTTTGTGTGTGTGTGGTGGGGGTGGGCGAGAAGACGGGGAGGTTGGTGTTACGAGGGGAGGCCAAAGTCTAACAGACACACATGCACTCTCCTGGAGTCGAACTCCCCACCAGCTGCAAGGGTGACAACACGCTGCGAGTTGAGCTAACGCTCTAGGTGCAATGCAATGTACAATGGTTCTAATTTTCAAGTGGACTCCTAAGAATTTATCTAAACAAGCCTTAAATAGGTCCAAGATTGTAGTTTGTGGTAGAAAAGTCTTGGTTGACTATGGAAGCAATTAGTTCATTGGATTTGGTTATGGATGGAAGCATCTTGTTCAAAGAAACTTTTAGTGGTTTAGATTAAATCACCAAGCTGTCATCTAACCATGAACACATGATCCCACAAGCATGAGGACAATCAGGAAAAAACTTAGCCTTTTAGAGCTTCAGACCCTCATGGAGTTTTCTGGACCGGTTCCAAACAGTTATGTCTACGTTCTGTTGTTGGTACTTAACTTCTTGCTTATCTACCTATTGTGAAGTTTTATTTGCTTTTCATAATGGAAGACGGGAAGTCCATAATGTTATTATTGGAACTTCTTTTTATTTACATTTTTGTGATGCTTTCTTGATGTTCATTTAACATAAAAAGAAAGCTTTGAATGGTTCAAATGAGTGGCCGGTCCACATTGAGCAGGAATTTGGAAAATCAACTTAGAGCCTATAACTCATGGTGAGATCCATCGGCTATAATACATGGTCCGCCTCACCCGAAACCATTGAAGGGACTATTCGGCCCACCCAAAAAAGAGTTTCTAAATCTGTCACTGGTTGAAATCTGGGCAACACAAAACAAACGGTAAGGTTCTGTTTTGTTCTCCCATTTTATAACTATTAGTTCATAGTACATGCTAAGCACTTGAACGTTGTGTTTAGGCTTGTTAATCTCCAGGCCACCGGTTGGGGGGAGCTATGGACCCGCACCACGCGAAGGGGGGTGGAGCAGGTTTGTCATGTGGGCTGAGTCATTGGCTGGATTTAGAGCTACACCCCTCTCCAACCTGCTTATAGATATAGGAAAATAATATTTTACATAAAATATTTCTACTTAACCCTAACCCTAAATTCATTTCCTCTTCTTCCAATATCTCACTGGAATATTCAGATACAACTGTGTTGATCATGTGTCAAATATTTTTTTTATGCTGGGTATGAACTGAATCTAAATGTAGGTGTGGGTGCATGTTTTAACAAATTACATGGCGAAGTAGTTAATTATGGTTAAATACTTAGTTATTTTAGGCAGGTAAATGTGGGCCTGGGTGGGATCTAGAAGTCATGGCGGGTTCTTTACACTCTTGAATTCGGGTGGGTGCAAACCCGCCCGCTCCATTGTCATGCACAGTTGTGTTGCACAGCTGGTATGCTTCCAAATTGCATGATACATGAGTGAATCTTCAAACAGCTTGCAACACTGCTAGACTCCTTTAATTAAAGTTACATTGTTGAGAGCACGTTAGCCTTTCACTGTTGACTATACCATCCTGTTTTAACTGATAACACATCCACACACGCACACGCACATATCTGTGTGTGTGTATGTATGTATGTATGCATGCGTGTATGCACATACATTAGCGATTCACTATTGACTACGCTATCCTTCAAATGATGATACATATATACATACATGCACACACACACACACACACACACACACACACACACACACACACATATATATATATGTTCTGCCTGGTTGTTGTTTTAATACAAATAACCTTGTTGAGATGCAATTTGTGCATTACATAATACCATGTCAATTTACTTTTCAGTATCTGTCTTTTATTTTTTGATAGATGACGTGTGTTAAGGAGACCCGTATCAGAGATGCACACCCCCGGGTATCAAACCTCAAGACTTCAACATGAAGGTCCTCCCGATTCAATCCCCTAGATGGAGGGTCGTTGCTCCTTGAGCCGTGATATACTTGTTTTATGCCTTATCATTTATTAGATCGTAATAATGACCCAATGTTAACTAGTAAAAAAGCACACAGTAAATATATATTAACATGTCATAATGAAGTTTAATGAGTATTTTTATACATAAATACCTCTCAACATGTTCTTAACAAGTAGTGCGTGCACACACACATGTGCATGTGTGTGTGTTGGGGTGTGCATTCGTCTGAACGCAACTGCAAGTCCTCAAAGCGATGTCCTTGTCATGTAAAAGTTCAACTCAACCAAGAACTGCACTAAGATGAACATGATGAGATTATTTTGCTTATGAACAAGGAAACAGTGTGCAGCTTTGGTGAAATCTTGTTTATAATTAGGGTTTCATATTTTAAAATTTGATTAACAATAAAAGATTTCAATAATGTTGTTTACTCATTTATAATTGGATCTAAAACCATACAATTTCAATTTTAACCTAAAACTAGAGCATGACATGATAATTAAATCCAGCTGACTTCAACTTTGTTCGTACATTCAAAACTTTCATCTCACTTGATCAATGGATCGTTTTGTGATTCGTTGATTGCGTAATATATGATAAGATTTGGTCTCGTTTCTAAGTGCTAACAGTATTCATATATATTTTATAAAGTCTGTTTTTAGATTACAGGTCTCTCTTTGATTTCTAGTATAGAAAAAAGTGTATCATGGGGATATTTCAGCATACATTGACAATGTAAAACCTTGCAGCCAAAACAATCACCCTTTTAGCCTACGTTGGGCATTCACTGCTTCTGTGGAACAAAGCTTGAAACTTTTAACTATCCATTTAGCAGCTAAAGCACCTATCTCTCGCTGCATATATACATATATATATATATATATATATATATATATATATATATATATATGTATGTATGTATATATGTATATATAGTGGTCCGTTTCATGCTTAAGTCCACTCAAAGATCTTCATTATTTGATCGGTATGATCAATAATAGAAATTTGAATTTAAAAGTGAAATGTATTGTTGTGCTATTGTACATTGAATGTGAAGTATGAAAAGTACAATCATACATTTTGCTTTTTAAATTGAAATCTCTACCAATGATCATACTAATTAGATGGTGGAGATATCTCAGTAGATTTGAGCATATATCACTATATATAATATGTGTGTGCCTATGTATGTGTAGATATTGATTATGTCGGAATAACTTATTGAATACTTGAATAAACTAGAAGAACTGTATGGGCTTGGCTTAAGTTTTCCAACTTAAGCAATTAGTCATGGGAATGACAGGATCACGAATGTGGATATCGTTAGCCACAACCATATCCTCACAATAAAGCTTATTTGATTCCAAAAGTCATGAACTCTCATGCACAATTAGAAATTACAACTTGCACACTGTCAACTTCAATATGTGAGGTTCAAATCATGACTTATTTAAAATCTTTCACTAAAAGCCTATTGGTACTTGAAGAAAATAAGGGAGATATGGACTTCTCTTTGGTCTTCTGACTTAAATCAATTGGTCATGAGAATGACATGCTTACAAATGCAACTTTAAATCTCTAATCGTCAACCAATGTATCCTTCTAATAATGTTCATTTAGTTACAAGAATCGTGAATTCTCAAATACAATTAGAAATTCTATAGTGTTGAAGCTTGGAGTCATTAAATGATTCAAGCATGATGTTATGAACTACATGGGAGTGACATATTGAGAACCCCTAGTATCCACAGTTTTGCTTCTCTTGGTCGATTCGTGAAAGGTAAACTAGACACACACTGAATGCACCTTCTATTTACAAGCTTGCACATGATGTTCATTCAAAGACGACCAAACCAAAAACATAATTATCATCTTTTAGATACAAATTTTCTATATTCCAAATACCAATAAAAAATAAAATGAGATGAACAAGCTTAAAGCAGTTCAAACATTTGTAGAGGAGAGCATTCAGAGCTTTAGTGAGGGGACATGATCGTTGTATTATTTTTTGGTATAATGGGAGGCCAAAGATAGATGAATGCCACAGGTATCCAACTCATGAACTTCAACTTGTGAGTCGACCTGATAGCCATAGCGAGGTGAACAATTATTCTTAGCATGACAGGGAACATCATGTTGGGTGATTTTCAAAATATCAAAACATATTTGGTAAATGTTATGAGTACAACTATGTTGTGGCATTAATAACTACTTACTTAAGTGATAATTATACTTATTAGTAGCACACGTAGTGTTTAAAACTTATTGTTATTTTTCAGTCATGTTTGTGATATTAAGAGACACTTTCTTAAGTGATATTGCTCATTAATAGTACATGTAGTGACTATAACTCTTAAAGAATTTTTCAGCCATATTTTAGTATTAAGACTCATTTATTTGAGTAATAATGTGCTCACTAGTAGCACATGAAGTGGATGTAACTCATGAGAATTTAGCATCTATGTTATGATATTAAGAGTCACCTTCTTGAGTGACAATTATGCTCATTAATAGCATATCATGAGTTACATCTTCACCTTGTCCATAGTATTATAAACAAGATTGATCCCAACTTTTCTCTTATTGTGTGAGTCATTTTCTACTTAGTTTTTTAAGAGAGTTTGTAAGTCTAATTGTAGCACTAATTGAGTTTGTAATATGATCATTATTGATTTGCCGGATTGTTTACCACTCAGTTACATTCGTGCAAGACGAACCAAGGGTCTTCACTGTATCCTGAAGGTGTTTGTTCGAATCCATTGCATTTTGTTATTGATACCAGTGATATTAAATAAACCTAAAAGTTAGTGTTTATCACGTCTCGATGTATAACGTTATCCTAATCTATTTTTTAGGATGCTAAATTTGATCTCTCGAGGGTCAACTACTCAAGAACCATGTCATCTATAAGAGTTCAACTCCAACACATCATCCTTGTATCAACATTATGAATCAAATTTCACCGTCACTTTCTATCATATACAGGCAACTCTAACTCTTGATATGGAGGGGGGGAAATGAGAGGGAGTCTCACCATCCAGGACCTTGTGAGAATCCATCCATCAGTTGGGATCCCTGCCATGTATCATCACTCGTTCTCTAGGAACAGATCTGCTGCATCTTTAATCCAAAACATACGTTCATCATGCAATTGTCATTGTTTTCGTTCAAATTCAGTTAGACAAAAGAATTGTTTTTAAGTCAATAGCGATTAACTTTTGCATGACGTGCTCTCCTGAAAATAGATGAAGATCAAATCAGAGTGTTCTTTAGTCATTGAACTTTCACATCATGACAAAGAAAAACTACTTAACAAAATTGAACCTGGTAACGAGAAGCACCATGTAATGGTAGGTCACGAGGCATCAGACTTTCTGAAAGTGTTTTCACACTGCTTGGCTCATCCCAATTCTTTCAATCAATTCCAGATATGCTCATCTAGTTATCTTGCGAATCCGGTATTCAGACAGTGGTTTCCGAAGGATTGTACGGCATCCATTAGAAGACATTATTATGTTGGGATGAGACGCATAATCTACAAGTGATGGAACTTACATGATTCAACCATATGCTAAAATGATAGAAAGGGTGTTGGCATATATAAAGACAGCTTAAGTCGGTTAGAAAAGCTATGTTGACAATGATATCGCTGAATAAAATTTGTAGTAGACGATTGGGTGTTTTTAAAAGTATTCTAGATCAAAAGAGTTATAATTCGAGCAAAATGATATGAGCTTTCGCTATGTGAGAGCGTACTTGATTACTTAAATAATTGGGGAGGTGACTTACAAATTAGAACTACTAGCAACATTGATTGACATGGATGATGTGTTCCATGTATCGTTCCTACAACTATATCCGAGCAAAGACGAGGAGATCCTTGCTTACTTTTAATTGCATTTCACATATGTAATACGTTGTTAAGAGAAAACACTCCAATAAAATACTCATAATATTTAGAATCTATGACAGTAAATGTGATAAAAATTTTATGACGAATGGAAGAAGTCTAAAGCAATCCCCTTATTTCACATTTGCACTTGGGAGACCAACCACAACAGGGTTTATTACTTAATATAATATTATTTAATATTAATCATATAAATACTTATGTACATTTATACTAACATTAATTGATTAACATTATAATTATAAGTTAACTAACACCAATTGATATTTAATATATTTTAACTAATATTTATATACTATAATTAATATTAATTTCTACATATATTACTTAATATTTGTATAAGATTTTTGTTGTTTATTAATATTTTAATATAAGCTAACACGACAATGATATGGCTCAAGTGTCATACCAATAGACCCGAATTATAAAAATATTGCTGACTTTGTGTTAGAGGTCTCTTTTAATTTTAGTGACTAAGAAGTTTATTTTTGAAAATGTCAAAAGTGAAAGCCACCATTTATGATTTGTTTTTCTAAAAGAATATATTAGAACGCACTAAGAAGAGCAATTAGCAACTAAAAATGCACGGATGTTATATATGAAGAAATTATACTGGCACCATAATATCAGATTGGGGAGGAAGATCAGAATTAGAGATTGATAGAAAAGAAAGGATATGGGCCCGTGTAAGCAGGAAACAAAAAATTTCTATTCTAGTTCTATCAGCAGCTATGGGTTCAAGTCTAAGAGAAATTCTAGACAATGTTTGCTACCCTGAAATTTTCTTGTCTTTCCCAAATGAGAAGGAGAAAAAAAAGATTGGTTCAAAGGAAAATGCCATTTTAGAGTTTTATCAAAAATTTGCTTGTGTAGGCGGGGATCCGGTGTTTTCTGAGTCTTTATGTAAAGAATTACAAAAGAAATTTTTTCAACAAAGATGTGAATTAGGAAGGATTGGTCGACGAAATATGAACCAGAGACTGAATCTTGATATACCCCAGAACAATACATTTTTGTTACCCCGAGATGTATTGGCTGCTGCCGATCATTTGATCGGAATTAAATTTGGAATGGGTACACTTGACGATATGAATCACTTGAAAAATAAGCGTATTCGTTCAGTAGCGGATTTGTTACAAGATCAATTCGGATTGGCTTTGGTTCGCTTGGAAAATGTGGTTCGAGGAACTATATGTGGAGCAATTCGGCATAAATTGATACCGACTCCTCAAAATTTGGTAACTTCAACTCCATTAACAACAACTTATGAATCATTTTTCGGCCTACACCCTTTATCTCAAGTCTTGGATCGAACTAATCCATTGACACAAATAGTTCATGGGCGAAAATCGAGTTATTTGGGTCCTGGGGGAGTGACAGGACGAACTGCTAGTTTTCGTATCCGAGATATTCATCCTAGTCACTATGGACGTATTTGCCCAATTGATACGTCCGAGGGAATCAATGTTGGACTTATTGGGTCCTTAGCTATTCATGCAAGGGTTGGTGATTGGGGGTCTATAGAGACCCCATTTTATGAAATATCTGAGAGATCAAAAAGAATACGGATGCTTTATTTATCACCAAGTAGAGATGAATACTATATGCTAGCATGACACATGATTGAATTATGTGGAAATAAAGAATCTAGTCAACCCCATCTAGTATGAAAAAAAGCTTAATTGTTATATATATATATATATGTGTGTGTGTGTGTGTGTGTGTGTGTATAAGTTATTCTTATACACCTCTATGGGCCATGAGTGTGTTATGGCTGTCAATTTTATTTCTTATAATATTTTTAACTTTTTAAATTACATTCATGCTTTTAAAAGGTTGACGAGAGAAATAGGTGGATATTATCAAAGGTATGCACAATATATACTATATATATAATGATCTTGCCAATCATGAACCCTATTTATTCATGCCTAACTATTGCTTTTTGAGAGCAACATGAGTGTAATTTCAAATGTTGTAGGAGTATATATAGGGATATATACAGTAGTAAATGCATGTTTTTTAGTACATAATGTTGGATAAACTTTTTTATCGTTTGATTGACATGACCAACGATTCATGCATTATATGTATTGTTTTTTTGTTTTATTATCTCAGTTGTTCAAATATCAAACAATGAAGATGTATGCATTTACCACTGTATATATATATATATATATGCTAAGATCATGTAAAATGACTTAATCTCCAAGTTGATTAAGGATGATGATATTTCAGATTATCTGGTTATAACCAAATAATGAAAAAAAGCTTAATTGTTATTGTTATATATATATCTGTGTGTGTGTGTATATAAGTTACTCTTATACACCTCTATGGGCCATGAGTGTGTTATGGCTATCAATTTTGTTTCTTATAATATTTTTAACTTTTTAAATTACATTCATGCTTTTAAAAGGTTGACGAGAGAAATGGGCGGATATTATCAAAGGTATGCACAATATATACTATATATATAATGATCTTGCCAATCATGAACCCTATTTATTCATGCCTAACTATTGCTTTTTGAGAGCAACATGAGTGTAATTTCAAATGTTATAGGAGTATATATAGGGATATATACAGTAGTAAATGCATGTTTTTTAGTACATAATGTTGGATAAACTTTTTTATCGTTTGATTGACATGACCAACGATTCATGCATTATATGTATTGTTTTTTTGTTTTATTATCTCAGTTGTTCAAATATCAAACAATGAAGATGTATGCATTTACCACTGTATATATATATGCTAAGACATACATACATACAAATATAAAAAAATGATCCACCACCAACATAACACTTGTGACTACCATTTACTTTCAATGCCATAGGTGTAATTTTAAAAGTTTTAAGATTTTTTTGAAATGTTATTCTTATTCTTAATAAATAATGATAGTGATAGACAAAATCAAATCACTCATATATATATATATATATATTCTTACTCGTATCTTAATGACAAAGTCTTTGGCCAAATTTTTTAAAAGGTTTTTTAAATGTAAGCAATGATCGTGTGAATGGAAAACATCAATAGGGGACAGAATCAGTATCTTGAGCTCATGTCATACATGTTTAAACATACATACCAATTGCTTTTTAATGGTACAAGTATAATTTAAAAAATTAAAATTTTAAAAAAATATGGAAAAATGTTATTAAATGCTCCCAAACAATAATGGACAGCATCAGTCGTGGGCCTCTCTCTCTCTATCATATCACTTTCCCGTACCTTGATAACAAAGGGGATTTTCACAAAACAAATAAGTTGGGCAAAACTGGAGGTTAAACAAAAAAACTTTAGGCGGCTGCGGGCAAATTTGCCATTTAGAGTCGAGTCAATACGTGCTGAATTCCATAGCAAGTAAATCTGTGCCGTTCTCTCTCTCTCTCTCGTCAACGCGCGCGCGAAAGGCGAAGGTTTTCTTGATCCATTACAAAGGTCCGCCTCCATCGCTCCCTTGATTTTGTTTCAAGTGATACCAGATCTACGGGTGTTGCTTTTCTGTTTGTTTTATCCCCATCTTTTGTTGAATGCGTTTACGTTCCATTTTTTTTTATTCGGTTAGGGGTTTGATGTATAACCGATTGGGGGATTTCAGGCTTCTCAGAAACGGGATAAACTCAACTTGGAAAACTTGAAATGAAAATGATGCTTTTGAAGTACTTTTCCGGTTCCATGTGAACTTTTTTTGTTTGCTAATCTAAAGAGTCAGTTTGGTAAAATCCATGTTTCAGGTGAACGGAATCCGTCTTCTCTATAGATGAGTCTGAGGTTGGATTGTTCAGATACTGATAATATTTCATCTCCTTTCTCATGGACTTCGAGGGAAATCTATTTTTATTTGTCATCTGCTGACACGATTTTTATTTTGATTAGTGGCACATATGTGCTCTTAATTTATGGTTCCATATGGTTTGCTCGAGAAAACCGACCGTAAGGATGGCATCTACTACCCTTATGTCGATTAATCTTGAGCCTTTTGGCTGTCTCATGCCGGACTTCTATAAATCGAAGGCTTTTGCGATGCCTTATATCGGTCAAGTCTCCAACCCTACTGGCGTCTTCTTCAGCTGATTCTTGAACTTACATGAAATCAAGTAACTCCAAGGAAATGAACCGACTTTATTCTTTGAACTAATCTGAAAATGTCGCACCTGCATTTATGTGCTCACAATTCTCATTCAAGTAAGAACTGCTGAAGAACGTGTGTCGAGGAGGGAACTATGAAACTTCTGTTTTCGTTGATTAGAGCTATGGAAGTAACTGAAATTAGGAAGCTTTTGTTGAGGAAGGAACTATAGTACTTCTCTTTTTTTTATTAGAGCCACTAAAACACTTAAAGTCCCAACAACTGATTTCTTTGTCGACCACTTGCAGGGTCTATCGTAAATTCCTAACTTCTGTATTCGTGGACAATTACTTGCTTTATGTGAATAAACTTTTTGTCAATTAGATTACACCTATTACAACTATTTAGGATCTACATCGACAAAAATGTTGTATTGACATAAGATACGTATGTTTTATGCATTTTTCACATAAATTACAAACACGTGGAAACAGCACTAGGGTAAGTTGAAGTATGGAGGTGAAATAGGTCAGAATCAGGTTTCGTTCAATTGTTTGATGGCAGCTAGTGACCACAACGTTCTTTTCAACGTTGAAGCTAGTCAAATTATCGACTAGATCATTTATTGTCAATGATAAAAAATGAAGATGGCTAATCCGAGGATGGATTTTTCAATGTTGTGTATTACCTTGACTTTTGAATAATCATCCGGTACGATTCTGCTTGCATTGCAGTCCTTGTCAATCACTTAACTAGGTGGAGTTTTAGATAACTAAATATTCATGTTATGGTTGATGTATTCATTTCAATTTCAGCAATTTCATAGAAATTATAGTTAAGGAGGATATGTTGTTTAAATACTGTTCTGCATTTCCAAATGTCATAAAAAATAGTTGGTATGGATCATACAATTGGCACAAACACAGGATGCCCATGTCAGTTGTGGGTATTGTGTAATTGTTCCCCCACAGAATTTGAAGTGGAAAACTCAAGCACAACTTGCACTGTGGACGTTTTGATGAATTTTGCAGAAATGAAACAATTGAGAGAAAATAGTTACAACTTTTAGTGTATAGTTGTATTGCACTGGATGTTCTTGACCACATAAAAAGTTTTTGTCCCTTAGAATCATTGGCGCTTAAATTCCTTTACATCTACAGCAATAAGAAGCCATTAGTTCTAGTAGTTCTAGCAACTAGCAAGTGGAAGTTCACTTTCATTATTTTGGAATTAGTTTTCCATCATGGTGGGAGAGGCGGTTCTCTTTTACCTCTGAACTTCAAAGAGTAAACCCTGTTTCTCTAGATTTAAAGATATATTTAGTTTTGGAGCATCTGTGAACTGATTTTGGGTGCTTAAAGTTCAAGCTTCATAAACCACAGGTTGACTGGTTGATGCCATTGATTACAGATGGTGTGGCCTTCTTTAAAGTTGGGACTGTGTATGATTGTGATCCTCCTTTCATGGAATCTAGAATCTGCTCTTGGGATTAGATTTGTTATGGACAGGGAAGAGTGCTTCTCTCATATGGTGGAATATGAAGGCGATACAGTCCATGTTTCTTTTGTTGTTCTCAAGTATGAATCTTCTTGGCAGTATGGAAATGAGGGGGTGGACCTTGTTGTAAGTCTTCCTGCTACTGCTTATGTATAAAGATGTTACTAGAATTTTTATGGTTCAAGTTTGCTATTCTGCTTTAAGTTCTAGGGTTTTTATTGCATCACATCCCTTGATTGAGTATATCGCTCGGTTTTGGATATTGAAGTCTTATAGTTGTTTGAGTATCCATTAATGCTTGCTCCTCTATTGGAAAAACCAATTTCTTTATATTAGAGTGGGTACTCCATCAAATACACACAATGTATTAGAGACAAAAAGCAAGGCTTTTCCCATGCTAAATGGGGTCAACTTTGACATCGATCTTGATTATATCCTTATTCAGCTCCAAAAGAGCAACATCGTGTTTTGTGGTTCCCACCAACACCATTGCACTTCTTCACCAGACATGGAATACAACAACTACAACTAAGCCTTTTCCTATACTAGATGGGGTCGACTACATGGATTTTTTGTTTCCATAGAGCCATATCATAATTTGTAGAATCTATGGTAAATAAGTCCAACAAAGTTTTACGTAGGCTGTCGGAAGCCTAACGCAACCCTCCTCCTTTACCTGGGCTTGGGACTCGCCATGCAAATGTGATCCCTTACATGGGCGGAGTTTCACCAGACATGGAATGCAACTCTAAAAATATATGAAAGTTAGATGGCCTTTCAACTATCAATTTTATGTGCTACTTTGTGCAGCTTGGATGCTCCCATGCTTGTGGTATCTCTTCCTATCTCCATTTCCTTAAATAGCTGGTGCCTCTTTTTGGAGGTACAAGTTCCTCAATCCTCTGATTAAGCCCCTTAAATATATGAAAACTCTTGTGTGTGTCTGTGTGCGCATGCATGTGTGTGTGACCTGAATCAGGCCTGATTAATCTCAAACCCATTTTGATCCACAGATTTGTTCCACTTTGGTCCCTCTTCACGTGAACAATTTTGAAAGAAAATGAGTGAGGTAGGGCTGCCAACACCTTCTTGTTGTTGTTGTGTAGGATGCATCTCTTAAGCATTTTCTGCACCTAATCAAGTCAAATGTAATATTTACCAATCATCACAAGGATGCTGACATGAGTACCCTTCGGAGGTGGGCATGCTACATATTCCCCATATAACTCCATTGTGCAAATGTTCTTAATACCCTGATCTTTCAGGTGGATCAGTGGGCTATCCTATTGTGTCATCATTAAAATGATGTCTTCCCCTTTTTCCATATTTCTTCTTTAAAACTATTTTTAGACTAGCCTAGAGCTTGGGTGCAAGCTTTTGTTGAACTGCTTTTGCCATGTGTTTCTAAATAGCAAGTTTTTATATGTAAGGTGTCATTGCAGACTAAAGTAAAGCTTATTGAGCATACCATTTTGGATGTGCTATTATCAGGTGAATGGTCCTACTGGTGAACAGATTCATGATTCACGTGACAAAATAAGTGATATCTTTGAGTTTTTAGTGCACAAGAGAGGTCTCCACCGCTTTTGCTTCAAAAACAAGTCTCCTTATCATGAAACGATTGACTTTGATGTACATGTAGGCCATTTTGCATTTTTTGAGCAGCATGCAAAAGATGGTAAGTCTGATCCCACTGTTCAAAATTTATTTTTTTCATGTATTTCTTAATAATGAGAAGTTTCCATTGTTGCAGAGCACTTGAAACCTTTGACGGAGCAGATTGCCAAATTGGAGGAGGCTCTTTACAATGTCCAATTTGAGCAGCACTGGCTGGAGGCCCAGACTGAACGCCAAGCCCTTGGTAACCTCTCTCTCTCTCTCTCTCTCTCTCTCTCTCTCTCTCTCTCTCTCTCTCTCTCTCTCTCTCTCTCTCTCTCTTTTATCTATCTATGTATGTCTATATATATATATAATGTGTGTGTGTGTGTGTTCATTTGAGTTCCTTCTGGGGAGATGTTGGGTATCAACTTATAGAAGCTTAGCCTAAGCAGTCTGACTATTAACAGGACACATTTAATTCTGTGATGGTGCAATGCTGTAGTTTGGAGATTACCTGCACAAACGTATTGCCATTTATATTTAGCTCAAACGCCATTCCCTAGCAGAGCATGAGAGAGGGAGCAGTATGATGCAGTTGCAAGAAAAAAGTAACCGAGAGTGTTCATTTTGATGCATTATCTCACCTCATGGCAATGATCATGACTGCAAAAGCTCGTAAGAGATAGCGAAAGGGCAACCTGTCTCATGGTGATGACCATGACTTCAGAAGCATGAAAATAAGCTAAAATGAACAAAAATAAAGCAGAAAAGAACAACATCCTATACGGCAAACCATATAATATGCATGCTGATACATGTTTATCCTACCATATCAAGGGATCCCAATGCAGATAGATCATACTATATCATATGATATGGTATAATGCTCTATTGCCTCATTTAATGAAATAAAAATAGCAATCCAAGACTAAAACATATAAAAGCAATAATATTGTACGCTATGGTGCTGCAACGTTGGATCATATTTTCTGAATATCTAGGATACAGTATGTTACACACTGATAAATAGCAAAGACTATATACAAGCACCTAAATTTGTATAGATGATAATATATCAATGAAAGCCATAGTTGTCATTTATTTCCAAATGTACCCAAGCAGAGGTAAAAAAGCATGTGACGTCTGTGAAACTACATATGCTGAACACAATGCTAGAAAGTTATAAACAAGGAAAACAAAGTTCAACAACTCCATATGTGTTGAAAATCCTTGCTAGAGCGCTCTAATGACGGCCGTAAGACCTCTAACGCCATTGGAATTCTAACGTGAGTTATACATCAACAGATTGCGTCTCTTATAGATGTTTATTGGATAGCATAGGATCATGAGTTGCCCTTTTCATGGGCTCTAAAGAGGATTTATCAGTTTCTCCTTAAACCTGTTCTAACTGATTTTTCATAATTATGAGAACCAACTTTTTTCCTGCTTCTCTTGGTCCAATGTTGTAAAGTCCATTTGTGGTACTATCATAACTTTGTGCTGCCAAAGTTGCATGCACTTCTGATTGCTGGTATTCCCTTGGCCTCTCCCGCTTCTCGTGGTCCAAATTTGTGCGTTCTCCTTGTGGAACTTATCGCAACTCTTTGTGTCTGGAAGGCTGCATGAACTTCTAATAACCAGTAGTAATGCCTCCTTTCGTGCTTTATGTATTCTATGAAAGAGGAGTTAGCTAGCTTGCTTTTACAGGATAATACATGAACATCGCTTGTGGCTCACCTTATAGTTTTTTCCATCGCAAGGCAGTGGTTGATGTAATTACTTCTTTGGTTACAGTGAATGAAGGAATGAGCAGAAGGACAATCCACAAAGCTCTTTTCGAGTCTGCTGCTCTGATTGGTGCCAGCGTGCTCCAAGTTTATCTTTTACGGCGTCTTTTTGAACGAAAGCTTGGCACCTCAAGGGTTTAATTCTCTGCTTGTGATAGTGGATTTATTGGTGACGTGCATTCATATAAGAGTTGCAGACTGAACAGGAGGAAGTCAAAATAGTTGGTAGCATACTTCAGGGGTTGCCACGTTGGTGATGTTGCAAACGAGGTTCACATGTTTTTTTCCCTTTTGTAACTTGGACTCAAAAGATATTTGGAGCTCTTGATTATTAAATGTATGATCGCTTGTTTCTATTGGGTCTAAAACTGTCTTAAAATTCAGGAAGTATCTTCAGTAGCAAATTAAGTCTGAACTCGGAGCACGCGAACTCCCTGTTTGCTTTGGCGGATCTTCATTAGATCAGGGTCGAGAGTCCGCCGTCTAGAAAGTTAACCAGGAGAGGTATATCCCATGGTTGATTCAGTATTTCTGGAACATGGTTCGTCCCATCACCCTACAAAACTTAGTAGACTGTTCATCTGACACTAAAAAGTTTTCTAGTTCTGGCACTGCATGTTTGATTGTCTAAGTAACCAGTGCTGCTTTAATTTGTTGGACATTGCTTCAGTAAAATCTCTAATGGGATTTGATGGTCTTTGTCCAAGAATTTGAATCCAGTTTGGGTGCTCTCTGGGGGATTATTATTTTCTGATACTTTGGTTTAAGTCCAGATGCTGCTCGCTGTGAGGCTCGCCCTTTCCTTATTAGCTCCGATAGGGACTCGAACAACTGAGTAAAGAGCAAGTGCCCTCTTCACCACGGTGTACATTGATGTATGAGCTTGCGCAAGGTAGTTCCCGCAAGTATCGAACCTGACTGCCTGCGTAGCAGGTAGAATCTCCTTCCATTATGCAAATCTCCCTTGGCAGCTCAACCAAATGCTATACGGTTGAGCCGCGTTAGAAAGGTGGGGCGCTGAAGGTGCATCAGCAGGGAATATGCAGCTGGAATCAACACTCAACTCAACCGGGTTTATTATTGGAACCATCCCTTGTCGAGTTGCTTGAATAAATGTTGTCTGTATCGTAGTTGAATCTGAGTGTAACTCGATTCAAAGCGAAGTTTGTAAGTAATACACTGAAGGACACAATAGACTTGAATCTTTATCCCATTTCTACATATTTTCTGATTTTGATTCTTTCCAAAATTCTCTTCTATCCATTTTGACCAATTCCTGGAATTTATGCGAGGAACAATATGAACTTCAAAACAGTTTCCACTAGAAAACGTGATCGTTTTCTTATCAATTAGGCTAGGATCGATGCTGCCTGAGGAGCAATTTTGTTAAATCAAAGACCATGCTGAACAGTCGAAGGCGCATATACTCCAATTTTCTCAAAGTGGTATTGTCATTTGAAAGCATATAAATGAACCACTTTGACGAGAAAACATCAAAAACCTAATCCACATTCATTAGGGATAGGACCTTCTTTTTCCCCTTTGAGTTTTGAATCAAATCCATCATATGACACAAGGGACTTGCCAGGAAAAGATTAGGTTTGCCATCGGGGAGCATGTGAGCTAGAATCAACTGGTCATGGCAAGAAACAACAAAGCAGAAAGCCAAAACTAGTCACCGATAGCCATATATTGCATTAGTACACAAAGCAAATCTTTTCGAGAGATTAATTTTTGCTTTGTAGCAAACCTTCTCCCTACATCCCCATCTGTTAACTAGCAGAAACACACCAGTCACATTGATGTTTTTCTTTACATTTTCCTGAGAAAACCAAGGGCTCTAAACACGGCCCTCCAAAAGGCAATCTAGTGAGATACTACCACCTTTCAGAAGGCTTGCGACATTGTCAGGAGGGTTCAGACCTAATCGATCACCGCGTTCCCACCGCTCCAGTCTGCTCATTCCAAGGCATGGTCCAAAGCTCATGTCCAGATCAAACTGCCTTAGAATCTCCTCATTTTCGTCAAATTCAACTGTAAGTTAAGTCATATCTTAGAGACCACCATAATTCAAGGGATCAGCCATAGTTCTATGCATCTGCCAACCGATAAAAGAAAGACACTAATACTTATTGTGATAAGCATAGTATTGTGTTCTCAGCGTTAAAAAAAACGACTATAATAAGAGAGATGCAGGGAAAGAATGTAGTTCACACGTGACAGCATCAGAAAAATCCAGTACACCAGCTTTGCCAACCTTTACCCTTTTGCTGATACAAAGAACTTGTGTTACTACACTTATTTTGTGCATCATGGCTAGTTTGAGAGAGTGAATGTAAACCCAGCTTGGCCAAAGAAAAAACATGAATTTAAGCTGGCACTGTGGCAGCATGGTATTGGCTTTGAGCATTTCCACGAGCAATTAAATGCTGGAGTGGTTCTACTCACTCGGCTGCAATACATTTCAGTGAAAAATCGTAGCACAGAGCCAGCTTCTAGAAAAATTACCGTATAGATGTGATTTTCCATGTTTGAAAATAAGCATTTAAAAAACTAAGGCATCAGATTATGTTTTTGACATATAAATATGGCCTATCAACGATAGATTTTAAGCAATCCGATCGCATGCTTTCTTCAGAGAACGTATGTAAGGGTGAAGTTTCAGAAGACGAGGTCATCGCACTCAAGTATACATATCATCCTTCCTTCACAATGCCTTCTTTTGCCAAAATTTCCCCAATACAAAGAATAGATAAACCAGAAACGACGAAAACCTCAATACGTTTTCTATTGTATGGTCAACAGCAAACATGAGAATTTGGAAATAATGTCGAAACCGCTATAAACTCTGTGTGTATGTGTGTGTGTGTGTGTGTGTGTGTGTGTGTGTGTGTGAGAGAGAGAGAGAGAGAGAGAGAGAGAGAGAGAGAGAGAGAGAGAGAGAGAAAGAGATGTAACCCTTCAAGTCAGGGGCTCCGGAGGAAGATGTGACCAAAGCCGGTGGCTGTGGGGAAGGGGCGCCCAAATTGACGCCTCCTCTATTATTACTCTTCTTTGAAGCCGAAGGAGAAGAAGAAGTTGAAGCCTTTGAGATGGCGCTCCCAGCCTTCTTCTGTCTGTAGTAAACCTTGATGCCTCCAGCTACACTCTTTGACGCCATCTCTCTCTCTCGTTTGAAACATGAAAACCCTACTTATAGCGAATGCAGAAAATTTTGAAAATATCATACCGAAAGTTTGAAACTGCCGGTTTGGGTTTCACGAAAGCTAGAACCAAAAACAAACCGAATAGTTTCTGGTTTAGGATTCAATTCCGATTCCAGTCGATTTCTGTCTCAGTTTGGTTTCAGTTGGAACCGCTAAACCAATTTAAAACCGATCATGTCTAAGTCAGACGTGCTGCCAATCCACCTCTTACCTATTCATTTCATTCGGTGCAATGTTTTCTGTCTTTTTTTCCCCCTTTCCTTCACTTCTCCCTTCCCTCACCGGTAAAAAGGTCACAGTGGGAACATTGGATGAAGCTTTTTATGATGTTCAATAATGTCTTAACCGGAAGTCATGACGGTGTCCTGGCAAGACGGACAACATTGGTATGTGTGTGATTTTCTTATTTCTTTTTTATTAACATTTTATAATATAATTCCCTTATAAATACGAACTCCTTGCTGTAACTAAGAAAAGAAAAATCATTCAACTGCACCCAACCCGTTAGCTCCTCCTCCCAGGGCTTTCCAACTTCCGCACTGCTCGTGGTGAGTTCAATTCTCAGGGCGTGCATGCTTGTGTGGTAGACCCTGACCTCTTCTTGTAAAACAAATACATTTTTCTCAACGAGAAGAAAAGTTCTAATTATAAAAGAAAATAGATGGGTTTCCTTCCATTTTACTGTCGAGAGGAAGCAAATTTTAGGAAAATAAAGAATAATAATCATAGATGATGGTCCCTACATGCTCAAAAATAGGTCGTCCTGACCCAGCAGGATTTTCCTTGGCCCACGATGAAGGTGTCCGGCCGGGCCGAATTGATAGCTCTACTAAAAAAATCCGCATTGGTTTATACACTATGTTATGAACAAGACCAAAGTTGATCACCTGGCGCAGCCCAAAGGCCCCAGTCTGGCACTAGCCAAAAATTTTCGTGAGTTCATTGCATATTCTTGTTGACTAAAAATATCGATTACGTAACGAAATTTCAAGGTTTTACGCAGGAAGTTTAACATAATCTTCCCTTCTTATTGTATTCTAATTTCTCGACTATGGTTGAATGTCATATGATATTCACCTACAAATACCAATTCCGTATTCATCTTCGGTGATCCATCTCAACATTCTACGGTATTCTTTTTCAAAATATTGTGCATTCCGTTAGTGATAGACATTGTTGAAACCTCCAGTTTGGAAACATAAGTATGGCAATATGCTGTACAAACAAGTTTCTTTCTGTGAAGGTTTCCAGTGGCTGTTATGACGATTGACGGCTTTTTACTTAAACCATGCAATCTAAAGACCAGCATCCTTTTTCTTGCAAAGCTAAGAAAGCTCAAAGACAGAGACATCTTTGCATAATACAAAAAAATTCTATATTACATGGTTTTGCTGCAATTTTTACCATACAAATATATACTTCTCTCTGATCTCCCCTTCCCTTTCCTGTCCTGTAAGGCCTGCATTGCCACCAAGGTCACCTTTCCTTAGGCTTCTGTAGGAACTATCATAATCCTCCGACTGCGAGCTGTCTATTGTTGTGAAAAACCCAGGCTCCTCGGGCCATCATGACAGTAATACATCCAGCTCGCATTGTGAGTGACCCTTCTCCTAATCTAGGAAGAGAGTGTACTGTTATCTACAAACTTTAAGTTGCCTACACATTAAAATTGATGACGAGTTAATGTTTAATCAGCATAGCCTCAAGTCTTTGCTTTCGAGCTGCAAGCTTTAATTTCTCCACAGCAACAAGCCCCACCTGTCTGACCCTCTCTCTTGACAACCCAATCCTGAAAGAAACCAAATTCAGAAAAGTCACAATAAAGTTGTGAAACTGAATGATAAGATATAGGTTATTCATCATTTTCAGCTGCTAACTGATGCAACGACAAAAGTAGACGTGAGGCTTGGTAGTAATTACGATGGATATTTACTGTAAAAGTGTAGTTCAATGCGAGCAAGAATAAATGTATAGATCCAATGGGGTAATCAGGAAACATGTTCTTTAATCGCCATTTAGAAGGTACGAATTTCATAAAAGAATACCCATTGGCTGCATTCAGAGAGAAATACTCACTGTTTGCTAATATCCTCCCATGTATGGCAACCTCTATCCAATCCATAGTACAGACGCACTATATCCTGCTCCCTTTCTACAAGTGTTGCATTTATAAGCTTATTCACTTCATCCTGCAGCAGCTAGCATGGATCATTTTCAGCTACCAAACATAATTTAACACAAGCATAATATCATGAAACCTTAACCAAATGAACACTATCTTGGAGAGACCATATTAGAGATGAAAAGGTTTGATTACTCAATATTATTATCTTTCATGCGAGTGGATCAGATCGACAGATTGACTGGCACAAGAAACATCATTATTTTCGAATTCCACTGGAAAGTTATAGTGGAAATGACAGCTTCATTGTGACATAGTGGCCAGACTAGTGGAGATGCATCATTGTGATAAGAAAATTCTATGCGAGATTAGTCAATTGGAAGTTGAGAATCTAACTTTGAACCATTGAGCCGATCATCTTCTGTAGACCAGTACCATTGCTGGGTTGAGATTATAAGTCAAGACACGATGAATAACGTTAGTTAGGAACAACCATTTATGGATCATCCACACTACCAGATCTTAAAGAGGTTTGGTTTCTTTTGCATTTAAGTGCAAAGGAGTTGCTATTGTAACCCTATAGAGAATAATAATAAACATCCTGACAAACAGGGAACTTGAGGTCGACATTGCTTGATCATTCCCTGTTCGCATAGTTTGCATTTTCATACAATATTTTAAAGTGTAACAGTAGGATAACAATTTGACGAGTTTTGCAAAAGTTTAGAGAAACCAGGTCAATTTTCAACTCTAAAACATGGAATTCATAAAATTAAGCAAATGACGTGCTTCTTTACCTTGAGTGACAATTCTTCCACCCCGTGCCATGGGTTGTTTCCGAGGTTAGTATCTGCTATGTACTACAGGGAAAGATATTCTACTTAGAACAACATGCACGGAGATAGGAATAATTACAATAACCCATATGACTTACACTATGGTGAGTTTCTCCAGGAAGGCCATTCAATGATGGAAATGCATCCCTATCAAGTGAGAAGACCTTATTGATCGCCTGGAAAAATGTTTATTAAAGATCAAACAGAGTGATACATTATGTTCATACAGGTGGGCATTGATGAATTGATGAAGTCGTGGTTGGTACCTCAGTAGCGTTTCTGACTTTTCTCGGTGACATGTTCAGTCTTTCTGCTATCATCTGGAACAGTTAAAAGCAATTATGAGGTTCGCCTTAACACACATCAATAAAAAGCAATCTGGCCTAAAATATTTCCTTCAGTGTTCCACACCTCAAAATATATTGAATAAAAAGCAGATAGAAATGTGTTACCTAAACTAAGATAAGCATCTGAGGTATTCTGATCGATGTTTAAGTTAAAAAGTGAATCAACAAGAAAATGTTTTAGGGGGAAGAGAAATGGACAAGTAAACATTTTTAACTACATTTTTGCAGCTTAAACCACAGATCTTGAGTTACCTGCACAGAGGGTGTTATTCCCTTCTCCTTCAGTCTTGTCTTAGCATTCCGAATTAAGTTTAATCTTTCATACATATGAGTAGGCAATCTTAGAGTCCTTGAGTTTTCAATCATTGCTCTTGAAACTCCCTAAAAACATGAAGACAAGCAAACATGAGCCTATGCAGCATCCTTTCAAAATTTTGAGTCACATTATGTATCATTTCTCATTTACTTATTACACGTGAGTCTTGTCCATACATCAGCAATTTTGAAAGTAACCAATTTCCAGTTATTGCTTATTTTCCTGATAGAAAGGCCAAATTACCTGACGTATCCACCAATAAACATATGTGGAAATCCTGAAACCCTTTGAGGAGTCAAATTTCTCAATTCCACGAAGCAATCCAATCAAACCACCCTATACAGAGAAAGACAAAATCATTGAGACAACTGAGCCCACATTAATACCTAAAAGCATTTTGATGTATCAAAAACTACTCACAGAAAAATTTCAGAAATAGATAAATTCTGTATGGGAAAAGCAATGGATGAAGCGAAAACCTGAATAAGGTCAGCCATTTCGGCCCCCATGTTGTCATACTTTTGTGCAATAGACATAACAAGACGAATATTACTCATTGTTAGTCTGTCTCGTGCCAATGAACACTCAATCAGTTTTGAATTGAACTCAACACGAGATATTTTCAAAGAAGAAGCCATGTGTTCATCAGAAGGTTCAAATCCCAATGTCTCTTTCAACCTGAAATAACAACTGTCTAAATTTAATAAAGTCGTAACAGTGAAGTGGTAGATACTACATTCCCAAGAAAGATAAGCTTAAATACTTACGGCTAACATTTCAACAAGACGAGAAAAAAAATGAAGAAGTCACACGTACAACTATTGAAGGTTGACTAAAATGGAGAGATGCATAAGCTATTTTTCATGACAAGAAGATGCCACAGAAATTAATTTGCAAATATGATAAGGCAGCTGTCAAACCATCAATGCACTAAGGTGCCCAGTGTTGAGCAGTCAACTATCGACAAGTACAGAGGATGTCCATGGTATAACAAAGATACTGAGATAAATGTATGACCACATAAGAAAAGATCAGACCTGCAATGAGGTTAGTGGAGATAAACAATAAAAAAAATAAGATCAGACCTGCAATGAGTTAGTAGAGACAAAGTTGGTATGATAGTGAAAAGATAAAATGAGAGAAACGTTCTTAAGGTGGTTCAAACATTTGGCAAGACAGCCACATGAAGCTCCAGCGAGAAAGTGTAAGGGTTTGGATGGTGAAGACTTTAAAAGGAAGAGTGAGGAACTCCTTTAAAGTATTGAAAGGAAACAATAAAGTACGGTGTTGCTCTTTTTGAAGTTAAATGTTAATATGGCACAAGATCAAGCTCAATGATGACTACGAATCCATGCAGCTGACCCCACTTAGTATGGTAAAATGTTCGGTTCTGCTTTGGTTGGTTTTGGTAGGAGCAACAATGAAATTATTTACCTTTATTTTTTCAGGTGCATAAGGACAAATACGTATGAAGCCAGCATGTGCAATGGATTCGGTAGAATAAACAAAATACAGAAGAGAAAGGATATAATGACAATGGCAAACTATAGAAAAATGTTTTGTGTAGACTGTAGACAACTAATAAGAGAGGTCCAATGCCTAATGAAGCATCCCATTTCAATGAGATAAATGACACTAACAAAAGAGTATCATAGTTTATTTCTGCACACCAGGTTAACGGATATATGAAGCTTTTCTCTTAGGTCTAAGATTCCGGACACAAAGATCTTAAATTTTTCCCTGAGAGGTTTGCATGGAACATAGAAGAAATAAAAGATGAGGAAACAGATAAATCAACTCCTACATTATATGAAATTACACTCAGTAAGAAGTTCATTTCATTTGTTTCCTTTTTCAGAACCTTTACATAGACTGTGCATGCTACTTCAGGAGAAACTGGTCAAAGAGAGTCACAAGGTGACTACTTATCCCATGAAGATGTTCAAATCTTCTTTAAAATGTTTAGTGCAAGTTTTTCTAAGAAAATGTTCATTCACCTCTCTCTGTGTTCTTCAAGAAGTATACCGGCCTTGATCTTCTCTGATAGGTACACGACTTCAGCATGGGTAAGCAAACCATCATTGGCTACGCCTTTCGTGTGACCTTTTACATGGCTCTGAAGCAGCTCTGGGATGATATTAGGACCAGCTTGCCTCCGTTTATTTGTAGACACCATATTGAAAGCATGCTTTTGTGACTTTTTCCTCAAGTGTGTCCTACGTTGCCGTGCTGATACACCCGAACTAGTTACCTCTATCTTTTTGCAATTATCTCTTGGCATGGTCCTTGGTTGTCCAAATGAAAGGCTCCATTGCTTTTCCAGCATAGACTTCCGAAGAAGTACTAGAACTTCCAATGTGGATTTAATATGTGGATCTGAGTCCTGCTCTAGGAAGTCCGAACTGTGAAAGCATGTCTCTGTAGTTGAATGAACAGATGGCATATCAGGATGTTCTTTAAGAGGCTTCATAGACTGTATATGCTGACGAGATGGGAAACTAGAGCTGAAACCGGATGACTTTTTTGAAACAATGACATCCTTATGAACCGATGCACAAAATTGTGTGGACCCATGATCATGAGCAGGAACAAACTTGTCTGCTAGATCAACAGTGAAAAATGAAGAACTCAGAAGCCTCTTCCCTGTGCTTAGCCCGATAACCGCTGCTGTTGCCATTATGAAGCTTTTCAGTGACAGTCATCACACACATCAAACTTCATAATGGAACAAGTGTAGAAGCCAGGCACTTGATTTCCTTAGCAGCAAAACTATCACACTATGACTGTGAAAGCAATGGTCGTTGCATTTATTGCTTGTGGCAAGCTTCTGCATGGCAAAATAAGAAAAAAGATGTAATCAGAAACCGGCCATGAAAAGAATAAAAACAACATATGCACATAGAAAGTAAACGAGGTAGGATTTTCTTTGTGATTGATAGAAGAATTAATGATCATCATTGAGGTAAGGATTCCCAAGTTTGTGATGTTTAATAATTCCTGTGATCCTAAAACAGTGTTAAACGGGTAGTACATACTACATACTATAATAATCCATTTTCTGAAACTTGCAACATGAAAACAAATTCTGGAACTGCAGAACCTTAAAACCTTGTAGTGTCAACTTTGATGCCTATATAGAAAACCTCATATGACTACGATGGTTCTTCAAGAACATCATGTTATTTTTCACAGCTACCATACTTTTCACATGCAATATTGAGGAGAAGATGAACTTGGGCTGTCATCAAACCTGTTGTTGTACCGCAACCTCTCTTTCTCTCTCTATTTTATTATTGATAAAAAACTATTAGGGTTAAAGCCCTAAGAGTCTTTAAACACATAAAGTACATGGCATATTACAAGTATTCCATTAATGAAATAAAAATACAGGAACCTTTAAAAACAAAAGTAAATGACAGCTGGTCATAGACAATTGTAGACTTTGACTTAAGCCAACCAATCTTCTCAACACTCTCCCTCAAGTTGGGTTAAAGACACTACATACACCCAACTTATCCATTGTCTTCCATATTATTCTTTTTTATACAAGTTGGGTTAAAGACACTACATACACCCAACTTATCCATTGTCTTCCATATTATTCTTTTTTATACTGCTTTAGTCAACATATCCGTCACTTGATCACCTAACCTGACATGAATTAATTGAAATTGTTTGTTTTGTTATCTTCTCTTGAATAAAATGACTATATGTTTTGTTCTCTCGTGATAGACCAGATTCAATGCAATTTGTATGACTGCCTTACTATCATAATATACATGGATCAGTAACCGTATCTCTTCTCCCAAATATTTAATAAGTACCTCGAGGCATAATCCTTAATAAAAAACATGAGCTACTGCTCTATATTAAGCTTCTGCACTAGATCTAGCAACAACATATTGTTTCTTACTTTTCCAAGATATAATATTGCCTCCAAATATAGTTAGGTATCTTGTAGTAGATTTTTTGTCTTATAGTGAACCTGCCTAGTATGCATCTATGTGTACCTCTAACTCTAGGTGTCTATGCTTAACATACATCACTCCATAACCCAAAGTTTTTATTAAGTATATAAGAATTTGATAGAAAACTTTCATATGACATTTGGATGGTGCGTGCATGTATATGCTCACAATGGTCATTTTAAAAGTGATTCATGTCTGGTGATAGTTAGATAAATTAGTTTTTCCACCAGTCTTTGGTATCTACCAACATCTTTATATTTTTTATCCTCATTTTGAGATATTTTTTTATTCATTTCCATTGGTACATCACACGGTTTAGAATCAATCGTCCTAGTGTCCTTTAACACGTCTAACATATATTTCCTATGAATTAGAAATATGCCTTTGCTTTAATAGAGAACTTTAATGCCCATAAAGTAGTAGAGTCTTCCTAAGTCTTTCAAGTCAAATAATGTATGGAGTTGTTTTTTACAACAACAACAACTAAGCCTTTTCCCATACTAGATGGGGTCGACTACATGGATTCTTTGTTTCCACAGAGCCTATGAAGTTGCTTTTTAAATTTTTTAATTTTCTCGACATCATCTCCTCTGATTATAATATCATCAACATATACTATGAGGATAGAAATACCTTTACATGCTTTACAAACAATGTATCATCATTTGCACTCTGGGAATAGCCAAGCCTTATAACCCCCTCCTTGAATCTCTCGAACCAGGCTCTAGGGGATTATTTCAGTCCATATAAGGCTTTCTTCAATTTACACACTTTCGATATTTCTTTTTTGTTTCTCAATCCTGGAGGTAACTCCATACTATCTCCTCCATTAGATTTCGCCGTAGGAAGGCATTTTTCACATCTAACTGACATAGTTTCTAATTTTTGTTAGCTGTCATACTAATAATTACCTTGACTATAGTAAGTTTTACTACTAATGCAAATGTCTAAGTATAGTCCAAGCCGTAGACCTTTGCTACCAGTCTCGCTTTGTATTTGTCGATGCCCTTACTTTAATGGTGTAAACTCATTTACACCCCAATATCTCCCTTCTTGGTCGTAAGTCTACTATATCCCATGTTTGATTCCTTTCTAAGACTTTAAGTTCTTGCTTCATAGCTAGTTTCCACTCAAAATATTTATTAACATCCTCAAAATTTCATGGAATGTAAGTATAGTCCATATTTGCAACAAAACATTTATAACTAGGAGATGTATTTTCAAGGAAAATATACTTATTAATAGGATAAGTACATGTTCTCTTACCTTTCCTTAGTGCAATTGGCAAGTTCATATCATATTCTTCATCTTACATATTGACCTCTAGAGGACCTCATGGAGGTGTACCTTCTTTAGTCGTGGTAGTCTCTTCCATCGTTAAAATTATTCTTCTCTCTCGACTGACATGTCTTTATCTTTGTTTCTAGTTTATTGTTCATCTCACTTCTCTTCACATGATCTTTAGTTTTTTCTTCACTGTTGTAGTCTAGAATTACTGGCAAACCTGTGATGATTCTTCAACAACTCTTTTATTCTCCCCCCTCCATTTCATAGTAAAACTTAGACTCATGAAAAGATACATCTATACTAGTATAGAATTTCTTATTACATGGGTTATAACAACGACATCCTTTATGAAATGGGACTTAACAACTCTCGAATCTAATTTATCTCTCATCTTGGAATAAATATGCACATATCAAACACACCCAATACCTTAGGTTGAATATAGAAAGCTTTGTTAGTAGGATGAAGCATCATAAATGGAGATTTACCATTTAAGACAGCAAATGGGGCTCTATTGATCAAGTACACTGCTGTAAGAATTGTCTCTCCCATGTAGGTATTTAGGTGAATGGGAACCCAAAGATAGGGTTCTTGTAACCTCCAAAAGATGTTGATTCTTCCTTTCTCCCACTCCATTTTGTTTGAGAGAATTTGTACATGTGGTTTGATGAATAACCTCCTTGCTCTTCAAATAATTCTTGAGAGTAGAGAACATAAATTCACCCCATTATCAGACCTGAGAATCTTTACTTGAGTTTGAAATTGATTCTTAACTAACTTATTAAATGAAGGAAATAAAGATTTTACCTCATTCTTAGATTTCATCAAATAAATCACTGTAAATCTTGAATAATAATCAATAAAAATGATAAAGTAGCAGTGACCAGTAATAGCCAAATTATTTTAAAAGGTTTCATTGCTCTAGAGTCACTTTATAAAAAAAGTTTCTCACATGTTTAGCACGCTCACACACATCACATTCAAGATTAACATTTTCTAGACTTCTACGTATATCAAGTAGGACAATTCTCAACCTACATAAAGCTAAATGTCCTAATCTAGTATGCCATAAGGCTAGATCTTTAAGTCTTCTATCTGCCATTATACCATGTGCTTGCATACGATGATACTTTTCCTCTAAAAAGTATAACCCCTTCTTAAGATGACCATGTCTAAAGATTTCTCCTATCTTCAGGTCCTCATACAAACAATCAAAAGACTGAAAGGTTACTGTGCATCTTTAATTTCTCATCAAATAACTGATAAATAATAAATTCACTAGAATATGAGGCACATGTAAAACCCATATAATAATTACAAACATTAATTTCAACTTCTCCTTTCCACCTACTGAAATATAATAATCAATTGCCAGTCGAACCTCTTCATGTGTGGATAGTTTTTCATATTCATAAATACCATGACTACTTCCTCCCATATGATCGGAAGCCCCTAAATCAATTATCCAAAAATAAAATCCATATGAGCATGTGTTACCAAATTCGTAATTGGAGTTCCTTTCTATTGACATTGCAACAATAATTAATCCTTGATGCTCAGTAGATGTGCTTGGCGTGTTATTAAGTCAACTCTCTATTCCTTTCAATTTTTTCATAACAAGTGTGAGTGCTTAGTCGTCTCCTTTTTAAGGTACCTCCAACATAAGCTTTGTTTTTAAATTAAGAAGGTTTACCAACAAGATCCCAACATTGTTCTATTGTATACCTATTCTTCTCACAGTGAGTGCATTTTAGCTTATCTTTTTCATCTCTTTTTAGGGCACCACACCCTTTTCCTATTGTGGTAGGATATCCCCTACCTCTTCCATTCTATGGAGCTCCTCTACTAGCAATGACTATTTTGTCGTTGTCTTCTAAATAAAATCTTTCACGATTCTTCCTGTCTTCTTCTCTCGTAAATAGTGAATATTCAGTGCCCAGGAGTGGTAGTTCCTCTCTGCATAGTATATTGCTTTTAACATTATCGTATTGTGATGATACTCCCATAACAAATTAAACACCTTCTGAAAGGGTTAGTTTAACATTATCGAATAAGCCTCTGTTTGACTGTAATTATATTAAACATCTTTATTATGAACTTAAGCTATCGTCTAGTGTACAACAGTCTCTCTTTCTCTCTCTATTTTATTATTGCTAAAAAAATATTAGGGTTAAAGCCCTAAGAGTCTTAAATACATACAATACACAGAATATTACAAGTATGCCATTAATGAAATGAGAATACAAGAACCTTTAAAAACAAAAGGAAATGACAGCTGGTCATAGACAATTATAGACTTTGACGGGGGCGAGCCAATCCTCTCAACACATCCCACTACTTTCTTCACTAATTTTATCATTCGAACTAGTTATATAGTTTGCTAACCAAATAATATCCCAAGCATGGACCATAAGTATGCACACATGAGTTACCCTTACTGGAGGATATAGAGGACAATAATGGAAGAAAACATCTAGTGTTTGAAAATTTAAAGAGTTTGCTCTAACCATAGCTGTCAAAGGTCATGTAAAAGGAATATAAAATCAAGAAATTCACAGTCCCACAAGCCAACATATAAAATGTAGATTTATGTACCAATAGCTGCTTAAATCTTTTTGATGATCTCAAATAATCCTGGGATTTTCAAATGAGATTAGATAGTTCATAGAACAAACATGGGCTAGTTCTCAACTTTAAATGTTATTTGACTATTAAGTGTCACAATCCATTCATCAACAAGATGAAGTGTAACAAGAGCAAAATATTTATGAAGCAGTCAAACAACAACAACAACAACAACTAAGCCTTTTCCCTTACATGAAGCAGTCAAACAGATATGAGATAATAATTCTGAGAGTACAATATCGTCAAGGGTTAGTTCCTTTTAATGGCATACTTGTAAAATTCTGAGAGTACAAGTATGCCATCGATATGCAATGGGGGAATAGAGATGGACGTTACATGAAACGTAGTGCATCTTGTAGAAAACGCAAACATGCCAAAGAACAAAAACACTACTGGCATGCATGAGGACACACAAACAAACATCCCATGCACCCACATAAAAATGTGTGGACACATATGTTGAGAGATTCAGTTCTGAACTGAGTAATTGAACAGTAAGTGGATCCTTGTAGGTCCAGTATGACCTTGTGTTAATCATATATTAGAACATACTTAATAAGGGTAATATAGTTTTTTTAAGTTAGAAACTTATATATATAAGCAATTAGGTCATGGTTGTAAGTATGAGGCTGCAACCACTGAGAGATAGGGGGCGCAGGGCTCTTCACAAGAAAAGAGCAGATCTATGAAATCTGCTCCATTGTAATCTTTCCTTTATTTCTTTTAATGAAATTAGTTGATTTTATCATGGTATCAGAGTCAGGTTCCGATCCTTGGACTTATGGGATATGGGTCCACCACGCTTCCGCTACGCCAGCTATCTCGAAGGATAACTCTTCATTTACTCGATTTTGGATTATAGATTCAGGAGCTACCAACCATATGGTAGGTGACCAATCTCAATTTTAAACATATACATTACTCGATACCAAAGATCCTATTCAACTTGCCAATGGATCTCACACTTATACAGTGGGAAAGGGCTATGTGCAAACCTCTTTTGCTAACCTACCAAATATGCTACATGTTCTAGGTTTTCCTCTTAGCCTTCTCTCAATTAGATCTATTACCAAGTCCTTAAATTGTTCTATCACTTTTTCTTCTTTTGCCTGTATTTTTTTAGGATTTGAGTTTGCAGAGAGGTCTCTACATCATGAAAGATCAATCAACCTGCCACTCACCCCCTTTTACTTCCATTACATCATCACAAGAAGCAGAACTATGGCATGCTTGTCTTGGACATCTTCCCCCTTCCAAGATTGGTTCTATCATTCCCAGTTTATCCTTTGTTTTTAATAATATAACTCTCGAATGAGATGTCTGCCAACAGGCAAAGCATCATACAGCTTCCTACTCTCTTAGTGCATCTAGGAAATCCCAACCATTTGAACTTGTTCACTTTGATGTTTGGGGTCCTAGTACAGTTTAATCTATTTTTGGGCATAGATACGTTGTGTCTTTAATTAATGATTGTACTCGTCTTATCATAGTTTACTTAAAATCTAAAGCATAAGTTTTTGCTATGTTTCCAGTTGTCCATAAATTTATTATTACTCATTTCAATACTCCTATTAAAATTCTTTATTTTGATAATGGGGGGAGTTTATCAGTGGTACTCTAAAAAAATACCTTAACCTTCATGGTATTCTTTATCAAACCGCATGTCCTAATACCACTCAACAAAATGGGGTGACTGAGAGAAAAAATCACCATATACTTAAAATCGCCCGTGCTCTTTTGTTTGGGAGTAATGCTCCAAAATCCTATTGAGGTGAAGTTGTACTAATTGATGTCTACTTAATTAATCAGACACCTAGTATAGTTCTAAATGGTCATTATGACAACTCTTACTAAAGACTCTAATGTCTTCCATGTTACACCCCGTGTCTTTGGTTGCACCTGTTATAAATGGTATGATCCTATCCATAAGAAATTCTATGTATCTATGGATGTCAAGTTTTCTGAAACCACTACTTAGAGAGAATGTACCAATGAAAGAACAACACGAACAAGTACCTAAAGATAGCAACGCAATGCTTCCCTTATGTCCCAAAGTGGAGGAGTTGGAACCAAAAAATAAGGCAAAAGGATGTTCAACACCCAGGCAACCTCTAATCTACGGAAGGGGACCGTGCAATGTGATTATGCAACAAGACCAATCAGCAGCTATCGAGACCAATTATTCATCTTCAACTTCAGATTTTCGGCCAACTATTTCAAACCCTAAGATAACTACCGATTTGGATGTACCCATTGCTATCAAGAAAGGTAAAAGAATTGACACACAATATCCTATTTTCCATTATGTTACCTATAATTGTATCTCTAAAAATTATCAACCGTTCATAATGAATGCTTAAAAATATAATGTACCTGCAAGTTTTGAAGAAGCTAGGAAATATCCACAGTAGACAACAACTATGGAAGATGAACTAAATGCTCTTATAAGAAACACACATGGACTCTTATTGATTTGCCTCCCAACCAAACACATGTTGGCTGCAAATGGGTATATACGATGAAATACAAAGCAAATGGTTTCCTTGAAAGGTGTAAGGCGAGATTGGTTGCTAAAGGATACAGTCAATCTTATAGCATAGATTACAATGAGACGTTTACCCCAATTATCAAATTGACCTCAATTCGAGTGATCCTTAGTGTTGTTGCAATGAGAAATTGGTATTTATGACAACTTGATATTAAAAATGTTTTTCTAAAGGAAGTCTAAATGAAGAAGTCTATATGGAGCTGTCACATGGGATGCAAGTGAACCCACCCTCAATGAAAGTCGGCAAGCTTAATAAGGTCATCTATGGACTTAAACAGCCCCCTAGAGCTTGGTTTTAAAAATTCACTAAAGGTGTTTGTAGCTTGGGATACCAAAGGAGTGTGAATGATCACACTATTCTTTAAGAAAGGTAACAAGTTATCTCTCCTCATAGTATATGTTGATGATATTATAATCACATGAGATGATATCGAAGAAATCTCAAGATTAAAGGACTGCTTACAAACTTTATTCAAACTAAAGGATATGGGCAAACTTCATTATTTTCTTGGGATTGAAGTATTGCATTCTAAGAAAGGTATATTTCTAACTCAAAGGAAATATACCTTGGATATGTCAAAGGAAACTAATATGATAAATTGCAAGAAATGTGACACTCCTATGGAAGTAAATCACTGATTGCACCTTGGAGATAGTACACCAGTTTGAGACATTAGAAAGTATCAAAAGTTGGTTGGAAAACTCATATATCTAACCATTTCACGGCCAAATATTACCTACGCAGTTGGGATCGTGAGTAGATTTATGCACTCTCAAACCAAGAATCATATGGATGTTGTTTACCGCATATTACGATATCTTAAATCCATACCTGGGACTCGTCTTCTATACTAAGAGCAAGAGAATTAAATATTGAAATCTATTATGATGCACATTGGGTAGGTTCCCTAGATGATCGTAGATTTACTAATGGTTATATTACCTTATTAGGTGGTAATATTGTATCTTGGAGGAGTAAAAAGCATTCAGTGGTCGCTAAATCCACAACTGAGGCAAATTATAGAGCTACTGCCCAAGCTATGTGTGAGGGCAAATGGCTCACACCATTGATTCATGAATTGGAATTCGATACGATATCTCCTATCTACTTTTATTGTGATAGTAGTGTTGCTATCCAAATGTCTTCAAATCCTGTTAACCACACACATTGAGATCGATTACCATTTTATAAGAGAAAAAATATCATCTCAGGAATTCAAGTTGGTTTATAAGTCAGAGGATCAGAGAGCATATTTTCTCACAAAGGCTGTTAGTTATAAAAGTCTTGTAGATACTTTGGCTAAGTTGAGCGTTATCAGCATTTTTCACTCAACTTGAGGAGTGTTGAGAGATTTAGTTCTATACTCATTGGACAGTAAGTGGATCCATGTAGGTCCAGTATAACCTTGTGTTAATCATATATTAGAACCCACGTAATAAGGGAATTATAGTCTTTTAAGTTTAGAAGCTTATATATAAAAGCAATTAGGTCATCGTTGTAAGTATTAGGCTACAGACACCGAGAGATAGGGGAGCAGATCTATAAAATCTGCTCCGTTGTAAGTTTTCTTTTATTTCTTTTAATGAAATTAGTTGATTTTATCAACATACACAGTCAAAACAGATGCAACGATTTTGCAGAAGATATAAAATCTCAAAAATTTTAGTGAAAGCCAGTAAACACTGCCAATCTGAATCACGCAGAAAGTGAAAGCTGTTGAATACAAGATAACAAGAACAATGAAGGATTCAAATGTCAGAGACTTGTGTGCTAAGTAAACAACAAACTTTATCTTAATATTGTGTATCTCCAATTTGAAACATCAGGATTTAAAACGCGAGGGACTTTTCCCCTATATTTGTGCATGTCAAATGTAAAGCATAATCAAATGCATTTGGTACGTAGACAGTCAGAAAGGAAGAATATGAGAATGCAGAAGATGGAGCGTTTTACGTAATAGAACAACAGATGTTTACTTTCGATTTGTTAGCATGTACATGTATCGTGTCCAAATGCTAGACAAGTCTGATCTTTGTGTATGTATAAGTTGACAATTCACACGTTTAAAGTTATCGGTGTCATGCTCGCTTTTGGTAACAAGGCCATTAACGTTGTCTCATGGATACAATGCCCCGTTTCCGGCATTTCATGTTGACATGGTTAATTGGTTGGTTTAATGATGTAACAAAAATCACGACTCACTATGATTAACAATATATCAAGGGAACTTTTTGGTGCATCACGTGATTTCTACAATAAGCAAAAAGCAGAGCAGTGTTACGTAAATCTCCCAGAAGAAGAGATGATGCATGAATACGCTGCAAGAGTATATTTCCTCCAATTGATATCTTTGGCAGTGCTTGGTTTCTAAGAGTTATAAATAGGAAAAGGAAGAAGTGGGAAACGTGTAAAACATTCAAACAAGAAAGGCTTAAACAACTAAATTCGATTAATTTTAAACTAAAAGAGGATCAAACAACTAATACAGATGGCATCGACGAAATATAGATCCATGCCTATGACAGAAACAAATCGAGGAATCCTACCGCGAAGAGAAAGGCTAACAGAAAAAAGCAGTTCGGTGGATGCTTTTGGATTAGACCAACCCTACTGGTGACACTGAGTTCAAGAAAAACAACAAGCACATTATTTCTCAGCTAAGATTAGCGAAACCTCAACGTTCCCTTCTTAAGTGCGCCTTTAGCTAAAAAATAAGCGTAAATTACAGTTAATACGGATAGGCACGTCCACCCAGATAAGCAATCAACACTTGAAAGAAGAAACAGAGAAAAAATGGAAGAATTAACTTCCGTTCTACCGGAATCCCAACTATGGCTATTCAAAAGTCAAAAGTCGGATCTGTAACCAATCGAACAACTAATTGACAAGCATCACCCACATCAGTGACACTGCCAGTCAAAAAAAAAATTCCAAAAGCCGAAATGAGTCTCACCCACCGATCTCAGCAATTACTATCCAGAGACAGGTTCAAAATACGCGCCCATTCATCCCAGATCACGAGAAAGACGATCGAATTCAATCCTTCACCATCAGACAGTTCTACGTTCAAGCACAAATCCTGCAAGAGATTTGTATTTACCTCCAAAGCAAAGGTCGATCTCGTCTACAGTTTGAGAATAGTGAAACCCCCTAGCTCCCACTCACCTCGGAGAGAGAGAGAGAGGATATGGTGAGCGGAATTGTACGGCGGTGGTTAGAGAGAGAGAGAGTGGGGAGGGTGATATTTGGTGCGTGCGTCGACGTCGATCGGCTCTCGTGAGATCGCGAGTGATCTTGCGCGTTTCCTGCCCATCATCTTGTATTCGTCTGGATCCGGGCCGTAGCCACCTGCGGCATAGACTAAGGTGGGACCCACACCTACACAACGGACGGTAGATCAGGTTGTAGTGGTCTGATTCTAACTGCATATCTCACTTGATCAGGATGTCGCGGGCCCTGCTTCATCGGCCACCTCCGGAGGCTCGGGATCCTGTGAATGTGTGAACTAAATCTCTCCCCTCCCTTCTCACGTTTCTTATCTTGCTTCCTCATCGCCTTCTCAATGACAACAGAGCATGTGCACCAAAATGGGCACGGCCACCGGCATTTTTATTATTACAAGAAGAAGCCGAAGCTTAACACACACTCATACATCCCTTTGAACGTCAAACTCTTCACCAGTAGCAACGACGCTAGAACACCCCGTTATTGAGCTAATGTTCTAATGCAGCATCGGCTTTATCTTACCTAGTGCAGCAACGATGCTAGAACAAGAGGATAGTATGACAATTTATGCATTAATTTTTCAAAATTCTTGTTTGGGCTTTCACAAACCATGTTAAGACTTTTTTGTTTTTGTTATAATTGGAGGGCGATGCAGGGTATGCACGCCTTAATAGTCGAACTCGTGGCCACTATCACACGATTCGAGAGCTCTGTCAAGGGAACTATTATTGATTTGGGTGCCAAAACGTATTACTGGTTGATGAATTGAATTGCTTGGTTTGTAAGGGGACCATTCAAAAGCTTGGAGAAGATGATTTAAGTTCGAACCATAGACCTTGCAGTTCAACCATGAGCTATAGAATTGCATCTTTGTGAGTCTATCTAAATCCATCTCTTCCTCAATGGGAATAGAAACTAAATAGTAGAATGGTGTATGCAATGGCCGGAGTCACCGAGTAGGTGCAAGTGCAACCTGGTTTATCTCAAAAGATCCGCATGTGATTTTTTATTTTTGCAGCAAGAGAACACCTAGAGATCTAGATCTGGATCTGGATGCGATGCATGCCCAACTCATTGATATCGCTATGTCGACATGTCCAGTTTGTTTAATGAGTTCAGGCAGTGAAAAACGGTCGATTCTGATTCGCCTGAACCAGATCTATATTTGGGCCAGGTTCGTTGAATGTAGGCATGTCTGATTCTGGTTTAACAGTATCTGAACTGTCATTTGGTTTGATCCGAACCAGATAGGATTCGAGTTGGGTCTGGTTATGGTTCCTAACCACTGGTTTCCGTTACAGTTTTGAATCCAAAACCAGATAAAACCGGGAAAAGTTGAAACTTTCGAAAAAATAATAAAACGGCTGTTTTAGTTCTTCTGATTCCAGATTACGGTTTTAGATTCGGTTTGATCTGTCTTGGATCCGGCCCGGTTAAGTTCCAGCAAGGTTTCGACCCGGACATGTTGATCGGACCCTACGATTGCCGCCAAAGCTGCGTTTGTGTGTGTGTGAGAGAGAGAGGGAGAGCCGCTTTCTCCGACGCAGAGACGCAGTCATGCAGCGGCAGCAGCTAAAGCTCCAGCGATGCGTCGAGTTAGAAGCGGATGACCTTAACGCCCCAACTCAGGCAGCGTCATATATGGCGGAGGATGCCGGTTCATTCATACACCGCCTCCTTTCATCCGCCAACGATGTTCGCTCTTTCGCTTCACTCTCTTCCCTCATGCGCGTCCTCCCCGGCGTAGTCCGCTCTCCTCTTCGCGACGCAATCCTCCAGCGAATCCCGCAAGAGGCGGAGCCCGTCATTCTTCAACATCATCTCGCTCTCTTGTCGCGGACAGACGATGGCGACGATCGCATGGCCGAATCCCTCCTCGGATTAATCGCGTCCGGCGACCAGTTCAGCGGCCGATGCTGTGCGCAAGCCCTGATTTTACTTGCTGCGTTCCCTCGCCAGGTTCGGTTGAACGAGGATTTAGCCCTCCGGTTGCTTTCTCACCCGCACGTTTCCGTTCGGCAACGAGCGGTTCGTTTGATTAGGAGCTTTGGTTTCTTCGAGGTTTCCGTGATCGTGAGAATCCTTTTGGTTATGGCGTCTGATTTGTATCCTTCCGTGAGGAGGGCAGCAGTTGATGCTTTGGTCGCGATTTTGACGGGTGAAGATGGCAGCCTTGTGGAGTCTGGATTGATGGAAGAGTGTCATTGTCGTGCTTTGATTCTCGCCAAGGATCGAGATGAGTTCGTGCGGATTGGCGCCATTCCGATAGTGAGTAGGAAATAACTTATCTTTTCGATGCAAATTCTTTAATTTTGGTGCGCCAATGATGCAAGAATTTGACAGATTTTGGAATCTAGGGGTCCCCGACATATCCCATGTTCAGGCAAAGTAAAGATTTTTGAGGGTTTAAGTGCATTTGTTTCTGCAATATATTGCATCACATGTCAAGAGTTTCATTTTGTGAACTACAAAGAGTTGGTTTATTTTGCATGCACCTACATGCCTAGAGAGATTAAATGATCTGCATGTAGTGGTACATCATACGTGTTCTTCCATTTTTGATCTTTGGAGATTCGTTTTGTTTTGCATCAACGTGTAGGACTATCTGTGGCTTATTTCCAAGCCGATGTACCGATTCTGATTGCTTTCCATGTTTTAAAAGACAGATTAGTAAGTGGGCGTCATTATTACCTGAGAACGGCGAAAGCAATTGCCAGAAGCAATTGGATGTAATATTTCTACAGGTAGTAATCTAGCACTGCCGATGGTTAATGGTCAATATCGTTCAAATTTGCATTATTGCACTATTTCTTTGAAGCGACTCTTTATAATGCTTGTTTGCTGAGGGATTCTTATGCTCTTTATGAAGTATTCCCCCTCCTCTCTCTCTCTGTGTTTGCTTTTTCATCTAGAGAGAAGGTACACAAACTAGAAAGAAAACGGTTATTTCATTGATCATTTTTAAAATCAAATATACATTATTTGATACTAGAAATGTAGTCTTCTGACTTTCATTTTCTGGAACATCTTTTCCCTTAGCTTTGCTCATTGTCAAGAGATACAAATATGGAGGTTAGGTGCAAGGCTTTTGATGCTCTTGGGAATCTGAAGGGGGTAGCTGAAGATGTACTTCGAGTTTCACTGTCTAAGAAGGCTCTCAAACTTGATGGTGTGTCTAAGTTGTTGTTAGCTGATGCTGCTGGTGCTTTTATACATGGGCTTGCAGATGAATTCTATGAGGTATGACATCCATACTCTATTGGTTTCAATTTCTTCTTTCTCCATTGTTTTCTTTGTTGTTGGTTACATGCTCACAAACAGTATGATTTTTTTCCAAGATGTGGTGATATTCATGTAATTTCTTGCAAATCTTGACCCTAGTTATTAGTTTCCCAACCCAACCATATGAAAAAGTTGATACTTTCAGCAGTCAATGCCAATTATTGAAATTTTATTCTCTATCATTTGCCAGTTTTTTGACTAAAACATCGGTGTCTTTTGCTGCTTTCGTTTAATTGCTGAATGATGTAATTCTCTTAAATCTTTCCCAAAAAACAATTGCTTTTGAATAACCCAATGAATAACAGAATGAGTGCATTGTTGAGTATGATTGACATTATCTGGGTTTGAACGGTGGTCCTTATTTCTTGTTTTCCTCACAAACACTTTCTTTTTCTTTGTCTGCTAGGTGAGAAAATCTGCCTGCAGTTCGTTGGCCATGCTGGCCATCTTATCTAGCGGGTATGCTGCTGAAGTCCTAAACTTACTTACAGACATGCTGAATGATGATTCTGTGGTGGTTCGGTTGAATACACTGGATGCATTGTCCCATATGGTGACGGTTGGTTCTCTGAAGGTGGAGGCGAAGGATGTCCACATGGTAATTTCAAAGGAAATGGTCTGACCGTTTATGAGTTAACATTGCATGAAAGTAAATCTTTGACGTCATCTCCATAATGGTGTTACGTTAGGATTTAGAGATACTTTCTTCATCAGATCTGCATATGCAAATGTATATGAGTCTTGTTTTTATTGCAAAGGAAGCATGCAATTATCATGTCTTCATGTCTCAAGTACCAAGCAGTGTTTTCCTTTTTTTCCCTTCAAATAAATAGAAGGGGGCATTTGGTTTAGTTTCTAGAAAATTCAGGCACATACATTCATGCTCATGCATGTTATGTGTCGCTTGTGTTGGTATTGACGAAGTCACGAGTAGGAAGCACTTCTCCAGTTACATATTTTGCTTCCTGTGTGATCAGATGCCACCATGCGAATTATGATTGCATTTATGAATATTTAGCAAAATTATGAATAGCTTCTTTATGTCCAAGAGGTTCTTTAAAATGCAATTGATGATCCAAAACATATTCAAGACTCAACAATTTACATCTTCATCAGGAAAGCACAATTTAAGGTATGGAAAACAAAATAGCATGAGTGAACCATTCATAATGGCCTTCATGGCTATATAGAAGGTGCAACAACTTATAAATGTTGCCAGTTGTTGGCTATCTATGAGTGTTTGCTAAAGAGATTCTTAAGTACTTCCAAGGTTTCATGATTGATCCTACTCCAAGTCAATATTTTGGTGCTGTTCCTAACACTGCTGTTCCCTGTTTTTTAATGTGCCAATGGAGGCTTGCCAAAAAGTTGCTGAAGTTATTTTAAAGATAAATGTGTGCCCGCATTTGCACAGATACTTCTATGTTGTCTACCTCAGATTGCACAGTGAATTGAATGATGGAGATGGAAGTCCAATTCCAGCTACTAAGGAATAAGGTTTACTTAAAAGATAAGGAAACAAATCAAGTATATCATGTTCCATTCCTATGAATAAGACTTGCTGTGAATATGCTGGGACAAAAGGTGCTCACTCTAGAATCAGCTCTACCATGGTGCAATCAGTCTTTATCTTTTCTTTATATTTATTTTTGGCTAACTCTTATATATGTACTTATGTATGTGTACGTATACATATGCATGCGTGCATGTGTTATGAAATGCAAGCAATGCAAAAGCCAGTTTAAAAATCCAGGTATTATGCAACACCACGAACGTTCATTATGAGTTGGTTATCTTTCTTGGTTTGAACTCAACATTTCAAAGTTTGCTTTCCAGAATAAATTTTTGAAGGAAACAGGTTTTTTTAGTAAAATCATTTGCCACCTTTTAAGACAATAAATATACATGCACATATATGTTTTTCTAAGAACTAAAGGAAAAATTAAACGTACAGAGGAAAGATGAATATTGGATGTCTTGTAGTGGAGCCAATTTCATAGCGAGCATCCCTTCCACTCCTTGCAAACCAAAAGCAAGTCCTGACCGCCTGACCCTAGGGTTGGGACAGATATATTTGACTTCAGTGTTTCGTAGCTAAAATGTTGAAAGTTTTTCATGAGAAAGATAAAATTTGTCAGAGAAAAGGGAAGTAAATAAATGTTGACAAGCAGCAGACAAATTGACACGAGTCTATGCGGAAAGGTTAAACATTTAGTGGATATATTAGAAAATGGTATATGAAAGTAGGAAGTGTTGCACAGCTACAGATGGTTGAGGTGAGAACGCAAACCCACTTTTCACAGAACATCTTGGAAGGTTCAGTAATTTTGCATGACTGTCATGTTGAATTTTCTTGAAGTTTGTATGCAAGGGTTCAACTTCAAAAAATGCCCCTTTTTCTTTCTTTGGCGGTGCAGATATACAAGTATGTGCAATATTGTGTAATGGTGAAGGAAAATGTGATGACAGTATCAATCTCTCAATACTCTTCTCCTTGAAGCATCTGCTGAATATACACAACCATGCTGTGCTCTTGATTTACTTATGCAATGTTTCCTAGATCCTGCAGTTGGGGTTTGTTCCACAGACCTTTTTGTTTGCATTATTCTGGTTTGCTCAATATGGGAAGCATCTAGCTGTGTTTCATGTCAATCACACGAATTAAAGGAAAAGAAAGGGAATGATGGGGAGGAACAAGAATGCTTATCTAAGTTTTATGATTAAGGCCTTTGTTGCGGAAAGTGGTTGTTGAGGATAATACATCTACGGTAACTTTCTAATAGCTATCAAAAGAAAGGGAGAGAGAGTGAAGAGAGGTCCTTGCACAATGGTGTTTCATGAGCCAAGCGGCCCAAGCCATAGCCAGATAGCCTCACTGATTAATAGTTCTTTTATATCAAAAGAAAGTATCTTCTTTTCCTTTCTGAATTCCATGCTTCAATATTAAGGAGCATACTTACTTGAGTACCATAGAATAGCTAAGGTGAGAAGGCTAACACTCTTATCTGTGGAACAATAAGGGTGTTTATATTCAATTCCAAATGATTCGAACACCCCCATATCAGGTCTGAATGTGACTCGGGTTCAAGGTGGTAGTGGTGCTAGGTCAAAGAAAGAGGGATGCTAGTGTTAAGTATTGACTTCACCATTTCAGAATCTGTATATTTTGGGGTTATGGACGAAGATACCGGCAACATATGTAATTCTTGGTAAAGGACGAAAAAATCATCATCACTTTTTCCTTTCAGATTCTTGGGTATGCCAAGTTCAACACGTTCAACCATTTATCTTTCATTGGTTGATCATAAGTTTTTTTATTTCTTAGTTCTTTCCTTTTTCTTGTGGTTGTAAGCTATGTCATGTATATATATACCTAGCATTCTTTCTTGTGCATGCAGATTCTTGGAATGCTAGTGGATGTTAGTGCACCTGTTAGATTTGCTACCAGAGAACTTCTGCAAATATTGAAGCTGCCAGATCTTCAAGCATTTGTTTCAACCTTCGATAGTCTTTTCATGAATATGGAATCATTTCCACAGGTCTACATAAAAAATCTTAATTCTTTTTCAATTTTGAGATGTAAAACTTGGTAGAAAATTCACCCTATTGGAATATATATCTTTTACTTTTGAGGGCAAGCAATTTATCAGAAGTGATTGGTACTGCTGTAGTTTTCTTTAGTTTCTGTTGAGAGTATGAAGTCAATTGAGGCATGGAAAGATAAGGAAATGCTCATGACTGTCCGTGGATCATATTCAGATTTGATATCCAGATTTGATCTCTTTAATTTTGTGTTGTTATGAACCTTAAGTGTCGTTTTTAAAGGTAGCAGATCTCTTTAATTTTGTGTTGTTATGAACCTTAAGTATTGTTTTAAAGGTAGCTTTAAATAAGCCTCATTAATAGCATATAGGTGAATTAGTGGATTGTAATGCTGGTAACTAAAAGGGGGAAAACCCTACCAGCATACTAACTAGTTCTCGTGGAATAGAAGAAAGAGATAGATTGTGGCGGCAGCCCCAATAGCTGCCGATCCCTTTGCCATCTTCTATCCTATCTCTTGCTGCATATTTCCACCATCGATTACTGTTTTTTTGCACAGTTCACTCCACAAAAGCAAACGAGAACGGTCATTTATCTTTTTGTTTGAATGCTTGATGCTGCTGTGTTTAGCTGACCCCGTGTAGTATGGGAAAAGGCTTAGTTGTTGTTGTTGTTGCTATTGCTTGATGCTGCAGTGTTGCTGTGACTAATAGATGCACACATGTGACACATCCATGTCTACACACACGTGCTTGCACACACACATAGTGACATACATATGTTTTTGAATGGTGCATCCTTGTTTTATTATGAAAATCATTTAGTAATCCCCAGTTTCAGAAAGCAAAAAACAAACAACAGGAACACCACAAAGATCCATGAGAAGATGGTGTAAGGAATCCATCAGGAGTTTATCTTTTCAAAACATGAATTGCTCTTCCCTATTTAAAAACTCAAAAAACAAGTGTACAGGAAAGGGTGTTATCATTCTTAATAGTTTCAGGAGCAATGTCATAAAGGAGCACGTGCTGATGCTGAAAAATGAAGTCTTAATATGTTGATTGACCAAACTATATTGCTTTATATAAGATGCAAGAACAAGACAGAAGGGAAATTGTGAATCAACAGAAGACATCTGAATGTGGTTTTTACTTCAGTAGTAAAGAAGGATATTAGTATTTTCTAGTCTTTGTCTCCTATATATATTTTGCATTTCTTATATCCCCCTTTTCCCTTCTCCTTTAGAAAGAAATTGCAGCATGTTGTTAAGGTACTCGTTTTGTTGGATATAGGCTTTTATGGGTTTAGATCAGGTGCACTTTTTTATTGTGTAAGTTTCTACTTGTCATAAAAAATTGTGCTTATTGTTTCTGCTTAAATATTTTAGGATAAAGCTGGCTGCCTGTCTGTAATTTTTTCTATTGGGAGAAGCCATCTAAGATCTGTAAAAAGCTTTGTGGAAGAGTTTCTACCGCAGGTAACAGTTTAGTTTCAAAGTCATCGACTGCAATGCTGCTTTTTCTCTCTTTTTTTAATTGATCTTTCACGTATTCACTCCAGTTACAAGGACTGCTGTTATTGATTTTTCTTGCTTCTTCCTAGATGATCCTTGAAAAATTAAGTACTGTGAAATTGAGGCATTTTAGGATTACGTAATATGCATGTTCCATAGTTTATGTGGAACGAGGTTGTTATCCTTAATAATTATCTAATAGTACACCCAGGAGCAATGCCTTTCCTGGCTAGAGGGTCACCTCTTGAGAACCTTCAAGACAAAGATCACAGGTTCATATCTGGGGCATTCTGATTCAGAAAAGATTATCTAGTAATTCCCTGCCTTAGTGCACGGGTATTAATAGTTAGTTCCTTGCTAACAATATCTTTTTGCTGGGAGTTTTTCATAGATTCTACACTTGTGGAATTCTTCCTTAAAATGGTGGATGTCATCACACAAGTTAATAGTTGCCCACCCATTCTTCGATATTCCATCGGTCCCCCCCCCCCCCCACCCCCCGTCTCTCTCTCTCCATCCTGTGTGTAGGGCGTATGATACACATAAAGTATTTCTTTCATGACTGGTGCGTAATCTATTATGTGATCTTGCAGATACAACCTTCTTATGATGGGGAACTCAGCTTAGATAGACCAAGGGTGGAGGCCTTTCTAATGTTAATTGTGGCAGTTATCTTATCTAAGGGAGATAATGATTCTGAAATAAGAACTTTCCTGCTTGAGTGTGGAAGTAACTTTATTCAGAAGTTATCTGGATGCTTGGCTGGTGTTATAAGAAGTGACTTCCTTTTCCAGTTCCTTTGCAGATATACGCATTTATCTGAACAAGGAATCCGCATGGACCAAGACAAAGGTAGTGATGAAAACATAAATTTGTTAACGCAAAAATTGGGCATTGCATCTTCCTCAAAATGTTGGCATGATGATAACCAAGTAGAAATCCAAACAGATGATTGTTTGATCAGGAGACCACAGCCAGAAGAAATAACAAGTATGGTGGAATCCGTACTAGTTCGAATAGGAGAGACCACCTGGCCTTTGATCCAGTCAAGATCCATCTGCAAAACACTCAGACTATTAAGGTTATCATCTCATGCTTTCTGTTTCCACTTTATAATTCAATTTATTTATGAAATGATATGGGGTGTTACTAGGACTTTGTCTTTTCTTTGTTGAGGTCATCCATTTTCTGGCTGATAAATCGAAATGCTGGTTGTGTTGAAATAGGGGCTTCAGCCATGAGCTTGAAATGCTGGCCAGTGATTCCCATGCATCTGATGCTGTACTAGTCTTTGCCTTTCAGTATATAAAAGTCCTCAGGCAGCTAGCAAAGTTGTTGGGCAATTGGACCCCTAGAAAGCTACCTTTTGTGGGAATGGTCACTGAGGATGTGTTACTGGGGAAGCTGGATGCATCACTTACGAGAATTTTATACACCTTCCGGGGTCTGAGAAGGGAAGAAGAGTTCCACCTCGTGGAGCTGATGCTTTTTACTTGTGTAGTGAGGCTATCGACCCCAGGAGGGTACTCTCATCGTGATGTCCAGAAATTGTACTTTTTATTAACTCGCTTAGAAGAGTTACTTGAGGACATCAAGCCTTCTGGTTTTATTGAAGGTTTATTACAGACTTTCACGCAAGAAAATGTGGAAGGCATACCCTGTCCATTTCCTGCCGATAAGTTGCTGCAGGCTTTCTCTCTGAGAAGTATTCCTTTCTTTGGAAAATTTAAGCATATCAAGGCTGAAATAAAGGTCCCTAATAATGACAGTGAAAATCCCCTACCTTTTGTTTCAGGGTTGCCTGTTGGTATAACCTTTCACATCAAGTTGCTTAATGTATCAAATTCAGATAAAATATGGTTGCAGATGATTGCAGAAGGGGCAAAACAACACATCTTCCTAAATTTATTGCATTTTCAAGGTTCAGAAGAGATGAGGTATTGTACAAGAGATTTTCCCCTGTACATGACTCCAGAGATAGAATCTTTTTCTTTGAAGGCCACTGTTGTCATGGAATTTCCTCTTGAATGTAATATTGAAGGCGACAATGGTGTTGGGCCAAAACATGAACTTGTAGTTCTATGCAAGGAAAGAGAAATTTTTCTGGCTAGAAAGGCCATTGAAGACTGATTTAGGCCATGCATCTTGGAGTTTCTGTAAGAAATTGAGGCTTCTCGAGGTTGGTGTCTATATTGAACCTTTCACGTTTTCGCAAATTGCCACATTCGGATCGTATTGACACCCTAACATTTCTTATCAATGCCAAAACACATTTGCTCAATGTTGATGATTGTCATGAACCTTGATGACGTCAAAGTGCGGACCTACGTCCCTCTCTTTTTTATTTATTCATCTTTCTTATCACTTCTTGTCAAACTTCTCTAATCAAGTAGTTCTTACTGGTTCAGTGTTGTTTCGAATTTGTGAAGCCTGATGAAAGGACATGGCTCGTTCAAAAAAAATGGCGGAAGACAGCACAGAAAATACTGTTGAGGAAAAGGCAGCGGAAAGGAGCAGTGAGAATGATGGATCATTTGGTAGGCCTTTCATTCAAGACATTCATGGTTAGTCTCGATCTCATCCTACTGCTTCTATGGAGCAGGTTTTGGAGTATAGCTCGTTATCCTATTCAGCAAGATAACAGCGACGGGTATGTATGTTTCCACTCTTAAGCTTTTCATCTGAGAAAGACCGCCATTTCAAATCAATTTCCTTCATTTGGTTATTTCATTGCGTGAAAAGAGTCTTGACTTGCTGAACATTTGTGCATTGCCTTAATCAGCAGCCGTTTGAGGGAAACTAGCGGTGACAGAACGTAATTTTGTTCTACAGGCTCTGCATGATCACTAGGGCTTTTTCGTTCATTGACCCAAGGAATCTTTCCCTTGCTTGTTTGTCATGTGGAAACAGGCGAGTTCATATGAACTTGACCATGAAGCAAAGGCATGGGGGACCTCTCTTCTAGAGACATCACCTTTCTGGGTTCTGATGCAACCATAGTTGCCGATGGCCTCAGGCCGTTGGAGAACTCACTCGTCAGTTATGCCACCAATTCATGGTTTTGACAAGAACTTCTGCGATGGTGTTGGAGTATAGTCAATTATGACTGGAGATGCCATTTTTCTGCTTCAGTGTTCCCAAATACAATCTCAGTTCACGGATCAGCCACTAACGTTGCAAGGTACATATTGACTGTCTATTCCTTCACATATGGTGGCAGCAGGCTGTGATCAAATATCCGTAACAAGTGCATCCCTTTCTGAGCTTCTCAATCCCAAGTGCGTAGCTGTACTTGTTGGCATCGTGTCAACAAAGAGTTGAAAGCTGAGAGATGGTTTGCAGTTCCTGTGATAGCTTCAAAGAGATTGATATCTAAGAGGAGGTTCAAAGAAGAAGGGTCTGCAGAGAAAATGAATACTTGGTCTCCTCGGGCTTTCTGCCTAGAATTGGGGATTAGAATTAAGTCTGTTCTTAACTGAAATTGTAGATTTGATATGGGGACCTCAAAAACTGCCCTTGAGAGGTTTGTACTTGCACTGCCTGGCGTTAGAACTTTGGTTTGCAACAACTGAGGCCGGTTCCAACGAGGCTAACCGGCTGGCTTTTCTTTTTTGTCTGGAACATGGTCAATCTGAGGGGTCGGACTGTTGGATATGAATCTAGCATGTAGCTTTTTGTACATCCGGTTCTGAATATACATGAGTTTAATCAAGGTGTAAGTTTAGGGGGCAGTATTGTTCACTAAATGTTTATCATTGAAAAGGGTCAGAGCCGGCCTGTTTGATGAAAAGGGAGAATGGGGATGATTCAACGTTGAATAGCCTCTCTCTCTCTCTCTCTCTCTCGTTGCCTATGACCTGTGCAAACTTGAGATACTTCCATCAACACAGCCAGAGAGACCGACTCTCTCTTGATTGCCTGTCTTTGAGAACTCGATGAATATTGCAGTTCTGTTTAGGTGAAGACACATCAAGTGATTTTAACATTTTATAATATAAATTTATGTATTTCTTGCTAGGAGATCCTCTGAACGGTTTCATCTTTTTCTTGAATGAAGTTTTACATCTTTCAGGAAAAAACCGAACATGCATACAAAGTTACAAACTACAAGAGACCAATTAATGATTGTCATGGAACTAGAGCAATAGTTCTTCCTCAAATCATTGTTAGAGTAGTTGGTTAATCCTTGCAGGTTGATTCACCTGTTGCTTTTCGTATCTTCTTCTAGGCACCCGAAAAATGTGGTCCAGAAAATACTCTTTATGATCCTACCAAATCCATCTAGGTTATCTACCGGAAGTGCAATATAGTACGTACCTTGAAATGTCACATCAATAGCCAAAGTAGGGGCTTGTAATTGTTGATAATAAAAAGTGTCAAAATCAAGTTGCAACATTTTTAAATGTGCGTTTGAATGGTGTGACAGACCGAATCCATTGTCTCAGTTCCTGCTTTTGTGGGACAGAGTATGAATTCTTTGTACCTACATAGCAAGCATATCTAAATCTCACTGGAAATTCGTTAAAGTTACAAGAACAACTGTCTTTATGGGATCGGCTACTTTGTAGAGCTCGATCATGTATTAGTTAACTCAACATAAACTATATAATTTATTATTATTTTTAACACTTTTTGGTTTTCTTCTTTTAATATATTTACAACCTAGTTTTCTTTGTACCTTTTTATTCTAATTTCATTTGGTCATTTTTTACGTGTTCAAAGATTTTTTCTCATTTCTGGTATCTTTATTTTTGTTACGAACATCCTTTGTACCTGTTAATAATTAACTGTAATATATCAAATTGTTTTTATATAATATTTACCTTCCAACTTTAATGATATCTTCTTATCACATAAAAATAACTAATACACCTCTTCATTCTAATAAACTTAAATCAATTATATGTGTTCATCTTCTTTAAAATATCTAAAACTTTTCTTATAAAAAATACAGTGTGTCAAATGCAATCAAACGAGGAAACTTACATTCCATGTATTCTTTTTTATTCTAATAAATTGATAAAAAATCGTTAAAGCTTAGCCAATCAAACTTGTCGCCAAAGATGGAACAGACCCCTCCTTACCATACCATAACCACTCCAATAAAGCCAATGCAGACGTCCAAAGGGGCAGGCAAGATCTACCATAAATAAATAAGAGCGTGCATAGGAACATCATGACTCCAGGGAAATTCCCAAAACACAAACAAACCTGGATGTCAATATCATGGATTTGCCACTAAATCGGAATTTACCACTTGTTTTCTTGCCTTCAAATCTCTCTCTCTCTCTCTCTCTCTCTCTCTCTCTCTCTCTCTCTCTCTCCAGCTGATGTGGCAGGCCCGTTCGAAATCCCCGCAAGTAAAACCGCCAATCGAAGGAGTCGAGGAGGGGCCTTCTCTCTCTCTCTCTCTCTAACCACCACTTCTTCTCCTTTTTTTTGCCTTCTCTGTTTTCTTAGTACCAGTTTCGCTACATTTTTGGTATATACTGCGACGGTGGTGGAATGAGGAGACGAAATCAACATTACCACCATCTGCTTTCTGCCTCTGAAGTGGGTTAAATCTCTGGGTAAGTTTCTTACTGACCTCCTCCGAGATGTTCCTTATTAGCCCATTTGCTTCCACTTTTCCTTTTAGGGATTTGATGGTCTTCTTCTCTGCTTTAGATGCTTTGAATATCTAAATTTCTTGGTATTGATTTGTTGGTTGCTTTTAGTTCCTTTCGATTCTGCTTGTATTGGGTGTTTCTCTTTTCTTTTTTTTTATGTGTGACTTGATTTGTATCTGTGGCTTTTAATTTGAAACGGGTGCAACCATCATCATGTGCGTGTCCTTGTGTTTTTGTGTGTTTTCTTTCGATAGAACACCCTTGTGGTCATTAGGTGCCTTGTGAATTGATCATGATGGCATCTGGGTATTTGCCATGTTGCTAAGATTTGGAGATTGAATATTTCTGTTTGGTAATGTTTTTATATCATGTTTCGTTCACTTTTGAACTACTATTCGCAATCTCTTTTACTGCTAGTATTTTGCATCACCATTCTTGTATATATAACAGTTTAACTTTTCTTCTTTCTGGCCAGAAATTTTGGCCATTGGGCGTCACAAGTAGATAATAGCATGCGTTCAATCTCTTCTTCGTTCACTTTTGAGCTACTATTTGCAATCTCTTTTACTGCTAGTATTTTACATCACCATTCTTGTATATATAACATTTTAACTTTTCTTCTTTATGGGTAGAAATTTTGGCCATTGGGCGTCACAAGTAGATGATAGCATGCGTTCAATCTCTTCGGACTTTTATTTAGTGCATTACTACCCAGCATGATTTCACATTGAGACTGATTTATCTGCAATTTGGGGGTTTCTGAGTGGATGCAACTTTGTATTTGTTGTTATCATCTTTTTATGCAATTTTAATTGTTTATGTGTAGTTCATGAGCTAGGTGCTTGGTCATTCCTGGGTGCAAGTACCAGCCTTGCTTACAATGAACTCAAAATCTGATGAGAAGCTTCCGAAAACTCAAAAGACTGTTAATCTCCATGGAGGAGTGCCAAGCTGGATTGTTATTGCTTGTGGTGCTCTGTTGGGGACTTTGTCTTTTAGGTTTGGTTGCAAGTTGAAGCAAGTTCTTTTGGACAAACAAACAAATGGTTCTGCCAACACATCAAGAGGTCTGGGTCTTTAACACATTGTCTTTTCAATTTGATTTTCTGTCTTGTTAACTTTTGATGTTTCTCCACAGCAGGCCATGCAAGGAGAAGCTCTAAAAGGAGATCTGGAGCCTGCTCATTCCGTTCAAACGCCTATTGCTCAGCACATGAGGAAGATGGATACTGCCAATGTCTCTCAGGTCTAATTGCGATACACCATAGTTGTAGTGCATAGCATATTGCCTCAAACCACGATATTTCTCACTTCTAACATAGAAAAAATACAAACTTTATCTTATGCCAAATATGGTTGAGTAAACTTTTCTGGTGTGCTTCTCTTTATGCAGGTTGTGATCGAAAAACAGAACCTTAGCTTAAAGCACACAGCTGATAGTCTCATGTCTCCTTATTTAGTTAGATGCCTCATTTCTCTTTCTTCTTCAATTCTCTTTCTTTATTCTTGATCTTAAACATAGAGCTTTCGGAAATGCATGATTCACATAATGTTGTATCATATTGGGTACCTATTCTTGTCTATAATTGCACACTTTTGCATCATTCTATAGTAAAGATTTGCCTGGTTATCTCATTTTTATGCTATATAACAAATGACATCTTACCAATAATGAATACTTAAACCTGTGATTATCCATTAAGAGGTGTCATTCATTATTGTTGTCTCACGCAATGTTGTAAAAATCGTATCAGTGCCCATGTCACACTGGGCACCGATATGATTGTATCATACCATGTCGTACGATATAGTGTAAATTTTCATTTATTGATAAAAAATCAAAAAATACTTAAAATTTCAAAAAAATACAAAAAAATGAAATTAGTGAACAAAACATATATAACACAATGAACATTAAAAAAAAGTTGAATAAAAAAAAGCTTGATTTGAAGTAGATTGTGAGAAGAGAATAGCAAAGTTAAATAACATCTCATAATGAACAAGCAATAACTTTAATTAATAAACAACAAAGTTACAACTTACAATTATAAGACCAAAAGTTACAAGTTACAATTAAAAGTTAAAACAAATTATAATCATCCACAACGCGGATCATAATCAATAAATGCATTGTAATCAACATAGTCAGGATCACCATCACCGTCATCATCATAATCTCCTTCCTCTTCCTCCTCCATAATTGGATCCGCCCATCCAATACCTTCATTTTCATCATCTCCAACTCCAAGTTCTGCTTCGGCTTGTTGTGTCCTCCATTTTTCATCCTTTAAATTAATGGGAGCTTCTCTTCGACCCAATCATCAAGAATATCAATATTTTCGTAGCTTAACGGGTCATATGACACCTTCCTTGCCCCTAAGTCACACAGACACTTCTAAGGGGTGGAGTGTCGACCCCGACACTGGTGCGACACCGACACCGTGTCGGTGCGGCATGTCCAAAAAAATTAAATTATTATTATTATTATTTTTTGTAACTCACTGATAAATGGGTCTCAATAATGAAGGTTTAAGATCATTATGAGGGAACTTGCTAATTGATACCTATGTGCACCCAAAATTAGCAAATACTAGTTGTATTATGATTGATTTATGTAACTTGAATATTATATATAATATATAATATTATATACCCTAGCCGTGTCGCCGCACCCAAAATTTTTGAAATTTACCGTATCCCGCACCCGCACCCGCACCCGCACTCGCACCCATGTGACATAGCCTTGCCCTTCTTGCATCCTTTTGCATTTGTATGTAAAGAAAGAATATTCAAATTATAAAGAATATCAAATGTAATATAGTCAAATCAATCATTATTATTAATAAGAAAGAAATAGGCAACAACAATACATATTTTTAAAAATGTTACCTTTGCCTTTACTTCATGTTGTAGGCAACGTATACCAAATCACATAGTTGAGCATGCTCAAATATGTTTCTCTTTTTCGTGTGAATGTGTTTAAAAAAGCTTTAATTTCTCTCGCACCCACTCGAACTACATGTTTGGCTCAGTATACGTTTAACAAACCTTGTTAAGTTCAATGCATCTACACCAAAGCGAGCTCACCATTCATCTGAAATAAAACACGATAATGATTAATCAGAAACACTCAAAGTCAATCAATTGATAACTTAAATGAATATCAATTGATAACTTAAATGAATATTAATAAAAACATATTACCTGGTTGCATTTTAGAGTGGGGTTGGATTGCAATTGGCCTTCCAAAATTTGTAGCACTCTTTATGTACTTGCTTAACTCTAAATGGATATTGCAATGAGTAGATGAATCTTTAACAAGATCAATTGTATTCAATATACCCTTTTTTACTTCTTCATCCTCTACTGGAGAAAATCGAATAAAAGGATTAAAGAAATATGTAGAAGTATGCAAATCATTATGCAATTGACAATTTCAACATGCATCAATTATTTTTAAAACCTTCTTTAGAAGTGACCGCTTGCGGTTAATGCTTGCTTGTATTTCAAATTTGGCCTTATCCATAACATCATATATATAAGGAATAGCCGCCGTATCTTCACTGTCCACCCTCCTCATTACCGTGTCCACCATCCTCGTTACCTTAACTAAATGTACAATCACCCTTAAAAATTTATTGTAATTTTTCAAAAAATTAGCATTGAAAACAACATATACCACAACTCTCTCTTTTTAAACCAACTAATACAATCCCATTCATGAGATGCAAACAATTTTTTCAATACATTTTTTTTGTATGACAAGACTTTGCACATTAATGACATTCGTAGCAAATCTTGTCAATGAAGGCCTAATCAATTTTCTTCCACCTGTATGAATTCGCATCAAATGCAATACAGAAGAATGATTATAAATAAACTTTGTGATATTTCTTCATGCATCTATAGTCCCTCTTATTTTATCCATTGCACTCAAATCTTGAATCATTAAGTCTATACAATGTGCAACACATGGAGTCCATACTAAGGATGAATGGTTTGCCTCAAGCATCTTACCAACTGCTCTAAAATTTGTAACATTATTAGTAATGAATTAGACAACATTTGAAACACCTACATCCTTAACAACTTCCTTAAAAATAGAGAGTAAATTATCTGCAGTTTTATCAATATGAGAAAGTCATGATTTCAAAAACATTGTCCCTTTGGGACAATAGACCGGGAAGTTCATCAAAGACCTACGCTGACCATATGTCCAACCATCAGTCATAATAGAACATCCCGTATCATTCCATGACTCCTTAAATTCAGAAGTCCATGCATTAACAATATCAACCCATTTCTGCATAAATGTGCCCCTCAAAGCATGATAAGTAGGGACTCTATAACGATATAACCTAATCTTATACTGGCAATAGCATCCACTATACTTTGAAAAGAAAATGAGTTTGCAACATTGAAAGAGAGGCAATTTTCATAAAAAAATTTGACACACTTCAAATATACTTTTTCAATTACCTCATTTAAAGCCATAACTGATCTAATGCTTGGTTGAGCTCAAGGAGTCGTACATGGGAGAAAAATGAAGGCATCCCACTACCTCTAGCTGTGTCTCCTCCTCTTGTACCCCTCGTAGGCATCGGGCGAGTAGGAGTTCTTTCAGTAGAATAAGAGCCAACTCGATTACTACTACTAGGTTTATTTTATCGCACTATATCGTACAATACGGTGCAATACGTATCGTATCATGGAACGCCATGATATGATATAGGAGTCTGTATCACCCAACCACGTTTATCATGCCGTATCGCCCATATCCCAACCACATATTTTTACCCTCTCATCCTTAATCTCTTCTTCTCATTCGAAGCCTCCAATAATTGTTCAATCTCATGCTTCACTGCTTCGAAAACCCGAGAAAAATACTAGCACCCTTCTTGGTTCCCACAAAGTAGTGTTTTATACGAGAAATACCACCATGCTATACTACATTGTAAAATATGCACTTGTTCACAAGTCTATTGTCTTCGTACACTGGGATGCAATATTTTCATTCTGGATCGACTCGATCAGAAGCCATTAGGACGAGAGTGGACAATCAACAAGAAAAAAAAGGCTTTCTAGAGTTTAACAATTGCAGAATCTGTAAAACCCCAAATTTTTTCAAGTGAAAAATCGGGTATAATGCAAAAAGAAAGGGGTATGCCATGGATTTGACAAAAGCCCTAGAGATGGGAGTTGGATTGGGTGAAACACTTGAATAAACCACGAAATCAACAAGAACAAGGATAAGAAAATGATGTGGGAGCAAGAGAATGATGTGAAAAAGGGTTTGGGGAAGAAGCATAAATGATTTCCGCAACTTTGGATTTTCGGAATTTATACCCAAAAAATCCGTGTCGACTCATACGATATGTGCTATATTGTACGATACGGCATGATACAATCCCGTATCGTAGGATACGACAAGATAAATGATATAGTATGATACTTATGCCTGCATCGTACCATATACACGAATGATATGTGATAAATTTTTACAACATTGGTCTCACGTGGCAAGACATTCAAAGTTGGATTTCTCCTTTCCTGCTAAAGGTTTCTTTGTTTTTGGTGAAGCACTAAAAGTTCCATTTTGGTGCCTTTGTTTCTCACAATCCTGAGTGATTTGTTTTGGTAGGTAGTGAGTTCAGATTTTACAGCAACTATGATATTAAATTAACTAATCCTGTTAAGTTTAGGCTTTTAACACGGACTCAAAAATGGTATTATGCAGCTAATTTGTAGCATGTGATCATAGAAATAGAGTATTGGAATCTTCTATCTACTTATCACACTGAAGCAACACTAAATATGCCAATGTTTCAGAGATATTTATGAATGTAATTGCACTATGATTATGCCTAAGCTACTGATGAATCAGCACAAACATTGCAAATTAAATTACTCTGGGGCTTGCAGACTTGAAAATTTTCCATCACCTATCCTGCTAAGCACTCTGTACTGATTAATTTTTGCAAGCTTACTATAGAACAATCTCATTTTTCAGTTATGGATTGGTCATATTCATTAGTCACCAATACCTCCAATTTCTTAAGGTGACTTTCCCAGGGAAAATTTCTCTTTCAAATTGTATTCTTCACAAAATATCAAGGAAACCCTCTCAATAGTTCATCATTTTATTGAGATTTTAAGAACAATATAGTAAAGAAAACAAATAATAGCTGTTAGTAGTAGTACTATTTCCCACATGAAAGTATTAAAAACTTATAAGGTTGCAAATATTTTTTAAAATAAAAGAAACCACCCGTGGTAAAACCTGTGCACCAAAAGATAAATAATGAATGATTGTTAAAAATTGAAAGTGTTTGTCATTCACAATATTTTAAAAAGTATCTTGATATTTATCCAGTTTTATGGCTTATGAAATATAACCTCAAAAATCACAAATTTAGAGACACTGAGGATGGGAGTGATCGATCAATAGAGTGCCATATCTGGATGGATGCAAGATAATCCTCCGTGTGGACATCTATCGTCAAGAATATTATGAGTTGGCACTTGGTCTCAACTCCATACCAGACAGGCTTTATAGATACCTGTAATCTGCATAATTTTGGAGGAGATATTTAGTTGGAAAGCAGTGACACATAATTTATTTGTAAGCATGAAGGGTTTGCTATGGTCGAGGAGGGTCAAGTCAGGCAAAACAGGTCTTCTAGCTCTTTGGGAAAAGGTGACTAGTCTTTCATAGTTTTCAAGAAACATGTCAAGGGAAATGGAGATTGGGTACTTGGTGTTTGGGTTCACTTTTGAAGAATCGCTCAAAGCTATATACTTGGCCAGGGGAAGATGGTATCACCTCCATATTACTGGTTCTCTTGATATCCTAGAAAAATCTCTCTTATTTGGATGCCATTTATGCATCTCTTTTTATTCTTCCTACTCAAAGTGGTCGCTTTCTTTTTCACTGTTATGTAGAACTGTCTTATGAAGAGCCTGTACTTCCCTTGTATGCTGACCTTACCTGTTGGAGTTGGAGATGGGTAAAAAATGAACTTTTTGTATGGAAGTGGTTGATTGTGACAGCATGGTGGATGGCTGAGATTGAAGGAATAACATGATATCTAAGGGTTCTCATAATCTCAGGGTGCCTTTTCTGTTTCTAGCATGTGGTCTTTTGCTGATCGAATTAGGTTCACTGACTTGTATCTCTTCACTTGATAGGGATATCTCCTCGCTTGTTTTGGTTAATAAGCTTTCTTGTAAACTTGGCAAGTAAAAAGAGAAACAAACCCTTTCCGGAGAATAATCCTAGTAAGTATCGAGTGGTTAAATCAATGTAGTAAGAGAAACCCTCCATGAAGGATACTCGAGTCGTGACCATGTTTCATCCCTCTATGCTATTCTTTTCAGTTATTCATAGCTTGTATAACTTGAGATCCATTGGGTGATTATTTAATAGATCTAGTGAATATTGCATTTTCCAAACTTGATCAGTTTTTTTCAGTGAATCAGGCATCTCGATTTATCTACATACCTAGACTACCTCAATTGGATGCTGTAAGAATTTGGATGCTTAGATACATCAGAGTACGCCACTGAAGGGTCTGTGATGTATTATGAGCTAAGGGTCTAAAACTGAGCCTTTTATGGAGTATTATAATCATTGCATATTTGGTTGCAGATTAGATTGCTGCCCTAGTACAAGAGAATTATTGCTTAGGTATGCATTTGGTTTTAGAGAAACCATCACAATATTTGACATTCAAGTTGAGTAATGAGCTATGACATCAGTTTCTGCTGGGATTGCTTAGTTCTTCTCATAAATGTCGATGCAAAGATGGAAGATTCCTCCTATATTGGAAGAAAAAGTCTCAACCTCTATCAGCATAAACGCCATGCAGCATACCAAGAGCAAGCATATCAAAGTAACATGACAGTTCATTCAAGAGTAGAATAAAGTAATTGATTCAATTCATTGTCCTAGGAGGCAGGCTGCCAATTTTATCATAGTGTTTTGAGCTCTTCTCTGTGTAGCATATTCAAGACCAACCTCCCAAAATAGAGATCAACTGCCCATGTCTGGTTTTGAAGGGGGAGAGTAGGCGTATCATTCTATATTCTGATCTGTTTTACTGTTTCCATAAGTCTTAGACATTGGATTATGAATAGTATAAGTATGTCGCATGGATGTAGTTACGGATGGTATAACTGTATGAGACAGCAACCTTAAAAATTTTATGGGTATGGGGACGTCACTACATATATATGTATATGTAGTAATGCAAAAGCACACACTTAAAATTTATATGATGTTTGATTTAGATAAGATTTAAACTTTACTTTTGAAATTATAGCACTACAAAATCTGCAAATTATTAGTAAGTTAGAATTGTTATTAAAAAGTTTTATTTAATGCTGAGTAAGATACAAGAAGTACCAGCGTCAGTTTGTCCCTGAGTCTGTCACATGACAGGTTTACAATAAGATTGGTGTGCAGAAAATTTTGGGGTTCTTAATTGCCAATAAATTAAGACAGCGTTGCTTTCCCCTCTAAGCTCCTCCATTTGTCATACTGCTCATTTTTCTACATCTGAACCTATACTGCAGCAATCCACATGTGGAGAAGGATAACGTCTTTTACAAAATGAGTTTGGCATATTTTCTCCTCAAAATTTTCTTTTTACCTGGTCATAATTCTAAAACACTCAATTGATGTAGTTGGGCTGAATCTCATGTTAAGTCCTTTCTAAAATGGCTTTTTAGTATCTGGACTCTGACCTTTTAGAAATAACAAGATGGTGGGTTTGAAATGATATGACTATTATTGCGTGTATATAATTGAGAAGCAAGAAGAACTTGGCTTCTTTCGTAGCTAGATGTTGCCTCCTAGAGTGATGAGTTTAACAAAGTATATGCCCCGCCCAATCCAGTGAAGCATATGTAAGGATGGTTATATGCTCATTGTACTGATTCATGATCACAATGACGACTACCTGATAGAACTCTACCCTGTGAGGAGCATCTTTTGTATTTTCCTCCATTAATTTGTAGTAGACACCTTGCGAGATATGGTCATTTCTCATCTTGTACTCTATAACTTTGTCTGTCATGAGGCATTTGGTATTGATCATGTTCCCGATGAAATTATCATCTATGTTTGCCCATATACTAATAGATTCATTCCTTCTGCATTCTCATTTTGACTCTCGCTAAAGGGTTATAGTGAACATTCTACTTCATGGAAAGCAAATCGGTTACTATACTCATGATAATATGCTGCAATATGTTACACATTGCACCTTTTTATGTAGTGAATAGTTTTGCTCAATCACACACTTTTCTCATTGACAGCCATTATCATTTGTTCTTATTAGGATCCCGTCTTAGTTTCTACATCTCCATACGAGTTCCTGTGAGAAAATGAATTCAACTGAAATTTTATTGAGTGAATCTGTCAAAAGAGAGGGTTTTTACAGAGTCAGGCCATTGGCCTTCTTAATATCTTACACAACACCAAAGTGGTGCTTTTATACAAATATACACTGGTATCCAACGGCTACACCATCTAGCCGTTACAGTTCTCCCCACAGGTACAAATCTAGCAGTTGGGAAGCTTGGCTGCTTGTTGACCGTTGAGATTTCTCCCGTCCTCGATGACTGTTTAGTCTTTTCCTTTCTATCGACAACTTCCCTTCTCTTGACATGGATGAGTTTTCGTACCTCATTCTTAACACCTCCCCTCAAAACTCACAGTTTGAGAGTGATTGGAGCCTTATATGTCTCTTCAATGCTTTTCTTTTCATTTCTTTGTCCAAGTTTATGTTTGTTTTGCAATCCTTTATTTTATACCTTTAAGAAAACTTCTAGGATTAATCCTCAATGAAAGTATTAAGATCCCATAACTATAAACTTGAAAACCTGTGTTTTTCAAGTAAGTTCTTTAATGAAAGACATTGTTCATATAAGTAGGATTGTCAAATATAATAAATAATTTCATGAATCACCACAAACTCATGATATTACAAAAGGCCTTGGTATACTAAGCAAGCTTTAAGGCTAAGCTCAAACCTGAGTTTTAAGGACAAGCTTGAACCCAAACAAGCTTTAAGGCTAAGCTCAAACCATCCAAATAAAAAAAGCTTTAAGGTTAACCTTAAACCATCCAAATCAATAAAATGCCAAGGCCCTTAAATAACAAACAATTTCAAATATGATTCTATGATTCCAAGAATAAGATAATCCACCATGATGATCAAAAAAGGTTTTAAATATATACGAAAAGATTCATAATCAATTAATATTTTTCAAGAATCTTTTCAACATAAAAGGTTTGTCTTAAAAAATAACAATTCTTTGAATGCAATTTTTATCATTCGCTCAAAATGCTCAAAATATATTAAATGAATAGTCAAAACTCTTTTCATGCATCATTTTTAAATACTTGTATCAAGCGCAAGGTTATCAAGATAACAATAAGTGTATTTTCAACATTGACTCATCTCCAACCAATAGCCAACAACATGAAACACCTTAATCACAAAAGTCTTCAACAAAAGGCCAACAAATGTGACATATAGCCACAACAAAGAGATCTTAGTCACGTGAAAAATGTAACTTCAAAGTTATCAATATCACAAACTATCAAATAACAATAAGTTTATCTTTAAATATTGATTGATCTCCGATCAATATCCAACAACATGAATCACCTTAACACAAAGGTCTTCAACAAAAGGCCAATAAAAGTGACATATAGCCACAATACAAAGATCTTAATCATACAAAGAGATACAACTTATTGTCTAACAATCAACACACAAATTATCTTATAAATGAAGCACCAAACAATTGATCCAACTAATGTTAAAAATAAACAAGTTGGAAAGAGCACACTTGGATTGACTTTGATGTGAATACCAAACAAGATCAAATTGGATTGAGACATAGCTCCGGGTTTAGATGCAGGACCAACAAGTATCTCATATCTAACAAAGAATGGGTTTGGATCCAAAACCGGATCCATGACTCGACTGCATATAAATAGCACCTCTCTCTCTTAACGGGTAAACCACCTTATCTCTCTCTCCTAAACGCAGAACCCATTGCCGCCATAGCCATCCATTGCCACAATAATCACACCTTTCCCTCAACCTCGTTGTTCCATCCAGTTCATCGCCACCACCTGAACCGTTGCATCTTGCTGTTCAGAATCGCCAACCAAATCACCGTAACCCATCCGTTGGACCCAATGATACTCCTCTCCCTCTTCCTTTCCTGCTTTTTTGTTCTTCTCTCTTCTCTCTCTTCTGGTGTGCGATGAGGCCTCACCTGAGCTGAAATCGCCCTTCAGTCACCATCTTCGCCACTATCGCTATCGCCTCTGTCTGTCATTGATTAGCCACCAAAATCACCATCGAGTTCACTCATAACTACCATCCCCACTCTGATTAGCCACTACCATTCCCATCGACTGAAACCCTATCTCTCATTTGGGGAAACGACAAGCAGTTCTCTCCCCCAATCTTAGAAAACCCTTTATGAGCAAGGAAGTCTTTTAATCAAGAAAAGTCGATCAATTTTGGGTCGTCGTTCTCCGTATCATGTACAAATCGGGGGAAGTAATAGCGTGGAATGTTTTCGGATTTTGCACGGTACTCAGAGGGCTTGGCTTGATCATGATCCTTTTAGTTCTTAGCATCGTGGGTGACAAGGATTACACGGTCGTGATCACCGATTACGACCCCGTGTTGCACCATGGCGGCATTAATCCTTAGTGCGTTCTTGATCCTCCGAGAGCCAATCACCACCGCAGCCATCTAAGACTGTTGTTGCCGATCGTCCATCGCCGCAGAGTCACGACTAACCCACCATCGAATCACTTGCTTTGATACCATGTAAGAAAATGAATTCAACTGAAATTTTATTGAGTGAACCTCTCAAAAGAGAGTTTTTACAGAGTCAGGACATTGGCCTTCTTAATATCTTAAACAGCACCAAAGTGGTGCTTTTATACAAACATATCCAACGTCTACACAATCTAGCCATTATAGTTCTTCCCACGGATATAAATCTAGCCGTTGAGAAGATTGGCTGCTTGTTGACCGTTGAGATTTCGGTCCTGGATGACCGTTTAGTTTTTTCCTTTCTACCGACGACATCCCTTCTCTTGATTTGGCTGAGTCTTCATACCTCATTCTTACCAGTTCCATGCCTTTTAATCCCTTTGCAACACTAAATGCGTTTCTCATCATTTTAATGTGGCGAAATTGTTTAAAAGCATCACATAATTGGACTTGTTATTAAATCTCATATCATTAGCACTGGACTTAAATAGTGTTGGGGAAACTTTGGGTACTGCTGACATAAATGAATGAAGGGTAAGTGGCCCTTCACTGTGTGGCTTGACTGGAAAATCTTTACTATTCATGTCTTGCATAGGGGTGTCCCTGTCACTAGCCTGGCGAACCAATTACGATGTTCCTTCAGTCTTTTAGTTGAGTTTATAACTTTCACAAATGTCTTGATATGTAAACTTCAAGACTCAGAACTTCCCTTATTTTTGTGTAGAGACAAACCTTGCTCCCAATGGAGCATCGACAAGAGATGCTGATCCACTAGCGTGTCAACTAGCTGTTGTCACAAGTGTACCAGCAGAGGTTTCTGAGCCACAAGAAAAGGAAGTACCTGCGATTTGGGCATTGTCTATTGAGCACATCGAACTACCAAGAAGGCCATTCGACCGATCCACTGACTCCGACTCTCCTTGTGTGTCAGAATCTGGTTCTGACATATTTAGCAAGCGTGAAGTCATACACAAGCAGAGGCAGCAGCTCAAGAAGAGAGATGAAATGATACTTGAGATTCAAGCCCGAATAACCGAACAGCAGAAATTCATGAATGAGCACATGCGACACACAACACACCTACAATCACAGCTTGATGCTGCAAACAGGGATCTGCTTGAAGCAGAGAGGGAGATCCAACGGTTGAGAAAGGCTATAGCAGACCACTGTGCTTCTGCGGATTCCAGATTACACCATGATCTGGTATCGACTCAAAACAGACAGTTGCAAAAGGGTTATGTCAACGGTGTGGTTGGGGAATTGGAAACAATAAGTTCAAGTGCTGTTGGCATGCCAGTGATGGATGAGGACAGAGAGGCTGATGGGGAAAGAGTTGAGATGTTGAAGAGGGAGGTAGCAGAATTAAGGAAGGTTATGGAAGGGAAAGATTATCTTCTGCAGAGCTACAAGGAACAGAAAATGGAGCTCTCTTTGAAAGTGAAGGAAATGCAATTGAGATTGGATTCGCAATTACCGAATATCTTGTGAGCAAAGGAAACAAATTGTGTGCTTGGAGATCCTTTTCTCTTGGTTTTCTGAAGTTTCGGGCTCCATTCCATTGGTTTTCTTTTCTTTTCTATTCTTTCTTTTCCTTTTTCTGGTTTCTTGTTTCTTATCTCCTTAGTCAAATGATTCTTTTATAGCTATTTGAGTGTATGCAAGCTACTGTATGTCTTTATTTTGTGTGTGTGTGTGTGAGAGAGAGAGAGAGAGAGAGAGAGAGAGAGAGAGAGAGAGAGAGAGGCATTCACTGCTAAGCCCGCCTATGTGTGCACACAATCGCCTGAAATATGATGATTGAGAGACCAAATGAACCAAATCAGGGTTTAATATGATTGTATGAATCCTTTATACAGGTAAAGAATGTTTGATTTTCTATTTGCTACCAGCTAAACAGAATTAACATGCACAATGTAAATCAATTTTCTGGAAGCTCTTAAGATATTAACTGCATCATTTCTGGTGGGTTGCTTAATCTGGTTGTCGGCAGGTGATGATGGCAAAATTGATGAGGCCTTTCTTGTAGCCTTCAATCATCAAGGGCATCACAAGTGCTCCCTTCATAGTTTTGAATCCTACAAACACAAAACAAAGTCAATATATGTTAACGTAAGATGTTAAGGCATCTTAGGCTTCCCTTTAACTCATAACTGTTTTTCGTTAGAACGGGCTGAAGCCTTACATACACACACCTACCTGCATGCATCCCCCAGGAATCAAACTCGCTGCCTGCGAGATGCATCAGAGAGCCCTACAGGTGAGCTAAAACCCTGGGTGCAGTTAACTCATAATTTGATCTCAGCTGGGAACAGAGAATCATGTCCATATTAAATATTTTCTTGCATCAAAGGTGACAGAATAGAATCTTGTGTGAGATTGTCGATCGTTATATAATTTAAGGTGTTTTATACAACAACAACTAATCCTTTTCCTATAATGGATGAGGTTGGCTATATGGATTCTTTGTTTTTATATCTGTCATGTGTCATGCTCAAGTTAACTCAATATACACTAGATCATTCTTTATTGTTACTTTCCAACACTTTTGTAGTCATTCCCTTCCTTTTTTAATATTTTTATAATATAAATTTTCATGTCTTCTTACAGAAGCATCCTTGAGTCGTCTTTCTACCTTTTCAAACCATCTTAAACAATTTTTCTCATTTTATCCTCTATTAGTGTTACTCTCAATTTGCTTCTAATAACCACGTTATGTATACAATCTTTTTTTGTGTGACTATTTATCCATCTCAACATCTAGATTTTGTAAATGTTGACGATTAATGGGTGCTACTTTCAATTTGTTTTTAATAACCTCATTATGTATACGGTCTTTTCTTCGGTAACCACTTATCTATCTCAGCATCTTCATTTATGCTACAAACAACTTTTGTACATGTTTAGGATTTACGATTAACTGCCTAAGACTCATAACCTAATTGTTGTTAGAGAAATTCTTAAGGTGAAACCCAATGGCATGTTTGTCAATCCTATGGTGTGTCTGGACATACAAAAAGAAAGGAATCTTAGAAGGAGGTGCTGCCTGTGTTCATGTGTTCGCGTGTGTACGTGCATGTGTGTGTGGATGGGTGAGTAGGGTGAGGTTAAAATTCGTGCAAGGCCTATTAGCTAACTGTTTCATATATAATTTTAAAATAACTGTCCTTTTCCTTAGGCATAAACACTTTTTCAATAAGGTGATTACCAGTTCCAAGGAGTGACGTGAAGCCTTTAAACGTCAACGCCGACTTTATAACCGCTGGCCAAAATGGTGCGACATTCTCTGACCAGTCTGCCGTTCTGATCTCCTGTTATAGATTAGACATCAAAGGGCATTAATTGATTCACCCTTTTAATGATAACAGGATAAACAAAGAACTAATTTTCTACAATTCACATTGCAATTATTCTAAAATCGTAATGCAAATGTGACTCCTCATAGTATGGCATTTTACGTGGAATTTTTATTTATATCCACTTAAATGGTGTACCTTGAGAGAAAGGGACTCTGCAATACTTTTGTAGTCTTTGACAGAACACCATGCAGGAAGGTAGAAGCCATCACATATCCTGTTCAAGAGATTAATCTCTTGAGGTTCCAGTGAACTTTCAGATGGCGAGAGATCTCTGTGGCACCATGTCACAATGATGATAGTTGCCCCAGGAGCTGCTACTCTTGCTAGCTCACTTAGAAACTGTCAATGTAAGTAATTGTCTTCAGATATCTTGGAGAATTTACGATTTTTGGGAGATTGATGGTTATGTCAAACTGCCATTCTAGCATGTTTAATAGAGATTGTGAAAGTGGAAGTTGCCTTTATGGATCATATCAATCAAAACCAAAATCAACAAGACTTCTCTCACACTAATTGGGTTTAACCAGATTCTTAGACAGACTAGTTTAATCTAGTGCCGTATTAGCAATTAACTCTACAATCCAACATCATAAACATTGTGTCCTTGCCGCCCCTTCGAAGCGCCGAAATCAACTTAAATGCCTATCTCGTTTTATCTTTCATTGTTGCTACACCGTTTCTCTCTCTCTCTAATAATCTCATTAAATATCGAGTCTTTTGTGTTATGGCTACACATCCACCAAAATATCTTTATTTCTTCTCCGTGTGATTTTATAAATGCCAATAGGTGATTGAAAAACACTTGATGCCGTCTTTTTGCTGCTTTATGATGTCTATCACCGTTCTTTCCATCTTGCTTAGGTAAGCGGTGATTCCTTTTTAAGGAGCCAAACTGCTTTTCTTGCCACAGTTAGGTTGATACATCTCTAGGTGATAATCCCTATTCTCGAAGGTACAACCATATTTTTGGAGGCGTTAAACTCAACTAGTAAGGCCAGCTTATCCCAAGTTTGGAATTCAAGACTTCTGCCTCGAGGGTCACAGAAAAATGACGTCAACACCTATATCAAACACTTTATCAATACACATGATTGTCGAGATGATCAAGCTCATTCAGCTGACTTGTTCGACTCAAATCCTCCAAGTTGAAGGAATTCATGAGCTCGATGCCCGGATGTGAATCTAGTGGGGTTTCCTTAACAATTGGCGAAAAAATAGCAAGACAGTCTCTAATGTGATTCCTTGTGCTTATGACTTTTCTATATGTCAACATTGATTAGCTTGAAGCAATTCCAAGAGCATCAGTCTTGGAATCATTCACCAGATTTCATGTGAAAGGTGAAATTCTCACTGTAAGAATGCAGGGAAGAATATGAATGTCAAAAAACTATACACCTTCTTCTTGTCAGGCATGTGCTCCCCGCTCTCCATGGACCAAACCAGGTCGAATTGACCGTCTGGAAAGGGTTGATCCAGTGCATCCGCTACTTGGAATGAGACCTGATTGACAAGGTTGACTTTGATTAACCATTTTTTTCAGTTGGTAAACTTAATTTACAATTGATGGTAATAAATTGATCCATGTTCTTGTTAATAAGCACAATTCTTTTAAGAGAACGAAATATGGGAGGAAACCTACCAGATTTCCTAGACCTTGTGATGTAGAGATTTCATTGGCTCGTTGGGCCTGAAGTGGGCTCAAAGTAATGCCTTGGCACTTAGCCCCATATTTCCTGGCCAAATACCTTGAGCTGCCACCAATGCCACACCCAACATCAACAATGCTCTTGGGTCTCTTCTCCAAGTCATCTGCAAAAAGATACGAAATACACTGCTTTTGTGAGTGTGACACATAAAAAATGGCGCGAGATATATCACCTTTGTGAGCTTTTCTACTAGGAGCGGCAATTATTGTTCCGGGTCATGTTCGTGCTGTGGCATATTCGTGTCCTATTTCCATTACTGGACCCAGGCTATTCATGCTTAAACTCAAGTCCTGTTTGATCTAAGTCCGATCCACTGACAATCCTAGGTCAATCATGTCTCCAAAATGTTACCATAAATTCAGATTCGACAGGCCGTATAGGTGGATTTGATACATGTTCGGGAACATGGACAGAGCTAGGAGGTGGCTGGGTCTGGGTCGGATTCAGATTGCTAGGCGGATCCATGTCCTGAAACGCTTTCAGGAATCGGGGAGGAGACCGAGGGCCCAGATCATGCATGATCGGAAACTTGCACTCCCTCACTACCCAATTAGTTAGGGCCACAATCTAATTACATTGCTTTATCTTTTCCTTCTGATAGTTCTGAGGCAAGGAAAGACTCCTAACCGTTGGAAGGAAACGCAAAAGCATGATGGGTTGGAAAGACTCGTAAGGGCATGCTTTGCGAAAAAAAGTGCGTTGAGGTCACTGGTCACCCTCTTCATTTTTATGAATCCAAACATTTTAAAATGGAAATACACAATTTCAAATTTATGAACTGATAAAAGATTATAAATGCATACAGTGAGTCCTTAGCTAAGAAAAGACGTTGGGGGAAATATGCTTGATCTAAAGGCTATGAGCATAATCTAAAAGTTTGTGTACGTGTCTACCAAAAGTAACACGAAAAGATTGTTTCATCTTCCATCTAACCTGTTTTGACACCATCACTATAACCTAACATAACACGGCTTGAAGAGTCCAAGTAACAACAGGAAAGTGGCTTATATTTGGGTTCACCTGCTTCTAAAATGAGCGTGCCTTTGAACACGAAATTGCCACTCCTAGTGATTGACACCATCACAGGGCGTTTTCTATTCCCTAAAATAACACATCATGATTCTGTAGGTATGTACCGTGTTATCCTATCAAAATAAATAATCAACTAAAACCAATTTGCCCAAGCGTGTTCGTGTGTACAGATTATCCTTGGTGTGGATAGTCCAACTCGCTTCAATACAGTTGGGTCTACGCCCGATCAGTCTCGAGGACGAGAAGGCTTGGAACATATTAGTAAAATAGTAAAACAAGAGCAATGCATAATCTTACACATAGGAGTGGCTTATCCTATAGTTATATATAAGCATGTTCATTGTTTGATCTTTGATATCAATGATGGAGATTTTAATTAAAACTATTGCTATATTTTGTAACATGATTTGCATTAAATACAAAATATTTTATCACCTCAACTGTAGATCTCAAAAATTGAATCCTAAAAATGGCTATGCAAAATTATACGCTTAAAGACATCATGCATTTAACACTCCCTCTCTATACACATATGATTCGAAGTTGATCGATTAAAGTTGAAGAGTGGCAGGATGTAAACACTGCAATACATCATGTAGAGTTAATTCACTTAATTGTATGGCTTGGATTTTGGTTTTGGTTCATTTTAAGTAGACGCAGATACGGATTTTGGGGTCGTGTCCGTTTTCGTGTCGCATCCAGATTTTGTCGAGAAACGACTGCATCACGGATTTACATACTGAAGGAATCAGAAAAAGCGTCGTGGGCCACACAAACCGGCTACGTGACGCGCGGAGATTGGAGCTTTGGTATAAAATCGTTTCTGGCGTGTCACTTAAACAGCCAACCGTCTCTTAGCCATAAGGAATCCGATCTGACTCGTCTTTCCGATAAGAGAAGCCCACATTGAGGCACGCGAAGCACGCAGAAAACGAACGTCACAAAACCACACAAAAAACGGCTACGAATGTGTGTGTGTGTGTGTGTGAGAGAGAGAGAGAGAGAGAGAGAGAGAGAGAGAGAGAGAGAGAGAGAGAGAGAGAGAGAGAGAGAACCAGGTACACGGGCGAAGGAGAGCGCCTCCTCGATCATCCGGATCTGCGCGGAGAGGTGGCCGTCGGATCCTGGGTCATGGCGCACATGCGGATCATAGAATCCATGGTGCATGTGCTCGCCCCACACGCTCTCCCACGCCTCCGAGGACTCGTCGTAGAACTCCGCAATCCCCTGCCGGAGGTTCAGGCCGGCCGTCACACACACGGACCGTCGTAGGGAGAGGGACGACTTCGGCCTGAATGCGCCGTTGGCCGGAGGTCTAAACTTGAGACTCAGTAGCCGGAGAGACGGAGCACTGCAACGGTGGATGACGCACTCTATCTCCATCGCAGATTTTCGCCGGCAGAGGAAAACCGACCCTGTGGCGCTGAGTTATCTTGCCATATATACACACGCGTTGTGTGGGAGACCGAGTCTGAGTGAAGGATGTATGCGTGTTACCAAACAATTAAAAACCCGTTAGGTAGGACTCTTGTGCAACTGTGCTTGCGAGTAGTAAAAAACTAATTAACGTACTTAATGATTTCAATAAGGTTAAAGAAGATATTTAACATGCCAAAGCAGCTTTTTGAGTGACACCTTTAAGGGTAGGTAGTAAAAGCAAAAGCTTCAGACAATTCAGCAAGTAATTCATAATTTGTCATATATATATATATATAGAGAGAGAGAGAGCGAGAGAGAGAGAGGGGTAAACGGTTAATGTTATGTAAGATGAATGAAATGATAAAACAAAAGTATTTAAATACAAAAATACGATGACACTTTCAATTCAAAATTTTTAATCCACTCTTGATCATATGTAAAATCACATACTGATAGAAATATTTATACAAAATTACGTACCAAAAAAATTATATATAGAGAGAGAGTTTAGCAACTTAGGTAGGCTGCATGCATGTAAATTTCTCTAACCAAAACTAAGCTTTTCCTACACCAAGAGGCGAAAATCCAATTTTCTTATGGATTTGAGTCAATCGGGATTTAGGGATTCTAATTTTAGAAATATACTATTAAAGTGAGGAGCTCTTTTGTGCCACGTTTTTATTTTTTAATAATGAAAATCATATTAAAATATATAGAAAAGGCTTAGTTGTTGAAAATTATATTAAAATCTCACCTGTGCAGTCTGTTTCATTCCAATTAATATAACTGTTTCTTTACTTCGTCCGTGATGAATATCCCATATGATTGGATGACCCAACTCTGTTCAAGCTGCTTTACGCATTCGACCAATGGTGGTTGGATCCAGTCATTACTCATACACTCACCGGAAATGCTTTTAAAGAGCATGAGAATAATAATAATAATATTTTTTTATATTTTTTAAAATCTTTTATAAAATTTTAAATTATGCTCATACTAAAAGAATAGTAAATTGAGGATCCGGTTTTTTCTCCTGTCTCTCTCTATAACTATATAACTATATATATATATATATATATATATATATATATATATATATATATATATATATATATATATATATATATATATTAAGAACTTTTCCATAGTTTTTCCAGTTGATCCAATCAAGACAATCTTGTCTTGAAAATTTTGATAGAGATCCGCTACAATTCATTCCAATCCACCAGCTTCAACCAACACACCAAATCGCCACCAAACCGATTCAAAACCTGCCCGATGAACTCGCCACCAAACCGTGAGTAACCAGAACCATCGGTTCCAAAACCATAACCATAATCAGAGACCATCTAATTCTATAACGGTTCAAAATATTCAAGAACCGTCCAAAAACCAAAATCAGTGGTTTGGTTCTGGTTCGAATTGTCGAACCATTTTCGAATTGAAACCACCAAAGGGTCTTTCTGGTTCTCGGCCTACCCCTCCCTCAACTTAACATGACAACCCCCTGTGACGAGGCTCAACCTTATAGAAGCTGTCAAACATCCTCAATCGTGAGGCTATTTGACAGCCTCACGATATACATGCCTGTGAGCATGAATGATTGTTATATATATATATATAATTTATTATATTTTAAAATTATATTTTATTTGTTAGTCTGAGCAATTCCGAATTCAAACCCAAACCGCTTCGAAACCGTCGGTTCCTAAAACCGTAACATGCCCTAGGCCGGTTTGGTTACAATCCAAAGGAAAACTGATACCGGATATATCTATCTTTAAGGTCTTTGCATCCATTCTAAGGAGAACATGGTTTTACTGCATTGCGCACTTCATTTACAAAAGTCTGCACATATTCATAGAATCGCAAACGTGCATCATTTCGGATCAGACATTACTCTTTCTTTTCACATGCACAAGTTATGTCTCTTATCCTAAATTTGAAAAGAAATAACAACTAATTACAGGCACTTGCAATTCACCGAGTCCTTGATTATCTGGTGACAATAGTTGTTCCTTTAGTTTGACATTCATTCATTAATAACGCATGTGATTGAATGGTGTGAATCTTTACAGGCAGCCTTTAGCATTATATAACGAACATGTGCATGCTATTGCATCCCCCGTTAACTAGTGTGGCAAATAATATGACCCACATTGAAATTATTGAAAATTACTTGAATCACATTAAAAAAAATACAAGACAGAACAGAGTACAAAGCAAGAATCCATGTAGCTGAGATTACATATGTAAAAACCGGATTCTGCGTATCTCTTATACTAAGCACACGATATTAGTATCATTTAAAAAATTATAAGAGTATCTGGAAAAATATAAAAGAATTTTATTATACTCATGCTGATAAAAGATAAAGCATATACATAACTTTGTGTTAGCGTGCATAAGATTCAATATATATACATATATGGCATAGTCTATACACATATTGATTCATGCTTAATTCACATAAATTTCTCTCAATTGATTTGTAAGATCAATAATAGAGATTTTAATTTAAAATAAATAACGTTTAAATTGATTTGTGCATGACTGTGTATGTACAATTTAGCACGTAATAAAGTATACATCAAAACATGAATTTAAAGTTTCTTTCTTTTTGTTTTTTAGTCTTCTTTTGATTCGAGTCCTTTTTTCTAAGAGAAAGAACAAACTCTCTCTCGGAGTTCCCTTTTAGTAATTAATTTTTAATTGATTTCCCCAATTATCGGAAGCCATAAATAAGCGAAGTGTTGCCTCCTCGGAAATAGCAAAGAGGAAATCCATGGAATTGGAGGCAAAGATCCGCAACGGCTTCCCCGCCTTTCTTGGATTCCTGAGATAGAGAGAAGCCATGAGAGATATGCTCCGTACATTCCTCAAGAGGCTTCGCTCCTCGCCTCCCCAATATCGCTCCAGAAATTCATCGTTTTTCTCCGGATCTCGCCATCCTGTGATCAAGTCCGGTAAATCGCGCTCTTTCTTGCGGAATTTCTCGATATCCGCAGATCCTGTTCGTTCTACACTCGCCGGATCCCGTTTGGGCGTCGCGTCTGCCTCTTTTGGGTTAGCATTGGGATTCGGCATCGCCTCGTCTACGGCGTTCGCGAATTCGGAGGACGAGCCCTCGAAATCCATCTATAATTCGAAAGATCAAGAGGAAATGAGGGAGAATCCGGTGGGAGAAGGGTTACGGCAGGGATTGGCTGCCGTGCTGGCCGGATCGGGTGAAAAGGAAGAGAGATCATTGCATAAGAGCTCGATATTGGACTCTCCGAAAGCCAAGAGTGTTGATCCGACGAGTTTTCGGTTGTCGGTGGCGAAGAGTTTGGGATCTAAGAAGTTCAAGATCTTCGTCGGCTACGATCCTCGTGAAGATATCGCTTTTGAGGTATGTCGTCACTCGATCCTCAAGCATTCTTCGATTCCTGTAGAGATCATCCCGATCGTCCAATCCGATCTACGGACGAGGAATCTCTACTGGCGGAAGAGAGGGAATACGGAGAGCACGGAGTTCTCTTTCACCAGGTTTCTCACTCCTTTCCTGGCGGAATTCGAGGGCTGGGCGCTCTTCATCGACTGCGATTTCCTCTATACGAGGGACGTCAAAGAATTGGTAGAACTGATCGATGAAAAGTACGCCGTAATGTGTGTTCAGCACGATTATACGCCCAAGGAGACGACGAAGATGGACGGCATTGTTCAGACCACGTATCCTAGAAAGAACTGGTCGTCAATGGTGCTATACAATTGCGGCCACCCAAAAAATCGCGTTTTAACGCCGGAAGTTGTGAATTCCCAAACCGGGGCTTATCTTCATCGCTTCATGTGGCTGGATGATAGTGAGATCGGTTCTATTCCGTTCGTCTGGAACTTCCTTGTTGGGCACAATAATGTCGTCTCCGGCGACCCGAAGACGTACCCAAGAGCGATTCATTATACGCTTGGCGGGCCTTGGTTTGAAGCATGGAAGGATTGCGAATTTGCCGATCTGTGGCTGAAGGAGAAGGAAGAGTATGAGACCAGTAAAACGAGCAATTTCGTTGGGTCCCTGGCCCAAGGAACCGTAAGTTCAAAATTTCCATGCGGTGCCGCTCAGATGATACATCGAATCCATTCGACTCATAGGCCATAGACAGCCTCTCAGTAATGCATGGAGAAGTCATCTTCTACTGAAAATTTTATTTGACCGTACTTTATGCGTTAATCCTAGTTTTAATGGTCCAGAAGACATTTCCTACCGTGCTTATACTCTGTGACTAGTTTTAATAGATCGGAGTCTTTCTTGGCTCGGTTGAGCGATCAACGAGGCACCCCTCATATATGTGGCTGACCAGGTTGGCTATCAATAAAAATTTAGGTGGTTACCGTCTCTATTGGTCGAGGATGTTAGTATTTCGTAACTTGGTATTTACATGTAAACAAGTCCTCAGTAACACAAGAATCATAGGACACAGACGATTGAAATGGTGTGCATCATGGCCTGATGAATTTTTCTTTTGATTTTGCAGCAGGTTTCAGATGTATAGTGACACCAGCAAATGTTGCTCGAAGGCTAATCAGTACGTATTCCGCTGTATTCTTATGGTTTTGTTTTTCAGTACAAGCAATGTGTGCCTTCTTTTTTGATGCTGCAGGCATCAATATGTCCGTAGTTCTATGTGTATTGAAGTATGTAGTGTAAGGCTTTTGTATTTGGGCACTGCTTTGGTTATTAGAGAGCAAGGCGTCTCCCTGAAGAATGCGTGAACCCTTTGGATGTAATTTCGGAAGTGAGGAATTTCACAACACAAAAATGTAGCCGTGCGTCGTTTCTAGTGTTGATAAACGAATTGAGCTGCTCGTAGATGGGTTCAGGTAGAGAGTCAGCTGGTAGATTTGCTCTGTTTGGCTTGTAAATTAGTGAGTTGGGGGCAAAAGTCTACACCATGTTCTCAATCTCCTTTACGCCGCTCGCATAATAGTAATTAGAGACTCCTATGGTATTTCAGGTATGGTTTTGTAAACGAATATGACCAAATGGATGACATTTGGATTGAATATTGAGCATATCTGAACCCTCACATCCGTTGGGAGGGTCACAGCTGAGTCGGTGGACCAGCACAAGTCAGTGCATATAGCTGTTCTAAGTCCGCCGTGCCAGAGTGGCCTGATGTTCTTGTGCGTAGTACTTGAGAGATGCAAATTGAATCGGTCGCCATGTAAAAGTTTAAACGTGTGAAAGAGCAAATTATTTAGAGCATCAAAAAAGATTTATCTGAGATCAAAGGGATCTAGTATAAGGCTACATTCTGAACCATGTGAGGAGAGGAACATCAAATCCTTGTGGCAAATTGGACACCATTTTAAGCCCAACCAATCTATTTAGAGCACCCCAAGTCTTGGCCATATTTATCTCTATGAATAATACAACAGAAAACACAGTTTTGCTGTGATTGCTTATTTGCAGTATATAATAATAATAATAATAACAATAATGTTCATTGTCATGGTTGCCATGTATAATAAGAATGTAAGCATGCTAACTGAACAAACCAGCCACTCCCAAGAAATTTCAGAAGCATTTAATACTTGGTTGTGGGAAGTTGAGTCGCAGGGATAAGGGCAATCAATCTTTATAAACGGGCGGCGATCATAGAACCAATCTGGTGCTGCTTTAGCAATGAGCTGCAGTTTGAGAAACAAATGACAAACAAAGATGATCAATGCTATTATGTTATAGTGGATTAGCGAAAAACCAATTGAAACCGGATAAAGAAAAAAAGAGAATGGTTGGATCCTTGTCTTTCAGTAGAATGATAATGCAAATATAAGGTAATTGCCAGTGGAATTACTAGTTGTATAAGGATGAGAGCTGTACATTCATGTTTACGGTGTAGGGCTGGCAAGCAGGCCGAAAAATTTAACAAAAGTTGTTCATGGCTTGTTCGTCAGCTGGTCTTCTACTCATTCATGCTAACTCGAAAGACAATGAGTGACTTGTTTTGTATCTTTACACTATAAGGAACGACTTGTTTTATATGACTGCCTATAATAAACACTTTACATGAAAAAGGTGAAATGAGTTGTTTTGTAAGACTATAGGCATTTTACATAAAATATAAATACCTTACGGTGGTGGCTTGTTCGTCAATGTATTATAAGCTAAAAGGGTGGCTATCGTAAGCTTACAAGAAAAATACTAGAAAGTCGTCAAAGACTAACTGAAGTAGCGTATTTGACTCTTACCATAAGGTAGCAGTGTAGGTTTGTTTCATAAGGCGCAACTTACCGCCACATGGAAGTGAAAGGTGGTAGTTTCAGGAGAGGAGCTGAGCACAAGCCGAACTAGCAACTTTTCACGTAGATCTTTTAGCAGAAGATTTAATAGTTAACTCATCTTTTTCTTTTTTTATATATACAAATTTCTTGGAAAATTTAAGTATTTCATTTAGTTGCACTATACCTATCCAATTCGTTGGTTAACATTGTTTTCTAGCAAATATTAAAATTGTATATATTTAACCAATGAAATACTACGAGCCGAGCAACCAAACATTCATTTTTCATGTCCAGCACATATAGCTCAACAAGCCAACTCGTTGCAGTTTGTTTAGAACATGAACAGAACATGGGCAAGCTCTTCACTAGTTGAATCCAGCCGAACAATGAACAGCTCATCTACTTGCTAGCACAGGCTTCACAAAACATAGGTGCACGCTAATTGGCCATGTGTGCGTGTTTGTGTCTCTGTGCATGTGCATGTGTGCGTGCATGAGTGTGTTCGGATAGTAACATTTGATGGTCATGACATCACAAGTCGGTGATAAGAAAAGTTTAATTGCTCCCTATTATTTTGTATACGGTATTAATTTTTCTGGAGATTATTTTTCTCAAGGAAAAATATATACTTTAGCTTCCAATTTGTGGTGTACTTGGTGATTGCCGTAAGAACCATATCATGAAGTGGTGGTGGAGCGCTTGCCGTTTTATCAAGCTTTGGAGAGTTGGGCCAAAACCATGCTTCCTGCATCTCTGATTGGAAATGAGCATAACATGAGTTTATAAACAAGCCTCTACCTAAAGCTGTACCAACTCCAACCAGTGCTCTTAAGAAGTCCTGCCTGAACCCTGAAACAGTAAAAACTTGCTACTATCAACGGTAGATATCGATATTAGTATCAGCAAATGAAAATCCTTTGGCTGCTCCGAGAAAAGTGGAGCAATGAGAAGAACTCAAAGAAACGGGGAACAATAAAAGGTGGCAAGGCTTTCAAAATATAGGCCTCGTATCCGTAATCAAAAGAATCACTACTTAGCAAAGCCATTTGACGGGTGAAGACATTCTTTATTTAAAAAAGGACTTGCTTTGACCTATGTTCAGCTGCAGTTGTGGAGGGTGTGGGATGGTAACTTTAAGTTGTATGGACGGTAGATACTGTAATATGTACAAATGAACACATGTATCTATTTATCTATTATTCATCTCTCTCTCTCTCTCTCTCTATATATATATATATATATATATGCAAACATATATTCCTGTATGCATATACTATTCATGCATGTTTTTGTGTCTATATTATATATATATATATATATATATATATATATATATAGAGAGAGAGAGAGAGAGAGAGAGAGAGAGAGCATAGTCAATGTTCACACCAATCCATGCTTAAACATCCTAAAGAATCTCAACCTTGATCAACCATATGGTGGTTGAAAATCAAATTTCAAAAGAAAAAAGTACCTTAGTATTTTTGTAAGTACAATAAATATGCTATGTACTATTTATTTTTTTGACTTAGAGATCTCAACGGTTGATCTTTAAATTTGAACATTGAGATCTTTAAGTAGATTAGAGTATGAATTGATGTATGCTTAGACTAATTTCTCTCTCTATATAGAGGATAGTTTATTCTCATTTGAGTGGTTTGTATAGTTTTACCAATCCAACCACTAAACGTACCTTCCACAACTCTTCAATAGTCCTTTATCGGTCAAAACGGCTCTCTTAATACCAAAACCACTTTAAAACTAAGCATTTATCTATAGGTAGCTTCGGTGGTGGTAATGGTGATTTTAATAGAAGAAAGACGATTTGGAGAATATAGGAGTAGTAGGTAGTGGAGGTGGCGGCACTGGGTGGTTAGATTGGTGGAAACATGAAACTGCTCTATTCAACATGAATCACTCTTTATATATATATATATATGTTCATCCTTACATCTATGCTTAAAATTACTTAAGATCACTTATAGAGATTTGAATTTAAAAAACATTTAATGTACATGAGGATTCAATGCAAAGTACGAAAAGTATAATGATACTTTTTTAAATTCAATTCAACATCTTTGAGTGATTTGAAGCATGGATCGGTGTACCCATATACTAATTTCTCTCTCTCTCTCTCTCTCTCTCTATATATATATATATATATATATATATATATATATATGTATATGTATACATATATATATATACATATATATATATATATATATATATACATACATATATATATATATATATATATATATATATATACATATATATATACATATATATATATATACATACATATATATATATATATATATATATATATATATATATATATATATATATACACGCAAAAGTTTCAACTGGATCCAGTTTCCTACTTATCTGTTCTCTCATACAATGCAAAACTCGAGTCGGATTTCACTATTTTGTGAACTTATTTAACCTTGCCTGCCTGACTTAAATTTTTAGGATAAGTAGAACAAATTCTCAGGTGATAACTTCACCGCCTGAAGAGCTACGACCGCTTCTGCTATATGATGTTATGGGAATCTCATCACCCCCTATGGTTTCTTCTTATCTTAGCCGAGCTTAGCTTATCTTGGCCAGCACCACCGTCCCACCAAAAGAAAAAAAACTCAGGTGAAGAAATTTCTGAAAAGGAAATCAATTTCAGACACGAGATCCACTGATAGGAATTAGGTTATCAGTTAAAGATTCTAATAGAGCATTTGACGCTTCTTAACTATCGTCGTTGGTGTGTTGACAGTCGAAATAAGTCCTTCAAGACTCAAATATAACAAAGCTCAATGAACTTCGGCAGGCTAGCAAACCTTGCATTGTTTCAATCTGACTTGGAATGCATCGATTGATATTTAACTTGCAGAAGTGCCAGGTTCCATGAAGATCATCTACCCCTCGTGCCAAGATGTTCTTTATCTGCACTTCCCAAAGACATCACCGAAAATTTTATCGGTTATGACTGTAGAGAGAGAGAGAGAGAGAGAGAGAGAGAGAGAGAGAGGGAATTTGTCTAAACAGTTCTTTTGGATAACTTAGAAGTGGTTGTTGATGTCTCATGAGTCATGATGAAACAAACACTTCCACCAATAACACTTGATATTGCAAAGGTTGGTCGAAACTTTAAAAAGTCAAGCAGGTGCGGACATTCAATCGTTTGATCAGATCCCCCATACTGGGCGAAAATATAAAAGAGAGAAACGAAACGAGGAGGAGGCAAACAGACGACCATGCAAACAGCAATTTACCTGCCATGAATCATATGCTGAGTTTTAGAGGAAAATTGGTGTGCGGACTTGTTGGATGATGTTTTGTGGAAGAAAGCACTGTCATGAAGTTCAATTATAGTGGTCAATAATACTGACAAATAAAGTAGGACATATCTTAAGCGTAGCAAGCATACCAGACTTGGTTTAATTTTGGATGTAGAGTACGATGATAAATGCTTTGCGGATCCCTGTATGTGTGTGTGTGAGAGAGAGAGAGACTCACGAGAGACATTTCTAGAAAAAAATAAGATCCTTGTGAAAATGACTGGCAACTATGAGATGCAAGTAATATCAAGAAAGTACGGAAGATCTTAGTTTCAGAAGCAGCAGTGTGACGAACCAACCTGCGAAGTTTTCACTTCGTTGAAGTAATTTTCAATATGGGCTGTTCCTGAAATATCCAATCTGCATATTTGAAGGTTTTGCTAAATGACTATTGTTATGCAAAACAAGTTGCATACATACACGCGCATCCAATGAAGGCATTTAAATTCTTGAGGGAGTATCAGCAATATTTGGGAGCTTACGTGTTGATAAAATAACCAGCATCAGAAAGACACTTGACTTTGGTACTGACCGGTAGAAGGGCACCGAAATTATCACAATGAATTATCGATGTCAAACCACCAGCTGAACAACCTGACAATAGAGCTTGCATCCAATTCGTAGTTTGATGATACAACACAATTGCTATTACGGAACTAGTAAAAGTACAAAATGGTTAAGTTGAAACAAACATTTTGTGCTCTATTCATTCCCTTGGCAAGCAAATCCTCAATTACAGCAACAACTATCCTGGCTCCTCTAAAATGAAGACCCAAAGCCTTGTGAATGAAGAGACAAAGAATTTAATTCATGGAGAAATGCACTACGAGAATAATTACCATTTCGTAATTACTAAAGAAGCTTGTGCCAAAAACGTTAATGAAAGTAATGTAGTAAAAAAGCCATCAGTTTGCATGTAGAAGGGGTACAAATATGCGATCCCCGCTTTGTATCAGTTAATATGGCGTAAAACGTACATTTTTGTATTTTAAAATACTTTATTGAAAAATCCAAAATTTGTAAGGAATAGGGGAAAATAAGAACAGAATATGAATAAAACTGTAAAAATAACACCAAAATAAAAAATATTTTCTTAAGAGTATTTTACGATATTGTGAGATGAGGAAAATGATATAAACAATATCTTTTCGTATACTATATCAGATTCACAACTAGAATTGCCTGTCCAGGGGGGTCCCGAAACTGACAGTAACCACCAGAATTGCCTAACCAGACTTCGGTCACATTTCCTCCTCTCATGAAAGCAGAACAAAAAGGGTGGTTCAAACGGCAGATTTTGGCCATTTTTATAAGTTTTTTCCCTCTCAAACCTTTCTACTTTTGTTGCTTTATTTGGTTCAAACCAGAACTGTCCGTTATGGTTCGTACTTAGGATTAAGCTGGTGTCAGCGGTTTAAGATGGCGTTTCCAGTTTACCCAGAACCGGTCATATCTATTCTCAAGATTAAATGGAAGAAGTACTTACTGTTGGCTTGGGTGACTTCTCCAAAGACCCGAGGCAGCTTTTCACTCCTCGCTCGCAATAGCAGCAGCAGACTTCCTTTTGTTTCTTACCAACACAATCACAAGTAGAGGCAAGGATTTTTGTGCACAATCGGTTTTCCAGAGAGGTTTCTTTTATGTTTTCCACAATATTTATTTCCTTGTGTGCTACTCTAGCGCTGACTCCTTCCCTCCTGGATTTCTTGGTTAGGCTTTCCATATTAGAGCGTTATCGAGTCACTTACGGACGACCTCCGTAACCGATTGACTATTACGAATTAACACCGTAACTTTCATTACGGGGAACGATGCAGGACAAAATACACACACAACTCGAAAGACAAATACTGACTTTGAATTGACCTCGATTATGACTCAATCACCTATGGTTGGAGAAAAGGACGACTGGGAGCAATCACTCCGTAGAAAATATCACGAGCAGAGGGAGCAGAAAACAAAGGCGAGAAGAGAGAGTACTCAAGAGTAAGTTTGTGATTAGAGAGTTCTAATCGCTTATTTATATATTGCATATTGGATCACGGATAGTGGATCTAATCCAAATGATATACCTATCCGTTCTCGCATAAGCACTCTTTACTGTTAGATCAAAAGATTTTTATGTAAAAAGATCGAACGAAGACAATTTCCAAGCTCAAGCCCAGCTCGGTGCACACGTGTGTGGTCTAGCATGTCCTCCCAAAGGTTAATAAGCTACCAACTATATAAAATGACACGTGAGTTTGTCTCATTTTTTAACATGAACTAAACTTTGTGCCCTTTTGGTTATCACATGCACAAGTCCCTCACATGACTTTTTACCCTTTTAGGACTTTCTCATTTTTTAACATGAACTAAACTTTTTACCCTTGTGGTCAATTGAATATTTGAGATATAAACATAAATTAAATGTTATTATTCACATGTGTTTAATAAACCAACTTAATTAACATTAAATCCAACAAAAACCTTAAGACAACCTGCTACTTCTACTGCATTTTCAACAATGGTCATATCCACAAGGTACGCATATGCTTTCAGTGAGATCAGTACAACCACTATAAGCCTTAAAAGCAGCTGTTTGCTTACTTCCATATCTCTGTCAATGGAAAAAGTCCCATAAAAGGAAAGAACTCAGTAGAGGTACAGATAGCGGAACGTCATATGTAAGAAGAACACCATCAGTTGCCGGTCCCAGTTCCCAGTGGAAAGGAGTAGAGCTGCGAAAGACACGGTTGAACCTTTTATCATTGGTTCGAGTTTTGTAGCGATTACCAATCCATATAGCTGAACCCAGTCAATGCGGGATGGTTTTGGTATGGTCAAGAAAGAACTTTACTTCACAATGACCAAGAAACGAGCTGATCCAGAAACGTTCTTACAGAGGATTTGGGAACAAGAGGAAGATCCAGTGGAACTACAGAGCAGCAGACTGTGAAGCTCGAATAAAGTAGCATAGTTCAATGAGAAACCGAAAGTTGTCAATGTACACATGAAAAGACAGATTGCATTAATGGCCCTCACGGCGTCCAACCACAAAACCATCCAACCCTCAGTTCACATGTATGAAATAACGGGGAGGCGGCCAAGGAAAACATTTATGTCATAACCCAAGAATCTCCATGCGCAACAGCAAAAACGAGGACAAAAATATAATCCAATTGATAAGCTTTCTTTCTGTGGATGAATTGCTTAAAGAAGCTATCACCTACTTAATGAAATGAAAAAACACGTGACGAACAGATCTAACATCTACTTAATGACGAATTGCGCATGACTCTCACTGTACATCAGTGTAGTGTACCAGTACTATTGTGTTTCGGTTTATTTGAAACCAGGAACCGGGATCAGGTTAGTTTTGGTTCAAGTTTTTATTTTCGTTCTAAATCACTCAGAATAAAAAATATTTAAACTTTTGAATTTCGATTAAAACTTAAAAGTTATGAAACCGGCTGTTCCAAATTATTTTGTTTTCGATTAGCAGAAGTTGGAACCAGAAACGAATAGGGCCCTCCTCGGTTCCAATAGTTTCAGTTCCAGTTGATTTTTTATCTGATTCGATTCCGGTTAAACCGTCAGGAACGCACTCAAAGTGTTCCGTGTAACGTAGGTAAGAACGTGGCCATTTTGGTTTTTAAGAAAAAGAGAGATTGGATTCATCAAAAACCACTTGTTCGGAAAGAAGAAAACAGACTTGACGCAAAAAAAAAAATGACACGATTTTCGATAGAGCCACAACGCAATCAAATTTTCTTCAAGCAATGCATCGGGAAGAATTTTCCTGCTTACATTTGATTGACCTTCTGATGAAATACAATCCACCGGAAAATTTGAGACCGGTGATAATAGTCTGTCATAGCAAAGAAGCTCTGGAAGAAAGAGAAAGTCGTCGTCATCAGATTGCCGGCTGGCATTTGACGATCATTTCGAGAAAAACCGTCCGCCATGAAACCAATTGCTTAGACTATGGGAAGAAACAATTCGAAGATTTTAAAGGTGAGGGAGTGAGAATGGATCTGCAGCTGCAATAAACATTTCTTGGCCGTAATTTGCTGGTAAAAACACTCTCAGAGTTCCGGAGACGAAAAGCAATCATAATAACACGAAAGAGAAATCAATTATCTCACTAGCGAGTCTCAATAATCAGGGCTTAAGAGACAGATAAGAGAAGGAGATAAATCGGGATCCGATCTTTTCAATGCTAAGGTTACAGGAAAATCATTTCCATCGGATTAAGTCTATAGTTTCACTGCAATTCTCTCATATGGAAACTGTCGAACTTTAAAAATTAGATAATGAAAAGAGAGGCATCCTTGGTCCGATCTTCGCAACAAATTTTGCGGGAAATTTTCAGGGAAATGATTGTTTTCCATAAAAAATGAAAAGACTACAAGAACAAATCTTCCAGATTGCGACCAAAGGTTACTTCTGGATCCACTGAACAAAACAAGAGTCACTTACTAGAAGAGAAAATGCACAGCTAACCCGCTTTGCAATCTCCAGGCTGATTCCGTTCTCCTCGGCAGCCGGAAATATTCACTGGAAATCAGACAGCGTAAGCAGATCGGAAGTCAAACTGTTCACCGATTTTGAATTTCCCGGTACTTTTGGCACCGTTTTCGTCTCAGATATAGGCTGCAGATTCGGACGCCCTTACTTTCCACTTTCCACGTGAAACAATGACAGAGAAAGATCGAGCAAAAGGCGTAAACCTCACTGATACGCCATGGAATCTACGCCATCTGAGTTTTGCCTTCCTTTAATAATTTCCACGACTTTCTGCATTTATACCAGAAAACAAAACGGATCTCTCTGCCGTTGCTGATTTTCTACAAACGTAGAAAGACGACGATAGGGCCCTTTGCAAGGACGCCAGCCACAAAGTGAGTCAATATAAAATAGAAAAAGGCCTTTATAACATTAGTTCCGAACAACACTTTTTGGCTTCTCGGCTTGTTCTTCACATGAACAATCAAGCCCGTTTGTGTTCATTTGACAAGTTAAAGAATCGGCATGACACGCAAACCCGTTTGACCCAATATAGGATCGATGGCATAATATTTCTCACGACCGAAAATTTACAGAAAAAATAAAGGAAATGAAAAAAAAGTGCAAGGAATTGAAAAGGGAATATAGTTTTGGAGTATGCCTCGATCTAGCCGGGCCTGGGTAGTATGTGTACCGCAATAACCCCAAACCCGTTTGGCGGGTCCACCACCCGGACCCGAACCGGGTAGGATGAAATGTCTGCCACGGTAATGGACAGACCACCCTTGCTCACTACACACACCTTGCCCCGTTTCACCACCATCTGGCTTGCGCCAAGCAGGTGCTCGGACTCTACTAGGGCCGTCCACTTGTCGGCATTAGGGTCGTAGATCTTTAGAATTCCCATGGTCTCATCGGCACAATATATGGATCCGGATATGTCATCCTCATCGGCCCCAACGGGTCCGGTCCAGCCGGCCAGCATGCCCACGGGCATGGACTCCCAGCGGTCTGACTGGGTGCAGTAGACTAAACCCTCCCTGTGGCGCCCTCCCTTGACGTTGACCATCCACAGCTTTGACTTCCATCCGACGGCATCTATTGCGTCCCTGCTAAGTTTGCATTTTGAGAGTGGGGCCCGCCGCTCCCACTTGGGCTCACCAGGCACCGCCGGATTCCAGCGCTCCAGTGATCTCGCGACTTGTGGGGACCACTCCGAGGAGATACCGCTGGCGACGTAGATGGAGCCTTCGGCGCAGCCGCAGGCGCACCATCGCCGTGGGGAGGTGAACGGCGGACCTTGAACCCACGTACGCGTTTCTGGATTGAAGATGAACGGCCGGTCGAGGGCAGGCCGGAGACGCAGGCGGTCCGTTGTAGCAGATATAAGAAGGAGACGGCGGCAGGTGGAGATTGATTGGACCGGGAGTGTCCGGCTGAGGAAGCATGGATGGCGGAGGAGCAGGCGGACCGGAGGCGAAGGGAGTCGGATCCACGTCGCCGCCAACGGATCGAAGGCCGATAGCCGGAGTAACGCTTCGCCATCTCCGGAGGAGTCGTCTCCTGACAAGAGAGTATACAGGCAAGAGAAGGCATCGGAAGGGAAGGACGGGGAGTATAGAAGCCGACGCCAGGAGCGGCACACCGAGAACAATACGGAGGGCTGTAGTCGCCGGAGAATTTGAAGGGCGACGTCATCGGGGAGGCCTGAGATTAGTTCCGACTCAGTTACGTCTCGTTTCTGCCGGTTCGTATTGCAGCTCAATGCCATCTCTTCATTCTTAGATAACAGAAGGCGGGTGACCTATTATAGGCGGTGTAAGTCGAAATGACAAAATTGCTCAGAATTTATCTCGATCGGTGCGTTAGTAGATGCGTAGAATTGAGTACGTACAGCGGCTTTTAAGGAGTTGGAAAGCTCCAAGGGACCGCTTTGAATGAATGCAAAAAAGCTAAAAATTAAGTGCGCGACGGTGGGCTTTTCGGCAGAGCGATTTTACATTTCTAGACACCACCGAACTGTGCATTTCCTAATTCACAAAAGCTTCATAAAGTATTTCTTAACGACAAGCGTACTTCACAAGCAACTCGTGAGGCGCGCAGACAGAAGCGCGTGAATAAAAAAGGAAGGTTATATTACATATAAGGGTTATTTTGGTCCTATGGAATAAAGGAGTAGTCCGTCTGCTTTCCCCTTGATGAAGAAGGTGGGCCTTTACTTTTCGAGAGGGTTTTCTATATCACCCAATAAAAAAGTGACACGTTTCATAAAAAAAAGTTGAATTTGTCGTGTAGGGGAGGCTAGATGAATCCCCCTGCTCCGACGAGCCAGCGGCTCGGCTCCAGCCTGTTCTTTGCTTGAGATGAAGGCTCTGCAGATTTTTTTAGGGCCAGCAGTTTTTCCTTTTGAAATTTCTTGGTGTTTGATACGCACAAATGGGCCAGTCAAAGTGCTTCACGCACGGCATTTGACTGTGTTATTTTCGTGCTTCGGATGGGTTGTGGGCTCTGGTGTAGACATGGTCAGTTTTGAGTAAGCTGGAACCAGCGGTTTGAAATCGTCAGTTTCTATTTGCCTTCAATAATGAATTGAAACTGAATCAGATCAAATGTGATTATAGTTTTGATTTGGAACAGTTGATTCCGGTTTCAGTTTCGGTTTAAATTAAAAACACGAAATAAGTATATAAAATTATAGTGTTATATCTTCAAATAAAACCCCTACATAATGGAACCAGTCCAGTTTCAGTTGCATGTGAGGATGAATCGTAATCGAGGTTCTTCAGTTTGGTTATAACTCCAGGTACGCTTAAGCATATCCAACTAGGTACGGTTCAGACCTGGTTCAGTTCCAAACCGGTTATGAACCAATATGATGTCTACACAAAGGAGAAATCAAACACTTGTCTTATTTATCAAAATAATTTAATAAATCAAGAGATGATGCAACAACAACAACAACAAAGCCTTTTTCCGTACTGGACGGGGTCGGCTACGTGGATTCTTTGTTTCCACATAGCCTATCATATGCCATGTTAGCAGTTAACTCACAATAAGCAAGATCATTCTTTATTGTTTCTTTCCAACATTTTTGTGGTCGTCCTCTATCTCTTTTAATACTTTCAAAATCTAGTTTTTCATATCTTCTTATAAGTTTTTCTTTTGATCTTCTTTCTATATGTCCAAACTACCTTAAACGATATTCTCTCATTTTATCCTTTACTGGTGTCATGCATAATTTATTTCTAATAACCTCATTATGTATATGGTCTTTTCTTGTATGACCACTCATCCATATCAACATCTTCATTTCTGTCACAAACATCTTTTGTACATGTTGATAATTAACTGTCCAATACTCACAACCATAAAACATTGTAGGTCTAATTGCTGCTCTATAATATTTATCTTTTAACTTTAATGGTATATTCTTATAATAAAGAATACTTGATGCTCATTTCCATTTTAACCAACCATCATTAAATTCTATGCGTAACATCTCCATAAATTCTTTCATCACTCTGAAAAATTGACCCTAGGTAGTATTTAAAACTTTCCTTTTGAGAGATGCAATGTATGCCAATTTTAATTTATATGTCCTTTGAAGTAACAAAATGATCAAACTTACATTACATATATTCTGTCTTTTTTCTATTAAGTCGAAAACCTTTACTTTCTAATGTTTCTCTCTATAGTTCCAATTTTCTATTAACTTTTTCCTTAGACTCCTCCACTAACACAATGTCATCTATAAATAACATACACCAAGGTACTTCATCTTGAATATGTTTTGTTAACTCATCAATCACTATTATAATTATGGACTTAAAGTTGATCTTTGATGTAACCCAATATTAACTTCAAAGAAGTTTGTTATTCATTCATGAGTCCTTACATATGTTTTTGCACCATCATACATGTCTCTTATAAGGTTTATGTATATCAATGGGATACCTCTTTTTTTCAAGGTTCTTCAAAAAACTTTCCTCGGTACCCAATCATAAGCTTTTCTAGATCAATAAATATCATGTGAAGGTCGTTTTTTTTTCTCTAAAATGTTCCATCAGACGTCTTAAAAGGTGAATCGCTTCAACAATAGATTTGCCTGTCATGAATCCAATCTGTTTTACTCAATACTTGTCTTAACCTACGTTCGAAAATTCTTTCCCACAATTTCATAGTATGGCTCACTAACTTGATACCCCCATAATTCACACAATTTTGAATGTCTCTCTTATTCTTATATATGGGTTGGGTATAAGTGTACTCACTCTCCATTTCTTGGGTAACTTTTGGTTTCTCCATATTTCATTAAATAGTCTTGTGAGCCAAGTGATTCTTGTTTCTCCTAAGATTTTCCAAACTTCTATAGGAACATGGTCTGATCCTAACCGATTTATCACCCTTCATATGTTTAAGAGCCCTAGAAATATGCATCATGCTCTTGGGTATCAAACTCATGGCCTTCAACTTGTGAGTAGACCCCTAATCAAGTAACTGGCCAAGAAAACACCAAATTGCTCGAAATATTATACCCAACGCCGTAAGCCATTTTCTTACCAATGCAAAGTGAATAAAAATGGTTGTCTAATGTTGACCTATTTTTGACATGAAAACGACCCGAAGCAAGAATTGTTGCCTCCTCTAGTTCTCTTCGCTTGGTACAAAATACAAGCGGGCTTGGGAGTGAATCCTGAAGGTATACTTACGCCGGCTTGATTGTTGAGCTTAACAGACACTGACGACCTCTTTTTGCAGAAGGCTAACACGGTTGTCCGTTTCAGCTAGTGAATACCAAACCAGCTTTTGGCATTGATTGAGATAACTTTTTTGGGCATTAAAAGGTGGTAAGCATAAACGCCTAATCTAAGCAACGGTGGGAGTGCTTCCTTTTCAGATGCAAATCTTGAAATGGACGGTCATAGATCAGGCTTTGCTTTGATGGATAGGGTTGAACCCATTAAGACCCGGAGTAGGACCCGTTGGAATCCACGTTCGGCAACGTCGCTATCAAGTGGGTTCAATTGGGTTTTGGAATCCCACATCCAAATGATGGACATGCTTAATTATGAGATCTCATTATTAGGCATGGCCGGTTCAGAATCGACTCGGTGGTTCAAACTGGAACTGGCCCAGAACGTAACGGCACCAGAACTTCTTGGTTCAATTACGATTCATAATTTTCAAAGATAAGTTTTAAACCACTCGTTAATAATATATATTACAGATATTTACACATGTTCTACCATTGACCTATGCGGGAGTTCTTTTTTTAACAAAGATGGGCAAGTTTGAGCTACCGCAGTAGGCCATGCAAAGCAAAAGAAGCATCGTGTTTCTACACAAGAATGGAATGATACAATAGACGGTGAGGCAAACCATGCAATGACAAAAGGCGATCCGATTAAACCTAAGAAGAACCCGGGTTGGCTATGGGGGACTGCACTGAGTTGGGCCATAATCAGCTTAGCTTCCGGTTTGCCCAACCCTACCTTTGATTGCTGAAGGAAATACATTATTGCAATCTGCAATCCCACCAAGAAGTATGAATGACAGTATTTGATATCTGCATTATACATTTTAATTCTCTCTACACAAAGTGAAGAATTCACATAATATAGTGCCCTTTATTATTATTATTATTATTTTATCACATATGACCTTTTTAATTTATTAATATGCCAGCCAGGTTTATTTCCTATCTTTTTTCATCAAAAGAAGATCTGAACTTGGTATAACTATAACCTGATCAATATTAAACCTCTCTTTGGGTATGAAAAGCAGATATGGCTGTCCAACCCATCTCTCTCTCTCTCTCTCTCTCTCTCTATATATATATATATATATATATATATATATATATATATATATATATATATATATATATATATAAATAGATAGATAAAGCGAGGGAGAGAGAGACCCACATGTTTGTCATGCCCTTATCATTCTTTGGTTATATATATATATATATATATATATATATATTTCCCTGGAATTGTTTCATTGCTGAGCACAAGGATGCTCTAATTGCATGCAGAACTCACGTAAAGCGGAAAAAGAAAGGGCTCAGTTAATGGTGCATCTTACACTTCTTTTTAATTTACTTTTTATTTGTAAACCAAGGAGCCAAAGAGATGAAACCTAAAAAAATGAATTGAAATCCATTAACACGGGGGATTTTGGAAGAACCGATAAGAGAAAGAAGAAGGAGGGATTTCTGATTTTTTTAACCGATGCGAAGTTCAATTCATCGATTTATTGAGGTATGTTGTTAATTTTGTATTGTATCAATTTTCACTCATTTTTCAGTATTTTTTTATGCTCTTTTATGTTGTTGGGCATTGGAAAAACTTGGGTTTTCTGGCATCATGCGGAATAGATACACATCTCCTACTTTAAGTGAGACATGATTAACCTCATAAATATTTTCTTCTATATAGATATGACTGATAGGCCACAAGTACGAGGTTGTAACGTCACCACTTTATTTAGGAGATACAACAAAGTGTCGTATAGAAGACACCCTAATAGACGACAACGAGAGAAAAGAAATTAGACTCTTCACATTACAAGGATAATACATCAACATCATATATTGAAATAGACATTACAGGCTGTGAGGATGAGGGATGTCCGGATATGCTGAGATTACTCCCCAACTTTGAAGGAGATTTGGGAGGAACATGTATTTTAAAACTTCAGGGTAAATTTATGTAAATATTCTCTATACACGTAGTGATATCAATACTCTTTATTTTAATGTATTATATAAATATATATTTACAGACAATACGAAAAGTGATAACAGTTTATATAAGTTATATTTTAGGTAGAGCCTACTAGTGAAGAGGACGAATGTTAGACCCAAAAATTGGGTTGAGCTTATAGATCACAATGGACTTATTGGACAAACGAACTTACTATACAAGGTGATAGATCATGCGTTGTTGACTGCTTTTATCAAGTGTTGGCAACCCGACACAAATAACTTCCATATGTCATGGGTGAGATGACTATCATACTTCATGATATCTACGAGATATTTGGTCTTCTAACAGAGGGTCAACTTATTGGCTTGACATAGAGAATGATGGTTAAAAGTAAGAAATAAATTTTAGGTGATATATTGGGAATGAGCATTGATGAAATCGTACATGAGATTAAATTCGATCCATTAAGTTTGAAGTACTATGAACTAATTTTTCAAGGAAGAGAGTGAGTAATGAAAATAAGGTCTTATGTTATTTGTTGTATAAGTTAAGATGCACATTATATCACGTAAAGTAAGAGATAAGGTATTGATAATACTTGTAAATATGTTGACACATGAGTGTAAGAAGGTTGATAATTACATATGGGGTTCAACTACTTTAGCATATTTGTATAAACAACTATAAAAGGCATCCCAAATAGAAGTACAACAACTTAGACGACATATTTCTTTAGTTCAGGTAATAATGTTTATTATTATTGCTTCCGTTATTTTTAGTTCAACTTTTCAAAAAATTAACAAGTTATATATTTTGAAAAAACTACTTTTACCTTTTCTTTTTACATCTATACCATTCATATTATTAAGAAAAGTCTAACACGAATAAGAGTCTAACATCTCCCACTCTCTCTCTCTCTCTCTCTCTATATATATATATATATATATATATATATATATATATATATATATATATATAAATTTTAAAATCTCAACTTACAGGATGCTCAGTCGCCCTTGCTGCTGGTGGGGAGTTTCACTCCCCACGGGGGCCGAGTGGCTGTGTGTATGTTAGGCATTGAGCTCCCTTTGTCATACCAAAAACGAAAAAAAATAGCCTTCACAGGACGGATTTTCTATCAAATGCTTAGATCTCCGGCTAAAACTTTTATTAAAAGGGGTTCCCACTCAAGCAAATGCAAGGGTTTATATAATGGGCTTGTCATCTACTTATTCTAGGTGAATAGCTTGTAGTGCGTATTTATAATTTATAATATCTAGGTTCTATGTCTATGTTGAACGAGTTTTGTGAGGGTTACATAATCAAGACAGGCGTGGTTTTTAATTTCGTCTTTGAAGGAAGAGATTAAAGGTTTTGCATAAATGGAGACACTGAAGCAACCTATTCTGTATCACATGCATCTAATGACCTAATTGCTAAATCAAAGTACTTGAATTTGATTAATGATCGAGGAAACTCAAAAAAATTTCACACTTTTGATTCTACTGGTAGCATTGAATGAAGAAATGTGCTCACAAGAAAGAGCTATTATCTGGTAAGCATATGATAAGTTCTCTCTATAAATATGAACAATGCTTGTCAAATACAAGGTAAGAACAACAGTGTCACCTGGGAGGAGGCCATGCCTTGTGATAGTTCACTTGGTTGGATCTAAGGTTGGAATTCCTTCTCTGCTACAATATTATGTACCTATATCACATAAGACACTTACGACCTGTGTGTCACACTGGACACTGTTCTTGTCATGTATATCTTGGCACTCAGTGGTCGATCTATATTGAGCCGATCTGTGCCACCTGTCTTGCCTGACTTAGAAATAGTTTAGGGCTATGGTTACTTACTTTATCATGAAAAATACTTGTAAAAATTGAGTTTCTTATTTTAAATTTGTGAAATATTATCAATTATATAAAAATATTATATATACATATATGTATATATACTATACCAACTAAGCCTTTTCTCATAGTAGATATGGTCGACTACATGAAATCTTTATTTCTATAGAACCTGATAACAAGTCATGCTAACAGTTAACTCAACATAAGCTAAATTTTTTTTATTGTTTTCTTCCAACACTTTTGTAGTCTTCGTCTTATTCTTTTAATATTTCACAATCTAGTTTCTCATACTTTATTACATAGCTTTCTTTTGTCATTTTTCTATATGACCAAAACAATTTAAATGATTTTTTCTCATTTTTATCATCTATTGTGTTACTCTCAATTTATTTATAATAACCTCATTACATATACAAATTTTTTTTGTACAAATTTTTTTTTGTGACCATTGATCCATCTCATCATATTCATTTCTATCACGAACATCTTTTATATATGTTGATAATTAATTGCTCAACATTCAAAACCATAAAACAAATTTGATTAAGGTATCATCCTCTACACTAATCCTTTAAATGGTTGTATCCCACTGCCACCATTACCTGCGTTTCACACCGATACCTACACCCCTACCATGCTAGGTGTTTAGTACAAAATCATCAAGAAAGCAACATTTCTTCTCAGAAAATCGATCCTAAGATGACAGAAATGAAGTGGCGTTCCTGCTATAAAAAGTGATTCGAAAAGAATCATAGCTACAAGTCTTTAAGGTTCGCTTTGAAATTACCATTTAATCAATAGAGAGGAAGTTGGTACCGAAGAGAAATTAGATGATCCGCAATGTTCACAAACTAATTAAAGACAAGTGCTATGAAGTCAAAAATTAATTCCATGTTTGAACATTATTTCTAGTATTCTGTTTTTTTGCTACAAAGGGAGGCCAAAGCCTAAAGCACATGCATGCATAAATCCTCTTAGGAATCGAACTCCCAGTCACCACCTGCAGCGGCAGAGTCAGAGAGCCTTGCTAGTCGAGCTAATGCTCTGGGTAAGTATTCTTATTTTTAACTAAAAATACTTATTGACATATTTTAAAGGGCTTCTTGTTAAAATTTCTTTTTTTGTGGTTACAAGAGGAGGCACAAGCCTAACCCACACACCCACACATGCACCTTCTGGGAGTCGAACTCCCCACCAACTTAAAAAGATATTTCGTCTCCTTTTTATTATGACCCACTTGATTGCATGAACTAAACTTACTCAAAGTTGAACTTCACACGAAATTTTGTATGCTATGTTGTGTTTTTAAAGTTTTTTTGATGGGAAAGCTGTGACGGGTAAACCCATACCCAATATAAACATCCTGCTATCGAACTCCAGACCCTCATCTTTAGTACTGTTTAGGTAGACCCATGACTAGTAGAGCCAACTGGTGAGTTTACAACTGGAAGACAAAGCCTAACATAGCCATGCATTCATGCACACTCCGGAAATCGAACTCTTGGCCTTCAACTAAGGTTGTTTTAGCACAAAGAGCGGTAGCTCATCTAGCATTGCTCTCTTACTCCCACGTTGGAGGTGGTGAGTTCAATTCCAGGGCCCTGCATGAGTGGGTAACGAAAAGGACTCACTAACCAGAAGAGCCTGAGCCGTTTGTTCCCGGTGGACAGAATCCGATCAGAATAGAACCCGGATACTGTATGATGGTATTGGTATCAGCATCTGGGTGTGATGAAATTTGAACCTGAATATTATCAGTATGTGGGTCTTAGACCACCATCAAGAATGGGTCTGATCCATCACGCCCTGTGCTCGTCAGGGACAATAGAGACCATTTTCCGTTCGTGCCCGTACCGTTTCGTCATTTTCCTTGACAAGGACTTGGTTGCATCGGCCAATGGCGATGGCTTGAACAAGCACCGTGATCGCTTCTCCTTATAGATCTTTGACGCTCTTTTCATTCACTCGTTTCGGTCAGAGAGAGAGAGAGAGAGAGAGATGGGACAAGTAATAACTCGAATCCAAGAAAAGTTTCATGGTATACCTCTCTCCCTCTGTCTCTCTCTGTGTTTTGAGTGGGTGCGCGCGTCTCTTCCAGTTTGCCAATATGTAAAAGTTCAGTAACTCTCTTAATTGGAGTGTACCACATTGATTTTTTGTGGGTGATTCATTGCCGTTTTTCTCGAGCCACAAATTACCAGTTTTGCTCGAAACATATAACTTTTTGTTGAGGAAACAAGATCCACATGTTTCCTACTAAATAGACCTTGTTGGGTGCACCAATGAGGCATAATTGAGTCAAAGAGTCCTGCAAAAATGACCTCAAGAGGAAATATATGTAGATTTAAGTAAATATATACATAAACACTTTTTTTTAAGTAACTAACTATTAACTCGTAGAATAAAACAGGTAATATGCTGTTACCAGCTCAGGTTTTGGTCTGCCCTGTCCTGCATCTCACTCCACCATCACATAGATTTCTCGAGTTCTTTGTGCACTCTGACTTGCTTATTGCTAAAACAGGCAAGGACTGGCGGCATCAACAATTAAAAAAAATCACGGATAAAGTCTTTGATAACTTTCTGGCTGACTCAGGGAGTGATCGAATGAAATTTGAAGATCTTTGTATTGCGATTATGTTCGTATACAAGTAAGAACTGAAACACAGTACCTAGTATAGCTCCATCATGTCTTCGATACACTGTGGTGACAAGTACTGTTTTGTTTTTCTGTAGTGATATCAATAAGCACATGCCAGGGCTTCACGTTGGCCATCTAAAGAAAAGGTTAAAACAATAATGGAGGTGGGATGTTCATCTTTCTTTTCATATTAAATTGAAGATCTTGTCCTAGATTATTTCCTTTCTTATCTGTGAGAGGAGTAAGACTTAATAAACTCTTTCAAAGCCCAAGTAGTGGAAGACGGTTAAAGAGAGATTAAGTGTTAAAAAAGAAGAAGCGACGTTCAACCTGCTTAGGTGAACCATAGAGGGTGCTATTGGTGAAAATGTTTCCCACGTCTTGTGCAAGAAAGTCACTGTTTGTGGCTTGTCTGCTTAAGCCAACGGCTTTCTGGGTCTAGGTACCAGAGACCTTTTCTCTGTTGAGTGGTGGTAACTTTAGCTAGACTGGTAAGCAAGCCGAAAAAACCAAATAAAAGATTGTTCATGGCTCATTATCCAACTTGAAATATTATTGTTTTTAGATCGTTGGCTTGTCTAAGCGCAGTTAACCTTGAGCAAATCAGAAGTCAGTTGGGGAGCTGAACCCAGGAGTGAAACTTTAGTGCTTCAGTGTTATCTATCTATCTATATACATGTATATATATATATATATATATATATATATATATATATATATATATATATATATATATATATATATATATATATATATATATATATATATATATAACATTTTCACAAAAATGGAAATGTTTTCCTCGAGGAGCTTTAGCTTGAAGGGCTTTGGCTTTTAGACAGGCAGTTAGATTTCAATTCCTATGGTGACGGTCCTCGGCATAAGACCTAGGGCAAGCATATTCTTAAGTCACTACTATTTTTTCCCCATGTTTGTTAAAGTATAGGAGTATACTTTAACATACATGAAAAAAAAATAGTAGTGACGTGAAGAACATGCTTGCATGGCGGGTCTCAAGCCCGGATAAAGGAGGAGGGTTGCGTTAGGCTTCTGACAACCAACGTAAAATTTTGTCGGACTTATTTATCATAGATTCTACAAATTATGATAGGGCTATGTGGAAACAAAGAATCCATCTAGCCGACCGTACCTAGTAATAGAAAAGGCTTAGACGTTGTTGCTGTTGTTAAACTATAGGAGTATCCTTTAGGATAGATTTGTATTGCTTTAAATAGTTCATTCCCTTGAACCATAAAAGTTGAAATATCTTAACAGCATGGGATTGGATTATTACGTCCAACTAACCAGGACCCTAGTAATTTAATTTGGGAAGTGAAACAAGATTACTTTAATAAGTGAGAACAAAGTTAATATGGAATATTTGCATCTGAATCTGAATAAATTATCTAACATACAGCTTGACCAATTATTTGGTCCTCTTATTATCAAGATCTGTAATCGGCTATAGCAGCTTCTTCAAGCTACGATTAAAAGAATTTATTAAAAGCAAATCCTCAGGATTTGAGTCAAATTCTTTTATACCACTTTTATTGTAAAATTAAGACACTTATTCATTTGATAATTGTATTCCCCACCAACCGGTTGGGCTAACATGGTCTTCTACCATATAATCAGTAATATAAATAGACAGCAACCAGAAATGCAAGATAATGTGAAACGTGGTGTCCACGCCATGGGGATGTGCTATTTTTTACCATTTCGTATTTTAGTTTTTTCAAAGAAATATTGCTGATCAAAATTCAGTTGGTTTCCTTTCAGAGACAACTTAAACGCTCTGTTAGATAGAAGATTGTATAATTATCAACTTAGCAGTCTGGAACAAACTTATGCGTTCGCATACATAATCTGAAGTACGAGATCTATGTACTCTGTGATGATAAGTAAAGTGCTTTTTCTAATAAATTAAAACAGAGTTGTGTGTCCTCCATAGCTCTTCGTAGCAAGTACGACTGAAGTATCAAAAGCAGTTTTTGTGAGTGCATCTGGTTAGTAAATGTTAAATTCTTTTGGCTACCCAAATGCAGGACTGCGAATTAAATCTTGATGGTGTACTGGACCGCGAAGAGTTCTATGAATTCATCAAGAAGTTGACTGCAGATACACTTTTCGTTGTTGGCCGAAACCTAATCGTTGCTTTAGTCTTGGCTCCAACGGTGGCGATCCTGACCAAAAGGGCTACTGAAGGTGTCCCTGGCGTTGGCAAGGTTGTTCAGAAACTCCCAAATTCTATATATGCATCTGTCATTTCTCTTGGTGTGCTGCTGCTCGAGAATGCAAGTGAGGCCGGACAGTAAACTGAAATCTGGTGATTTAGGTTCATGTGTATCTACTGTCAAAAACATTTAAAAGGTTAATGCGTTTCTTACTCCCCAACTTCTATTGCTGACATTTATATTTTTTTTATATGTTGCCCAGTGCACCATTGATGGGTATAAATAGCTGGTGGATTTCTGTTTCGCTTAGTGTGCTGGGGAGTGATGTCAAAATAACAAGTCATGCTTCTCGTTAAGCTATGAATTAAGTTACTTTTTTACCCAATACTCTGCTTGCTTGCTTTTGTGCGTGCGTGTGTGTGTGTGTGTGTGTGTGTGTGTGTGTGTGTGTGAGAGAGAGAGAGAGAGAGAGAGAGAGAGAGAGAGAGAGAGAGAGAGAGAGAGAGAGAGAGAAGGTTTTAATACCCTCTAATGGGGTTGGGTGTAATACAAGTTATACTACAGCAAGAATTCTTCACGACCATAAGCAGCCAAAAAAAGATTTAAAGTCTGTCACCCAAAATCATATGCGGGAAATGTTGCATGTATGATATAAAAGCAACTTAGGCAGATGGCTGGTTGTGAAAAGAATTCAAATCTCTGCACTCGGGGTGTTAGCCCACCTGGTAAGCCTCTCAACTTCACCAAACGATGGGTGTGAGTTCAATTCTCAAGGCATGCATATTGTAACCAGAAAACAAAATTCAGATGTCCGTGTGGATACTGAAGTTCTCATCAAGTTGATCAAGATCTTAGGTCCTAACTAGGTTCATAGGAGGTTCCAAAGATACATGATCGTGGATTTGAGTAGGCTTCTTAAATATCTTTCCTTATGTCTTCTTTTTATATAAGGAAAGCTTCGTATCATGTCTTTACATTATATTTTCTCAAACTTAAAGGACTTAAGTTTGAAGGTAACAACCGGTTTGACGTGGAAGACGGGTGTGTATTTGTTGCCAACTCAACATCCACGTCAACCAGATAACTGGACCGCAATCCATTTCAAATTCGGATTCTGATATTCATGATTTCATGGATATCAGATTGATCTTCGTATTCATTCTTCCTCCTAATCCCTAATTTCCTTCTCCTTCAATTTCTCTGTCTCATGAAGCCTTCGTCTTTTGCATATTCATTCTTCCTCGATCTCTAATCTCTAACTTTTATCTTCCTCAATCTCTTATTTATAACTTTCTTCTCCACAATCCCTAACAAAAATACTCTTCTTTGTGTATTCGTCCTCATCTTCTACGTCTTCCACCAATTTAGAGTTTCGTTAACAAAGGTATTGACATTTGTGTATTCATCTTCTCCATAGTCGTCTTCATCATTTACGTCTTCTATTGATTTGGAGTTTTATTAACAAAAGCAATGACATTTGTATATTCATCTTCTATGTATTCGTCTTTGTCTTCTATGTTTTACATTAATTTGGAGTTTCAAAGGTACGCTAATTTGTATAAGAGTTTGTAATTTCTTACATTTTCTTTGTATAAAACAATGAAATATTTATTATGTTACCTATGGAACGGCGATTTTCACTTTAGTATAATGTATTTTATTATCATGTTAGTACCTTATTATCAAGCTAGCTTATAGATTAGTTTGTCCCTTATGATGTTTTTATGATGTGTTGGATAGAAAAAATGAAGAAGCCATATTGTGTTTTTGTTGGGAGGGTTTCAGGCATGTACAATTATTGGAAAGATTGCCAAAGCTAAATAAGTAAGTACAAAGAAGTTGTGTAATGTTCATTTCAACAAGAAGAAGATAATTAAGAGGTTGTATTTACAAGATTCGTTGAAGAAAGATTATGGTGTCACAAGATTTTTGTACAAGTTTATACAAAATATCAAAGATCAATGGTCATTTAAATTTCCAAATGTTGAGAGATAATTAGACACCATTTCTTTCGATATCAAAACAATATTAGTAAAACGAATTTTTGTGCCTTATTACGTTTAATTTGAAGCATTGTGTATTTAATTGTATATTTGTAGCTTTTTATTTCATAAATACATATATATAATATGGGTGATTGATGTGAAAAACAACAATGAGTCTCATATTGATCAAATGAAAGACGTTTCTATAACAATAAACTCTACTAAAGATAAGAAGTGCAAAAGATGTATTGAACTTGAGATTAACTTTAGAAAATAACGAAGTAGTGAGACCTTGCAATAGAGAAATGTATCATGTACAAAAATATTGTAATTGCGATGAAAAAAATTACACATTGAAGATAGTTTAATATAGTATGTTGTAGTATAAAGGATATATCAATCACACGAAGTATTTCATATATGATGCCCGTATTACAGTTATCACACTTGCAAGCGTTTATCACACTAACATTTTAATTATCACTATTACAAGCAATTCAAATAGCAATAGTAAATACCATATGTCCCACGTCAAACCTATAATCATGCATCAAATACAAGGAGCATTTCACTTATGACACCCACATTGTAGTTATCATACTTACAAGCATTCACTTATCATACTAATATTTCAATGATCACTACTACGAGCAATTCAAATAGCACTATGAAATATCATGTCTTATATCAAACCTACAATCATGCATCAAACACAAGGAGCATTTCACTTATAACACCAACATTGCAGTTATCACACTTACAAGTGTTCACTTATCACTGTGACATTTCAATAGCCACTACTATGAACATTTCTAATAGCAATATTAAATATCATATATCCCACATCAAACCTGCAACCATGTATCAAACACAATGAACATTTCATTTATGACACTCGCATTATAGTTATCACACTTAGAAGCATTCGCTTATCATACTAATATTTCAATTATCACTACTGCGAGCATTTCCAATAGTAATATTAAACACCAACCACGTATCAAATACATGGAACATTTCACTTATATAAAACATCATACATCCCACGACAATATAAAACACATAACAATATAAAACACATAGTACCGCATCAATATACAATACTATATACATCTCATAGAAGTATGAATTCAAATAAATGATAATTTTTTTGTCATGCATACAACGATAACATAGTATATGGTTTTATACACTTTTTTGAGTCATTATAGATCAATTAAACAAAAGCTTGCTTCTCCCTTCCTCATTCTCTAGAGTTGATGAGCTTGCTTTTCCTTCACCCTTTGCCTAGAAATCGGGGGTGGAGCAACTCATCTTACTCATGTGGGGATGTGTGTGATGAAATATTTTGTGTGATGGCCAACTACGACTAACTCTTGGCCTCGTGCTTCTTCTACCCCGCACATATATAGATTATAAATAACAAACAACATTATCTGTAAAACTATATAAATAATCAATAGAAAATGTTGTAACAATGTCATATATATATATATATATATATATCAACCAAAACAAAAAAAATATAAAACCTGTAAAGTAGAAAAAGATGAATTTAGATAATATATATATATACTTTTTACATGTATATTTTATTTCATAAATATTTTTACTTTTTAAAATTTAAATTTCAACTGTCTAAAATCAAACATAAATAATATTGAGAGTTATCTAAATTTACTACCAGTTTTATATATATATATATATATATATATATATATATATATATATATATATATATACCAACCATCAAGAAGTGAGACAAGCCCTCGTAAGGACTGGGTAAAGCTAAACTTAGATGGTTGCTTGAAAGGCAATCACGAAAGTGCCAGCTGTTGGGGCTTAATCGGGAATAATAAAGGGAAGTGTGTAATAGACGTATGCTAAATCCTTGGGTATTTCCTCAGCCTTTGGAGATTGACTGTGGGGAATCTTAATTTGGCTTGAATTTGAATGAAATGCAGAAATGGAAAACTAATTGTTGAAACAGGTTTCTCCCAAACTGTTAAGGCCATTGACAGAGGAGCAAATCAAGAGTTTAACTCCACTTATCTCTGGTTACTGGCTTAATGAACAGTGGCAGGTACGCATTCAACATACATATACAGAAGCAAATAATAAGACTAATTGGCAAGGTTGAGTCAGTTCTACTGATGGACGAAGATATCGGTTTGTTGACTGTTGGGCTACAATCCCGTGCGTTCCAAACAAAATAATATAAAAAGGAACATGATGAATTAAAAAGCTGGATATGAATCGAACTAACTGCAGCCTCGCTTTTATGGGCGCAATGATATGGGCCATCATTAGAAGGGGAAGCCTTCTCTCTCTCTGCAATAGTACGTCGTAATGCTTGTTTAGTGTGGTATTCAAGCCTCCTTTTCACTGACTGCTGCTTCACAAGGACTCTTCATTGGGAATCCATGTGAAAGCCACGTGGCAGTAGAGAAAGAGGAGCGGAATTTGTGAGGAAGGTGAGAGAAGGTTAAAAAGCAAACTCATGATTTGTGAATATAACTACGGATAGAAAAATGGAGCGCAAGTCGTCGTTGATAGATTCGTAGACCTTTTTATTTTCTTGCATGTTTATTTTATTCTCTTTTGCTGAGTGAACCTCAGAGTAGAAACTGATGTGGGGAGAGAGTGGCTTTTTGGGGAGTGAGATCGGAGGCCGCAAGGACAATGATTTGGGGGTTGGGAACACCATCGATTGTTTTTCAAGTCATTTGCTGAGAAAATGGGGAGTCTTGGATTTCAATGGTTTTAGAGGTACCATGGTTTAATCATACTGAATTCTAAATTTGGGTATACTTGGTTTCACAGACACATACAAACACACACACAGGATTTATTGCTATGTAGTTATCTCAGAAATGGGATCCGTCGCTGATATGATCTCAAAATTGAATCACTTTCAGATCTATGCTTTTCTTCCTCTGCAGATTTCTAATACCTCAACCTGTACTGTGGATTTCACCCGCTCTCTCTCTCTCTCTCTCTCTCTCTCCCCCCCACTCTCTCTTAAATTTCGTTTCTTGTTTCTCGACGTTTGTTTTGGATCTATGATCTATAAATCATTATATTTTCTGGTCAAATTGTTGTTTACTTATCCAAGAAACCTAATTTAGTTGCATATCAAGGTTTACTTCAGAAATAAGACTGAGATTCTGGCCTTTTCTTTGAAACACAGGAAAAGTCATGTCTGTTCCTGTCAATCTATGTTTAGATTTCCTTGTACTTATTATTGCGTCTGTAACTGAAATCTATTAACTATAAGCGATTAAGCATATTAGTTTCTTTAATAGAATCTCTTTTATTTCCCTCTTCTCTTCATCTTCATGCAAACCCTGCTTAGACTTTGTCTTTGCTTCCCGTCTTTGTTTTCGCCGGTTTTGTTCCCTTATCATCACCCAGAAAGCACAGGAGAGAACTCTCAGGAATGAGAGTTGCCGCACTGTCTATGTTCCTTTATGTGTTGGGAAGGTAAGAGATGGTAAGGCTCATTGAAAGAGTCTCATAGGATCTACGGCTTCTTTGCTAGAGTAGAGTCTGATGATAATAACTGAATTTCCTTGGCATTTAGGGAAAAGAAAGATAAACTGATGTCGTCTTTATTGACATGTCACATACTTCCTAGATGCTAATAGAAAATTTGACGTTGGTTCTGTTTTTTACTATATTGTACTTAAAAAGGATTCAGATACCACCATAGTTCATTATCCAAACTCATTTATATAAAGCTGGAGAATAGAAGTTCGTCTATCCACAGTTATTGCACATAAATAGCTTTTTCTTTTTTGGATCGGCAAGTTGGGTGAGGCAGACACCTACCAGATGCAGTCCTGAGTCTTGAACTCCTGACCTTCTACCAGAAAATCAAACCCCTAGCCAGTGAGCTTTGCACCTGTTTGATCAGCCTCTGTACAGGTTCTTTATATTCTTATACTACAAATATCATATCCAAGGCCTTTGGGGAACACATCCCAAGAGTGAGATATTGAATTCTGTTATAATGTTATGATTTGAAGTTGTACCGGTTATGGTTCATTGAAGACGCATCTCAGCATTACTGAAAATCTAACTGTCCTTGGTGAAAACAATATTTTTGGATCATCAGACCTGATCCAGCAGAACTAAAACATCGACTCATTAACAGTGACTAACTATTTCATGCACAGAAATATGGCCTGTAATACGTGGTGGCTGACTATCGTTATAGATCATAATGGTTGACATAACTAGATCTTCCGTGTATTTGCAGACTTTGAGTATCAGATAGCGCTTTTTAGTATGCAAAATGTATAATGCATAGCATCAAAATATTTATTTCATCAGGTGCTGACAATCAAGAAAAGAAAAATGGTCTCCAGCATACAGCTTTGTTTTTTTCTGCATATCTTGTCACCTTGATTTCTTTCATTAGATCCTCGAACTGATTGTCCATTGGTTTCAGACTCTGGGCTTTGATTTTTCAATATTGGGCAACTATTGTTTAGATAGAATCATAGTAGCATCTTGACTCTTGGTGACGGAAAGGAAGGATCGATGGGATCATTCAGGGGGCATGCACTGCCAGGGTCACTCTTCCTTATAGTTTGGCTTTGGCATATGTGGAGTTATGTGGATAGATATGTCTCAAACCCTAAATCTTTTAGGATGAGGGTATGGAACCCAGTTCCTGGTTTCAGTGGCAAGTTGAAATACGCTGAGCTCTATGTTATTGCTGTAAACACCTAAAATTTTTCAAAAAAAACATTCAATTTTCAAAAGTTCTCCTTTACAAGTTGGTCTTTTAAGATTTTTTTCAATAAAGACACATTAACCAAGCTCATTCCTAACACAAAATTTTGTGAGAACCTCAAAATTAGGATTACTTCGAGCCCCACAAAAAAAATCAAATTCTGACAAAACCCAAAAAAGTGACTATTTTACCCTCAAGGCTGTACTAGCGAAATTTCACTGTTTTAAATGTATTTCTTTCAAATAAAGGATTGCAAAAGTAAAAAAAAAGATATTTGGAATCAAAATAAGTTTCAACTACAAAACATTTACAAAATAACCGTTTTATCCCTAAAGAATATTCGAATGAAAAAGACCAAAATAAGAATAAATAGGCTTAAAACAAGGCAGGAAATGAGCGGGACCTCGAAAGACTCAAGTTCAGTGATAGCTAAAGCCAACGCAAAGCATCAAATAAAAAGTCCAAAATACCCCTAAACAACGAAGATCCTACACCTACTAGAAAGTTAAAGCGGTCCATAAAATGTTAAAGAGATCGACCCCACGGAGCAGGAAAGGACAAAATTGATAATAAAAAATCAAGAAGTAAAAAAGTCTAAAATACCCCTAACCAAGAAAGAGCCTACACTAAACTATCCTACACTCATCAAAAGATTAAAGTGATCCACAAAGGTTAAAGAGATCAACCCACTGAGCTAAAAGCATCACCGTCGACTACCACGCGCCTCTCGTGCCATCGTCGACTGCCACACACCACCACAAACCTCCCGCAAGCCGCTACGCATCACCAAGCAACGAGTGTGGAACTCACCATACACTTGGCAAGACCCTCTGGTGCCTGGCAAGACCCCCCACTCGCTCGTGGAGACTATCCCCACGAGGGCCCCTTGCTTGTCTTTCATGCAAAATGACTCTCACGTACTCAAACCTTCTTCAAAAGTGTCAAAACGGTGCCCAACTGTCTCAACACATGGCACGTGAGCCCAACTGCCCTTTCCATGTGAGAACACCTCTGGATGGATTGAATTTGGATATGGATTGAGTCCAATAACCTTTAAGGATTCGATTCAAGAAAATACCTATAAAAGGAGGATGTGGGCGACCAAGAAGAGGGATTCTAGCCCAACTAAGGAGGACGTGAGGAAGCTCATTCTCACCCCAAGGAGGAGTTACTCCAAGAAAGAAAGAGATCTAGAGAGAAAGCCTTAAGCCATCATCTTCTACTTCATTTTTCTTTTTGTTCTTGTTATAAGCTTGGAGTTATTGTGTTCGATCATTTATAAGCTCAAGAATAACAACCATTTCGTAGAATATCATTACAAAATAGGGTCATCTCAGTTTGAAAAAGCAAAAGAGATAGTCATAGGTAAGAGGAATACGCAATTTCTGTAATATTTTATTTCTTCTACCCCAATATACACTGTATCTTATACGTTCTCATCTGTTTCATGCTTACGTAATATATAATCCCTTCTCTCCTTTCTTCGGCGTATTAATTGCCTCTGATTCAATTGAAGAAGTTATAAGAGGGACATAGCTGTCATGTTTACATACGATGACATGATTATGTAATCACTCTTTAATCACTCTTATGGTGGATTAATTATTCACAAGTTTGTGTTACGGGAGGGCATAGGGTTATGATCACATATATTTTCCAAGAAAGCAATACTGCTCGAGAGAGATGCCCTGGAGATCTATATATAGATGAGTACCTCCCCGAACGAGCACAAGTACTCAATAAAATTCTTTGAATGATCACTAAATCATTAAAGTTATAACCAGATACATCATTATTCTTTATAAAGAAATTTCTTCAGATTTTAACATACTACACAGACCTTGTATGATCTCTGAATTTTCTAGCTACCATCTCGGAAGCCTATATACATAGATAGATTATTTTACTGAGACTCTGTATATCAGTCATATATATTGTTTAAAGTTTCATAATAGCATTCGGTTAGAAGTTTTTTCAGGTTTTTGAGTGATCAATCAAAGACCTACAAATAAAAATAAAAATTTTCAATAAACTTCAGATATATTTCTCACTTAAGGTAAAATTTTCGGGATTTTTGGATCTCCATAAAATGGCCAAAAAAATATAAACTCCCATACTGAAAAACAGAACCAATTATGTTTTCACAAAAGTAAATATGACTTTGCCAAGTGAAATGGATACCCATTTGAAAAAGCAATTTTGAGTTCAAATTGTTTTGAAAAAACTCCGGATTCTAAAATAACTCTTTTTAAGCTTTTAGGCCGACCCTTGAACGCCAATTCAAGAAGGCCTATGTAGACTAGAACCTATCTTTCTATAATCGCCGAATAATGAGATAAATTTCTTTGCAAGTTTGAGTAAACTAAAACCGAAAAAATTTATTTACAATTGACGTATGCATAGAATTCTTATACTCATCTCACTTGAAGTTCTTCATTGATGGAGTTCTCAATCCTTCACATATGAATAATTTTGAACATGCTGGAACGCTTCTCATGTTCTTTATATTTGGGCTTGTCTCCATCTTCAGTAAGAAAACAAGGTACGCCGGCTTCATCCAATAATATTTACATTAATGTTATTGCAATTCTCTGCATGCCTTCTCAATGATGGAATACATAAATCTGCAATATGATTCAGATCTGCATTTTTGAGGTCGTGCAAACTGCAAATCTTGTAGCAAGAAGAGTCTGGTCACACTTGATTCTCTTCAAATTATTCAAAAATTGGAATGCCGCTGAATTCTACTGGTTGCAATCTTGTCATGCTTAGTCATTTACGCACCTTTGTAAAGTTGTTGTGTTTGTGTTTTTCTTTCTAGGTATCCAAGTATAGACATTGTTGCGCTTGAAGTTTGTGTTGTCTCACATAATATTATTTTGTAAGCACTAAAGAAGCCAAGGAATAAATTCCACTTGGGAGCAGTTATTACAGCTTCTACAAGGATGAGTTAGATATAGTGATGTAAGGTGCACACGGAGCATTAGCTCATCTGCCAGGGTGCTCTGTAGGCGGTGAGTTCGATTCGTGGGGTGTGCATGTGTGTGTGTGGTAGGCTTCTTCCTCCTGTTGTAACCAAAAAGAATATATAGTGCTGTAAGGTTGTTGCCATGAAGAATAATATCACCTGTACAACATATGATAATTGGTACCAGAACAGTTTAAGTTGGGAAAATGTTGCTTTTCCTTATCAGCCTTCCAATTTCAATAAGCAATTGGCTTTCATCTTCAGAGTTCAACTGAAAGAGTCAAAAGAATATGAAATGCTACAGAAATAGCTGGACTTTAAGGATGAGGGTTTTACTAAATCTTGTAACTTCTACCTTCTTATTTGAGAAGGATATCTTTGAGGAGCAAGCGGACAGTGTTGAGTACCTGTTGACGAAGAAAGTTCATCGTATTGTGTGCGTCACCAATTTTGGCCTTATTAGTTCTATCTAGTGTATTTTTAGCAACAAATAGACATTAAGATGGACTTCTCCATTTAATCTAATCTTTGTCACAACTGTCGGACCATATTCTTTCTTTTTGTGGTAGTGTAAATCATTCTCGTTGGATCTATAAATGAAGATTATTTGCATTATATGATTCTTTAGAATCCACCACCTTGGTACTTTGATGTTATTCCAGTTACAAGAGTTACGATGGCCATTCTCGGCAACTCAATCCAGTAACGACTGGACTGACCATTCAGACCGTTACCGGAGATAAGAGTTACAAATAAGGGTCAGGAATGTAACCGTCGGACCGTTACCGAATTTTTCAGTAACCGTCCGGATTTAGCTGCTGAGAAGAGGAAAACCTAGCGTGAAAAGCCAAGAGACGGTGAGGAGGCACTGTCCTATAAATAGAGAAGTGCATATAAAGAAAAGTGTGAAAAATACAAAAACAAGAGTCTCCCTCGATAAAGCCGTAGTGAGGAAACCTCGAATCATCAAAACACCATTTCCGCTGCTGAAGATCGTTTGAAGCTTTTGACACAGGAAGGAGACGCGATATTTTTTTCGGCAACTAGAAAACAACAGAATCAATCAAAGCCTCAGAGATCCATCATCATTGGTATCAGGGCCTAGGTTCTTTGACCCTGCAAAAAAAAAAAGAGGAAGAAATGAGAAGGGGTAAGCATCTGTTCTCGAAAAAAAAGAGAGGCAGAAAACGAGAGAGATCGGACAAGCCAGAACAACCAAAGGCCTGAAGGCGGACAAGCCAGAACCGCCAACGGCAAGAATGCAGACAAGCCAGAACAATCGTAGAGCGGACCAGAAAAAAAAATACAGAAACACGGCAAAGTTGACTGCCGCCGATTGAACATCCTCTCTCTTGATAGTCTCCCTCTCTCCCTCTTCGTCGTCAGTCTTTCGTCGGAAAAAGAAAGGGAGCACCGCCGATCGGCAAACAATCGATCTCCCCTCCCTCTCTCTCTCGCACTCTCTTTCTCTCTCTTCCCTTTTAAACCAACCCTGAAATCGCCAGGCGGTTTCAGAAAACCGTGGGCCAAAACCGGCGGTTTCTCAAAAACCGCCTCGAGCAGCGAACAGTAAAGTCCGTTCTGCCCCGACCATTTTTAAATTTTATAGTTTTCCATTGGAAAATAATGATAATATCTAGATATTTTTGGGTAAAAAGACTATTTTTCCCTTATTATGCAAAAAAGTCAGTTTTACCCTCCAGCAGTTTATAAAAATTACGAAATACCGGGTTCTAACTTTACTATTTTACCCTTCCCAATTAAGATAATTTCAGTTCTTTCATTCAGTCAAAAGATAGGTTTGCCCCTATACTTTTGAAAGAATTACACATTTGATATGAGGCTTCAAATTACAGTTTTAACCCCGATCAGTTACGAATTTTACAGAAATACCAAAGAGTAATTTTACAAGTCTGCCCTTAGGCTTTTTCAAAAATTTCAAAAGCGGATAAGTAGTTAAAATTATGATTTTACCCTTGGTATTATTTTGAAAAATTCAAAGGTAGAAATTCTTTGAGAAAATTTTCAAATTTGTCCCAAGGTACTTATGGAATTATCGTTAGTTTGTTTTCATGATATTATGCATCGTTCTAACATGATCCTTGCTATGTGTGCTCTTTGTTTTATGTTTGTTTTCTTTTTAGACCGTTTAATTGTTATTATTGTCAAAGACATAAAAATGAGCTCTAGAATATGTGTGTTTGAGTTAGCAAAAACTGAGAAGTTGAACGATCTTAACTTTCAAACATGGAAGAGAAGAATCTCACTGGCTCTAACACTTGAAGGTGTTGAGTATGTGTTGAAGGAAACCATGCATCCGCCACCTCCAGATATAATTAAGCAACAAGTAGAAATGTATAAAACATTTATAAAGGATAACACTATAGCAAGGACAATCATGTTGACCTATATGGAGGATGACTTGATTGGGGTCTTCGAATAATACGAGACCGCTAAAAAGTTGTTTGACTCAATAACAGTCAAATATGACAAAACTATCAAATTACATGTGCAGTTGCTATTACAAAAGTACAACTCCTTTAGAATGAAAGGAGATAATGTAGTAAAGCATGTAAACCACATGTTAGTAATGGCTAGGGACTTAGCCGTAGCAAAATCAGTCATCCCAGAACCGATGCATATATTAACGATATTAAACAGTCTACCCCCTTCATGAAACATGGTCACCACTGCCCCCAAATTAGGGCCTGAGATTAACTTTTCTGAGTTACCCCTGAAACTAGCAATAAATCAACAACACATGGTTAAAAACAAGAAAGAAAAGTTGTTAGTAGTACAAGATGAGATAGGGTCTAGTTCCAAAACCAACTAGAAGCAAAATAAACCAAACAAGAAGTTTGACAAGAATAATAAGAAAGACGGTCAAAATTTTAAGAAATCGCAGAAAATCGCTTCTCGGGTAAAGTGTTTCAACAGCGGAAAGATGAGACACTATAAAAGGGACTGCCGCAACAAGAAAGGTGGAGGAAACAACCCACAACACTGATAGTCGGAGAAGTAAGATATAATCTGCGTAATTTCAGAATGTTTGTACATGGATCGCCCGGTGACAGGTTGGTGGATAGACTCGGGAGGTACTCGACATATCTCAAAGACCAAAAAAGGGGCAATGGATCTGAAGGAATACAAACCTGGAGAACATCGAGTCTATATGGGAAATAATACTTTCTCGGATGTTTTGGGTATTGGGTCCTTCAGAATATTTGTACAAGACAAACCGATTGTATTGACTGATGTATTAATTGTGTCATCTGTAAGGCATAATTTGGTCTCGGTCCTTACCTTAGTAAAGAAAAGTTTTGAGATCAGGTTTATAACTCACAAAGTGATTGTGAAAAAATATGGGAGAATATTATTCTTTGGGGAATTCAATGTATAACATGGACTGTTTAAGCTTTGTGATAATGAAATTGGTACTTTTTCTCCTTATATTGAGAGTGTCTTTACTGTTGATGTGAATATGTGGCATAAACTCCTTTGGCATATAAGTCTGGAAAGGTTGAGGAAATTATCCAACTTCGTCTTATTGCCTGGATTTGAGGAAAATACTTTCAACAAGTGTTAAGCTTGTATACAAGGAAAAATGATAAGAATTTTTTTTTCCAAAGAATCAACAAGGGCAACAACCCTGTTGAAGGTTATTCACAAGGATTTATGTGGGCCTTTTAGAGTAAAGTCACATCGTGGAAAGGGTTATTTTATAACCTTCATCGATGATTACTCTAGATATATGTATTTATATCTATTGGCACATAAATCTGAGACACTTGATGCTTTTAAAGAATATAAGCAAGAAGTGAAAAACCAATTAGGACATTCAATCAAAGTCTTAAGATCAAACAAAGGTGGTGAATGTACCTCGGTAGAATTTCTTGAATTCTGTAAAGATTTTGATATTGCAAAAGTAAAATATAATACCCAAGACACCTCAACAAAATGGTGTAGTTGAGAGATACAACAGAACCTTGCTGAATATGACAAGGTTTATGTTAATCGATGCCTCTCTACCAAGGATATTTTGGGGAGAAGCAATAAGTACAACAGTTTACATACTCAATAGAGTACCGTGTAAAGTTGCATTCACTACACCATATGAGATGTGGTTTGAAAGAAAACCCAACTTAGGTCATTTCACGAGGTGGGGATCTGTTGCACATGTAAAGATCCTTGATCAGTCTAGAGATAAGCTAGATAGTAGGTCCTTAAGATATATATTCATTGGATATCCGAAAGATTCAAAAGGAAATCGATTTTATCATAAGGACCACAGACTCATTTAAAGCAGAGATGTTGAATTCTTAGAAGATACTAAGAATAACATCTTAGAAAACAATGATGAATGTGTTGATGATCTGATAGATCTGGATCAATCATCTTTTGAGCCCATTGAAGATCTTCCTGAAACTATCGAAACCTTAAGTGGACATAAAAGGCCAAGAGTCACTTCGTCCTACTTAAAAGATTATCACACTTATCTTGCATAAGAAGTGTGTAATTCGGTGGACTTAGATGAGTTGACTGATAACTTGACTTATCAACAAGTTATGAACTCATCAGAAGCAACATACTGGTGGAAAGCCATGGATGAGAAAATTGAATCCATTGAGAAAAACCAGGTCTGAGAATTGACTGATTTGCCAAAAGGAAGGAAAGTCATAGGTTGTAAATGGGTTCTGAAAAAGAAATATAAGATCGATGGTACAATCGACAAGTTTAAAGTGAGGTTAGTTGCAAAGGGTTTTTCGCAAAAAGAGAGGATAGATTATGTTGAGACATATTCTCCAGTTGCAAAATTTGCATCCATCCGTATAATCCTGGCGATATCTGCATACTATATTTGGATTTACATCAGTTAGATGTAAAGACAACTTTTCTAAACGAAGATTTAGAAGAAATCATATACATGCAGCAGCCCGAAGGATTTGTGGTTGAAGGCCAAGAAGATAAAGTATATAGGTTGAAAAAATCTCTATACGACCCGAAACAGTCACCTCGCCAATGGTATTTGACTTTTCAAAATGCCATTATAGAACTTGGGTTTGTGGCTAATAAACTTGATCACTGTGTATATGTCTAGAACAGTGGGAACCACTTTGTCATCTTATCATTATATGTAGATAACATATTGTTGACTGAAAACGACAACGAGATGATTGTCAAAACTAAGTCATGGTTGAACTCCAAGTTCGAAATGAAGGATATGGGGGAAGCATCCTATATCTTGGGAATAAAGATTTCTCGAGATAGAGAATCTAGACCTTATATCAAAACCAAGTCATGGTTGACTATATCCTTAAGAAGTTTAAAATTGGTGATTGCAAGTTTGCTGATACACCTTTTGCAAAAGGGGTCAAATTAAATAAGGCTGATTGTCCCAGTAAAGGAGACGATAAGCCTAATGTTCCTTATGCACAAGCTGTTGGTAGCTTGATGTATGCTATATTGTGCACAAGACCTGATATCAGCTTTGTTGTTGGTCTTGTAAGTAGATATCAAAATAATCCTGGATGGAAGCATTAGGTAGTTGTGAAAAGGATTTTAAGATATATGAAAGGAACAAAAGACTTGAAACTGTGTTTTTAAGCAAATGAATTGAAAGTGGTAAGATACTCAAACACTGACTTTGCTGGGAGCAAAGATGACAGCAAATCAATCTCGGGACAAATATTCTTATTTAGAGGTGTTGTTGTTTCTTGGACATATAAGAAACAAGGTTGTGTAGCATTGCATACACAAGAAGCTGAGTATATAGCTTGTTGTATGACTGCAACTAGTGTTGTTTGAATAAGCTGCTTCATACGAGATTTGAAGTTAGAAATAACCGACGAGCCAGTTGTTATTTACTGTGATAACAATGCAGCAATTACTCTTATCAAGAGTAGAGCTGATTGCTCAAAAAGCAAGCATATAATGGTGAAATACTACTATGTTCATGATATGGTTATGAGAAAGGAAATATCCATCTCATACGTACCAACAAACGATATGTTGGCAGACCCCTTGACTAAAGGCATAACAGAGGAACTTTTCTCAAAACATGTTACAAACATGGGTTTGAGGTATGTTTGATTGTTGTATAGGGAAATAACCATACAACGGATAAAAAGTGTTGTATAGGTAAACAAACATATAACGGACATATTGTTGTGTAGGGAAATAATTACACAACGGGTATTGATTGCAGAAGTAATTATGAATTGATATTACTAGGTAAATCCTCGAAAAGTAAGAGAAAAACCAATATGTCAATACACTTGGCTCGAATGGCTAAGTGGGAGATGTTACAAGAGTTACAGTGGCCATTCTCGGCAACTCAATTCGGTAACGGTTGGACTGGCCATCCAAACCGTTACTGGAGATAAGAGTTACAAATAAGGGCCAGGAATATAACCGCCAGACCGTTACCGAATTTTTCGGTAATCGTTCGGATTTAGCTGATCAGAAGAAGGAAACCTAGTGTGAAAAGTTAGGAGATGGTGAGCCGGCACTCGTCTATAATTAGATACAGAAAAGTGTAAAAAATACAAAAACAAGAGTCTCCCTGGATAAAGTCGTTGTGAGAAAACCTCGAATCGTCAAAACACATTTCCGCGGCTGAAGATTGTGTGAAGCTTTTGACACATAAAAGAGACGCGGTATTTTTTCCGGCAACTGGAAAACAATGGAACGAGTCAGAGCCTCGGAGATCCGTCATCAATTCGAGACACTAAATTCTAGTATGTTACAATGACGAGCTGTCACACTGCCGGATACAGGCCCCACCAGGGTCAACCTCGCAAGTCCTGCCTATGGTCAACCTTTTTGACCCATGGGCCCGGTGTGTGACGAGAACAGCATATAATACTCTTTTGCAATTTGATCCTGAATTCTACCTTGTCTACCTTCTTGCAGTTATCTTCAGATGCCGGAAGGAGCACTATGCTTAATTGCAGCTACTGTCTTCTGTGCCGAGTACCTTCTCTTCTACTTCCACTCAACAGCCCACACTGGTCTTGAGGGCTACTACCACTTACTCCTCATCCTCCTCTGCATTCTGTCCTCCATTGCTGGGGCCATTTTTCCAACCAGTTTCCCAGTTGATCTCTTAAATGGGATTGGCATCACTCTTCAAGGCCTCTGGTTCTATCAGACAGCTTTCGCGCTCTATGGCTCAATGATGCCAAAGAGGTGCCAGTTAAAGCTGATGTTGTTTGCCGACAAAAAGATTTCGAAATCTGGGGAGAACTGCTTGTTAACTTCGATCTTTTCATCTCCACATTAGCTGTTATCATCACTGTAATTGGATTCTATTGGTTGGCCATGTCCCAGCATCCCTATACATAGAACTTGCACTCCGTATCTGCTGATTCTGATACTGGTTCTGGATCCTGCTTTCGTACTGAGGGCACCACACTTTGAAACAAGAGCCAAACACAGGTGTAAATTTTTTTTGTATCAGTAACTGACCAAGGCTGCAACATGTGATAAACACATTAAGGATTGAAATGGAAGATATAATCGATGTTACATGATAGAAAGTGAACTCAGATGATAGCGGCAACGGAAAGGGCAGGTGTTTGAGATATCGAAGGGTTGGCTAAAAATTTGGGTTGCTATGTTCTTCAGTGACTAGAGAAAGTTAGGACTAAGAATGTTGTGTGTTTCTTGGTAGAAAGATTGTATTCACCGATGCAAAAACTATTCCAAGCTTTTTCTTTTGAAATATTGGTTTGGAACTAACTGTTAGTAATGTGAACTCTAATCGTTATTGAATTATATAAAAGTTTTCATCCGGAGATACTGTAGAGAATTTGTAATCATGAAAGAAGACATGCATTTCATGTTGTCACCTGTTCTCTAATCAAACTTGACCTTCAACAAACCTACAATTAGAAGCTCTTTATGAGGGAAACTATGCTTAGAGCAAGGTTTAATTTGCTTGAACCCATGCTAGATGTGTTGGCTACATTGTTAGAAAACCAAGCCTCTGACCAGTGAGGTATGCAAAGAGGATATCAAATCAATTTATCATGATTCCTACATGCAGCTTTTCCAATCTATCCTGAGTTGCAGAGAACTATCCGAATCGAGACAATTTTCTGAATGAGCTCCGCCTTGCTCCCCATTGCAATTGTCATTGTAGCACATGTTTCAGAATCAAGGCTAGATGACCTTCCAATAGTAGCAGTTCACTGCCATCAAGGGTTTGGCCATTTCAAGGTCATCTTTCAGGCTGTCATGATTCTTTTGAATGTTGGTCGTGCGGGGTGCAATTAATTTTTTCGGGTTGTTGTGCAGTGAAACAATTATCATATTAATGACAAATGACCCTGTAGTTGTGCACCTCGGAGCACATAAACTCTGACCTGCATTGCGTGAGGGATATTGCCTCCCTGTATGTCACCCTAGTTTTGATTTTAGGTCATTCAGCTTGAAGGCCTCTGAAGCAATTTCCTAGTCATGATAAGTTGCACTTTGGCATGACTTTCCCAACGTGAACCTACCTTTGTCAAGGTAGGTTTCAGAGAAAATCATTCTATCGGTGTGCAATGAACATGCCGACGGAACATGGGAAAATCATGTTCAATGAGCAGGTCACTCGAGCTTTTTTTCTTTATTTCTTCTTTTCCTTCTAAGAATCAGTTAAGCAGGCTGCTACCAGATGCATGCCTTCAATACGAGGCATATGAAGGTTTTTAACAGAGACAGACTAATGAAGAATTCCTTTTCTTCTTTTGGATTAAGAGGCTAGACAGTCTTTTCGCCACCTTTAAGCACCCATTTAACTACAAGCCTTTGGATTAGAATCATTGATCCATCATGTCCTCTCTACTGCACATTGAAGATATGAATGGACCAGCTTTCTTTAGGAAAAAAAGAGTGAAAATTCATATATTTGAATGGTTCGACAAGCGCGAATTTGGTGACAGACAAGTGGGCCTAGTCAACCAGTTATTAACAAAGAAATGACGATGGAGGCTGCCATCCCCTGTGAGCAAGGCATGCAGCCATAGTTATATGCTGCAGAGCAGGTCATGTCTTCTAATATTACTTCAGATTTTCTATGTATTCCAGGCATGTTTGTCTTTGAGAAATCAAGCAAGCTAAGTATATTAACCAAGATATGTTAGTTTTGGCCTGTGTGGGGGTGGCAATTCCAATCTGACCCGCGGGTACCCTACCAATCCCGTGTAGAGGCAAAGCAGGTTGGTATGGGTTCTGGGCAAACCTGTCATATGATACTATGTTATGTTGGGTTTTTCGGTCCCATATCGAAGAGAAGAAATAAGTGAGGGAGAGCAAGTAATCATAAAAAAAACATACAACAGATACTTTTAGTAACTTGTGCATGTACTAAAGAATTATCAAGAATGCAGGCCGAGTTCTGGAGGGAAGCGAACCCGCTCCAACTTGCCCCATTGTCATCCCTATGCCTGTGCATGATAGAGTGTCCTGCCATAATAACCCACATCAAGATCTTGGACTAAAAAGGATAAAATAAGCAAATTAGGTTTCTTTCTTGCTTCAATGCTGAGATCTTGTCTGCCAATCTGAACTGAGTGCAGGATTTATGAGCCCCAGATCAGGTGAGCTTTACTCAATTTTGCAAGTAAAAAGTTTCAATTTTCACACAAGCCGTACTAGCGCACTTACTACCCGTTGGGTTGACATATTTTCTTGGACTTGTTGCAATCTAATATACAAACCGAGCAGAGCCAACAAACCTATTCATATTTGGCTTGTCTGGTCATACCAAGTTAGCTCGTCATTCTGGCCATTTCCCGAGCCCGGCAAACCGAATGACGACGAACCAAGATGATCCAACTAGCAAGCAACTTTGGCCTTGCACGTCAATGTGACTGTATCAATATTTTAACTGAGATGACTAAGATGTAGTGATCCTATATCATATTCAATTGGGACATTATTGCTATCCAATTGACTGATCCTATATCACTTCCTAACCGATTCCCACCTGTTTCCAGTTCAATTTCCATATCATCACTTTCCATTTGATTCCTGTCTCACTTCTCATTTGATTGTCTCACTACCTCATTGCCTTGCCTTATGATTCTCTTAATTTTTCAAAATAGGTCGGTTTCTGCTCTCTCTCTCCATATATATATATATATAATGAAAGCTCCATTCATGACTTGAAAACACACATACATATGTATGAAGAGTATGTTCTATAGTTTGAAACATAGGAACTTGATTCATGACTTGGAAACACTACTAACCTCTGCGCTTTGTTAACTGCAGGAAGTAGTGAGATTGGAAGAGAGGAATCAGCACTTTGCGTTTAAGAAAGAAAGAAAGCAAACCAATTTGGGCAGAGAACAGTCTTCAATTTGGAGACACTGGTTCAAAAGAAAAAGAAAAGTGTGTGTGGTTGCCTGAAACCCAGAATGCATATGCACTTTATGCAACTTGCATGGGCTCATTAGCCAGATCATCAACCTTGAAGGCCGAATAGATGCGAGTCCCACCACATGCTCAAAGAGCAATAAATCCCCATCGTTGAGTTCTCGAGATCGTCGGCGACTCTTCGCTGGTCCAGAATGCTAGAAAAATGCCACTCATATTCATGTCAGAGGGTGCAATGCCCTAATGTTTGGCTGCATTTACACAGAGACCAATAAGATGGTGTCTTTGCACTTGTAACTGAAAACTGGCGTCCAAGTTGAGAACCAAAGTTTTCTTTTTCTTCTTTACTTGCAGAAACTCCGGGTTGGTGGAAGATCCCGGCTCAGGTGAGCATACTTTGCAACTTTACGAAGAACTTCACGATGAGGGCGTTACAGGTAAAACCACAACGCCCTCGATCTTCGGTCCCGGCTATTTGGCATGTAGAACAAGGCTGCTGCCTATACACCTCCACTTAGAATGAAACCCTCGGCCACCATCTTGTGCACTGCAGAAAATGAGACTCTGGCCTACCAACTGAGACGAGTTGCTTTTTCTTTTTCTTTCTTTTTTGAAAAAAAAGACCTAGAACGCTTACTGTTCCTATTGAATCTGTGCATGCTCCATTTACATCAGCAACTTTGTGAGAATTGTATTTAATATGAAAAGTGCTAGACCAGTTGTATCACATGGTGGAAAAGTTTTCTTCACAAAAAAGTTCACATTTTCTGAGGTTGACAGTAGTTGCAAGGAATACCTACGATGGGACACTGCATAATAACATAAGATACTGCAATTGCCCATCTTTTTCTCTCTCTCACAACCAGCTATTTTTACGGAAAGGGTGTAGAGTCATTCTCATCAACTTTACATTACAAGAAGTTTGAACTGTAATAGCAGAGAATGCATTAATATTGGCAGTTCCTTAACTTTCTCTTTACAATTGAATGTCGGGAGAAAGAAGAAGAACAAAATCAGTTCAAGCTAAGGGCCAGACTTGCCAGCTCTTTCTTCCGTCTCAAAGTCGCCAGTGAAAGCTTTCTGTAACAAAACAGAATCGCAGGCCTAGTTAGAGATTAAAGGAAGCATTTTCTGGAGTTCAAGCACACTGGAGAATGATTGTTGGAATCAAATGCAAGAACAATGCTGTTTGTGAGAAGCACAACGCGGGGAGGGATTCAAATTGCATAAAAGCAACTTGGAATGGAGGAACAGTAGATTCATATCCGAGCGCTATTCAGTTCAGAGATGACATAATCCTTGTTATTCCTTTTGACTCCCAAAGGACAAACATGTTCCCAAGCTTGGGCACCATTACTTAAATATCCAACTGTCCTCCCAACAACAAATTTCTTTCCACTTTTAGCCCCTTTCTTAGTTTAAATGACAATATAACTCTTACCGAAGTAATGGACCAGTCATTTACACTATTCCTTCAGAGGGGAAGGAGGCCATTTTCTTAATTATAGCGTGGAATTAATTTTTCCCTCCCAAAAAAAAGAAATAAGAAGCGTTTAAAAAAGAAAATTCCACCAGGACATGTGATCCAAGTGAGGGTCGAAGTGGTATATATATAGTCTAATTAAATTGCGTTCTTTTATCGTTCTAATACTGAAAACCACTATCATTTTTCTATAGTAGAATGTAATTTACATAAGCTTACGTTTTTTAAGGGCATTTGCATTACGAGCATTGGTTAAAAAAAGAAGCATTTGTTTTTATCAGAATTATTAATTTTCTTATCAAACATTTTAGCGTATTTGAGGGAGACTTTAAGACCCGAAGCTTTAATCACGTTCAGTTCATTTTTTTCACCTCTTTTTTCGTTTTCTACACATACATATACGTGTGTATGCATGCATATATATATATATATATATATGTATGTATATATATATATATATATATATGTATATATATATATATATATATGTATGTATATATATGTATATATATGTATATGTATATGTGTAGATAGATTGATATATATGTCGTTGATATTATGTCTTTGTCACCGAACATGGTCCCCTTAAAGTTTTCATAAAAATGGGGCCTCATTTTCAGCCCCACCCCCTTATTGTGGGCCTTGATGTAATCATCTCGGGAGTTGGCTTCCGAAACTTAGCTGAGATCACGAGCTGGAGATGGGCAAACTCGAGCCCTGACATCCACAGGGTAAACTATATATATATATATATATATATATAGTGACTAAAGGCATATTCCTTTTATTAAAGTACACCCTTTATTAATGAAAAGTTTCAGATTACCTAGGTATAAAAGAGAGGTATAAGGCAATATGTCTCCTATATAAAGGAGATGTGTGAGGCGTGTGTCTCTCTTGCATTGGTGATGTATCCACTATGCATCTTGTGTGCAAAAGAGATGTCGGGGGTCGTCTCTTTTTTTAGATCGAATAAAGGGAGGGTGGAGAGGAGGGGACGGGAGCGAGGCGGTGACAAACTCTCATGATTTAAAGAACGAAGATAGTAGGAAGAAAGAGAGAGACAATGACAACCAATGGATGTGACAAGAAGAGATAAGTCAGAAAGGGTGATGGGTTTGAGTAGCTCGTTTTGGCTATACGAAGGAGAAAGAGGTGGCGGTAAGAGGTCTTCCATTAGTCTTCGTATCAAAAGAAAAAGAGCACGGAGAAAGGAAAGAGAATGGTGTTTTGATGGATAAACAAAGACATTATGGAAAAGAGCGTATGTCTTTAATAATTTGGAGCATATATTTAATAATAATTATTATTATATATAGGAAAACTAGATCCCTTACTCTCATTATTTTTGGATGGTATGAGTATAATTTTAAAATTTTTAAAGAACTTTGAGAAATTACAAAAGATATTTTTATTATATCATACCATTCAAAAGCAATGGTGGACATGATCTAATCTCTCTTTCTCTTATATATATATATATATATATGGTTTGTTTGAGTTCTGATGGTGTAGTTCCAACTGTGAACTATGACTTTCTCTCCTTCAAAATCCGAACTGAACTGAACCAACCCACACAAGTAAAAGAACTAAACCGGACTGCAGTTTTAGTTATTCGTCTATCTTTACAAATTCCATTAAACAACATTGATTGGTTCAAATCTAAAATCAAGGACTAAGGAGTTATTTTCTAAAATAATATAAATATACTTTTGTTTTTTAATTTCAATCACAGTTTTCGAACCATACTGGACAGTGGGACTCATGAGCTGTCTAGGAGCAATATTTGCAAAAACCTGTTTAGGAAGATCCAACTTTACGATGTTATCAGCAAACCTCTGGCCCAGATGGGTCCTGGTTCGGTCTGGATCACTTTGTTCTTTGTGGGACTCCATCGCACTTAAAGCTGCCAGGCCTTGTCTTGAGTACGGATGTCTTCAAATTTGGAGGGTAAAGTTGGAGTTAGGACTCAAGCCTGATGCAAGAAATAGTGCACCATCATGCAACTTGGTAGTCATTAGTATCATTAATCTTTATGGATTAATTCCTTAAATCTTGTTATACAAATACTTCTAATAGCATTACATATGCATCATGGTAGACCGGCCGGTGCCTGACACGGTCACTTCTCTCGTGTTCAACTCAATACTAACTATTTTAATAGTACAACGGTACCCTAATAATAGTCTAACATGAATTGAAGTCAAAAAGCAAAATGTACAAAGTATATTTTATACTTAATAATAAAAAAACAGTTAGGACTCTTTCGTTTGGGTCACACCAGGTCGGCCACGACCCAATCCGCTTTTGTTTTGGTTGCACAATCCTAACTTGATCACACACACATATTTACACACATATAATTAAAGGCGAAAAAGGTAAGGGAAGGCTGATCTAGACAAGAAAGAAATTGGAAAACATGCAAGTAGCCAATCTAGCGAATAAGGTTGATTGGGTGGGTTCAAGTCCAACACGAAGAACCTGATTTGAACCCAGACTTCCTATATTGGGTTCAGATCGAGTTGTTAGTCAGGCCTGAAATCGCCAACCCTAGTTTAGTTGTTCATATCATTAGACTGTTGCTTGTTGTGGCATGTCTTGTTTGCTTGTTTAAGATGACCAGAACATGATATGTTTTGTTTTTATATAATGCTCATCGAGAAGAAAGTCTTGCCCATTTAAATTAAAATTTAGCTTTTAGTGGATGACCTATTTCAAAAATAAAATTCTTCTCTCATCGAGGACATGTACATTTGTCTAAGTCATTGGGTTAAGTTTTCTAACAATAAGCCCGTAAAAGCCGAGTCAATGCGAGTCCGACCTGTTCATAGCTCGTCTTACTAGTATATAGATATGGGTTCAGCTTGTCTGGTTGGGCTCTTATGCGCCCAACCTAAATGAGCTCAGCGTGAGCCCGATGAGCAACTTATCTTTGATTGACAGCTCTAATAGAACCTTTCAAGTATAATGTAAAAAACAACTCATAAAAACTGGGAGGATTATAAAGAGGCTTCTGCATGTGTAAAAATCCAAACCAACGTGTAAAAATGTGTAATTTCTTCTAATGCTCGTCTTTAAATACCTTCCTTTAAGTTGCCTCTTCCATAAGGATGATAATATTGACCAGACTTGCGCAACCCCAACCCAACCCGACCTATCCCAAAACGAGGAGGAAAATACCCGACCTGATAGGTTGGGGTATGGGATGCCCTCAATATATATATATATATATATGTGTGTGTGTGTGTGTGTGTGTGTGTGTGTTTTGCCTCATTTTTGCCCTGTATCCATTGAGAAAAAGAGAACCAGTTTCCACCTCATTAAGGTTCGTGTGGGACTGGGTATAGGTATATCAACTATGGTTAGCGGTAAGCAAGGTTTAGCTGAGAAGAGGATAAAAGAATATTGTGCACAAACAATGGCAGGTGTGATCATACCAATACTAAAGCCCCGTATCTTATGAGAACTATGAAGTTAAGTGTGTCTTAGGAAGTCCTCGTGTTAGCACCCTTTTTTTTTTTCATCCAGCTTCCTATTTTCTTACCCATATTCTCTTAGTACGAGCGAGATCCATACAAAGCATTAGAGAGTACATCACTTTGGTAATAATCATTAGAAGCTCATGTACGGGATCAGACATCAAGGCTTAGTTTGGAAAGAGGATAAATGAATATTGTGCGCAAACAATGACTGGTGCGATCATACCATTAGTAAAGCATTGGATCCCATCTTTAACTTCAAAGTTAGTATTGAGATGAGCGACCGCTCGAAAAGTCGTCGTGTTGCATCCCCTGTTACTTTTTGGTCCAGCATTAGAGACTACATCACTTTCCGTCCTGTTGCTATCCTTACTCTTGCATCAAGGGTTCATACTTTAAGCTGCTCTAATACCAATTGACGACTCTTCATCTCCATGCAACTTTGATCCACCAAGAGAGAGCCAACAAGATTGACTCGTTCACATGCACAAACTCAAATACATATGGAAGCCAGACCCAAATCCAGAACTGAATGCCTTCTCTTTGTGTATTGCAACATCATCGACATCTCGAACCGAGCCCTGCACCGCTGCTGAGTCATGTGTCTGCTCTTCCATATCGCGGCAAGGCTCCCTTATGCAGCAATTCGAACCAAGCTTCCCATATCGTGTAATGATCTCAAGCTCCACTGCTAAGGCCATGCACCTTGCCGTGCCTTAAGCTTCATCTTAGCACTAGTGAAACCTCTGTACGGTGCCCTATGAACCTTCTTGGGACACTAGGAAGTGTTTGATTATGAGGCTTGAGGCTACCTAAGTAGAGCTAAAGTTTTAGTTTTCATGATGATGTAAGCCTTGGTGCATAGTAAAAAGTGAAGTCGTATAACTTTGATTATAAAATCGAGGTCGTATGATCCTGACCAAAACTGAAACTAGAGTTCCATGGTCCTGGCCTCCGCAATCAAACATCGGTTATATAGCTCTCATGGACCCAACCGAGTACACGAGGTCCTTTTAGAGCTTCTTTGTTCAACACAGCCTTTCCCCTTCACAGTTTGTAGGAATCACATTCTAAGTCCTTGAGCGTCTCAGACAAGGTTCAAGTTCACCTACACAACATGGATCCGATCCATGCTCATGTGTGTATGAAAGAGAGAGAGAGAGAGAGAGAGGATAATTGTGTCACTTCGGCCGGTGAGGGACCTAGATGCCAATGATTATCAAAGCAAAGCATCGGACGAGGAAACAAAACCACTTTGCCCTTGTTGCATCTTTTCGTTCCATTAAATTAAGAAACACACACGCAAACCTCACTTGTCGAATTTAATATGATTTAACAAAGATCATCCTCAACTCTCCAGTCTCCCCCCGTTCTCCCTTTATATGTTAGAACAGGGGTCTTCCCCTCTTTCCTGCTTCCTCCTTCCCAGCATACAACTCTCACGCACAGAAATGGAGACAGACTACCGAAATTTCCTCTAGATAGAGAAATAATGACTACTAGCTTTGTGTTCTTTTGAGAGGAAGAGAGAGTAGCACCACTGTTCTTTAGAGAGAGAGAGAGAGAGACCCACCATTGTTCCTGACGGGCGGAACTATAGATTACCCGAGAGAGATTGCCATCTTGTTGTTTGTGGCTCTTGTTTTTTTGGATTAATTGCTATTCTTATTGTCGTCTTTCTTAAGAATCAGAAGAAAAGAGCAGAGTGGTGTATCTGTGATACCGCTCATAAATCTTTTGTGGACTGCGCCTGAAGTAGAGAACTTCCATACCTGTGGTGATAGGTACGGACTAGTGAGGGCTGTCTAGAGAGAGAGTATGAGCAACAGGGCGGTCTTCACGGCATCGCAATGGCAGGAGTTGGAGCACCAGGCTTTGATATTCAAGTATCTGGTAGCCGGCATTCCGGTGCCTCCAGATCTCATTCTGCCTATTCGAAGGAGTTTGGAGTCTAGGATGTTTCACCAACCAACCGGTAAGACCGTGCTTCTCTTCTCTTCTTCGAGAGTATTCGAATGACACCAAAATGGAAACTGATCTCTCTCTCTCTCTCTCTCTCTCTCTCTCTCTCTCTCTCTCTCTCTCTCTCTCTCTCTCTCTCTCTCTCTCTCTCTCTCTCTCTCCTGTGGATGTAGGCATGTCTATGCTGTGTTCTTTTATCGTCATCTTCTGTAGATTTGTTTTCTTTGTTAGCGAGCTTTCTGTCTTGTTTATTTACCATTTTCAGGTTCCAGTGTTCATACTGCTTGTGAGTTTATGTTAGCTTTTCTCCTTATATCTTCTGTTCTTTAGACGCTGAACTCTCTCTCTCTCTCTCTCTCTCTCTCTCTCTCTCTCTCTCTCTCTCTCTCTCTCTCTCTCTCTGCATCTCATCATTATATTGGTTCAGAGCTAGAGGCCTTCTTTATTGCCTGGCGGGTTTTGATGTTCCGCGATTATTTTATGTTTCCCTTTCGTATCAAGGAATTCCTGTTACCCTTTTGGACTTTTCGAAGTCGCTTTTGAATAAATCTAGTGTCGGTGTTGGGGGTTCCTCTTGGTGCGACTGAAGGGACTATTTTGTGTCATCCCTTCTTCGTTCTCCTGTTGTCATACAGGCCTTTTCTGGTTTTTGTTTCTCTTTTGTTTATCTGCCTGATATAAAAGTTGTATGGGTGTTACCTCAAAATATTGCTTCCGTTGATCAGATGTCTATTTTTTCCGAACCATCTTTTACTATAATGTAATCTGTATCCTCCTCTGTGGTAGTTGAATTTTTTATTCTTCGCGGGAATGATTGGAGCTTATCTGTCTTGTATTTATTAATATTTTCTTCATCAGTTCCTTTCTTGCTTTTACATATTATTTATTCTTGTTGCATTGTTCTTTTACTGGGTTAGCTAGGGGGTTGCAGATCTCTCAGGTTTACGGTTTATGCATGCTCACGCTTTCTGCTATAAAAAATCTGGAGTTATACCGAGTGGTTTTTAGTTTAGGATATCAATTTGAAGGCATTCTCAAGGCCTCTTGGGTGCTCTTTTTAGAGCTAACCTCATTTTGGTGCTATATTTAGCCGTGATTGTTGTACAATGTGCTGACATTTAATACAAAAGTAAGAATCTATTTTACAGTGTCTCTTTCTGAGACGTGTGCATGTTATGCTGCCATTGAATGTGTCCTATCCATCGAGGATCCTCAATTTCATGTGCTATATATATTTGGTTCCTGTGGCTCTTTTTGCTTAGACACAAGAAGATCACTAAACAGTTAATATTGGAGAAGCGTGATTCATCAGGCTAATCCATTGGAGTTGGGATGCGAATAAAGCTTGATGATGGTGATGGTGGTGCTGTTTCATTAGATTTATTGTGCAGGTTTTCGTGTTCCCATGGTTGTCTGAATAATGAACCTTTTCTTGTGGTTTCCATTTTGATGAATCTAGCTGTTCCACGAGGAAAAAATGAAGTAAAGTATGATAGTTATTAACAAAATAGTAGGTTCAAGATCTTTGCCCGTCCAAACGTAAGTATCTCTGCAGGCTCTCCTGTTTGTTAGTCACCATTTGATTAATCCTACATGCAAGGATGATGACGTAACTTATTCTGTGTTGACATTACTTGAAATGTGCACCAAAGCCTCAAGGGCCTGAAGTTCATGTACCACAATTCGGTATCTTGCTTGTGATGCAAGCAATAAAGTTTCAAGGAAAGAATTCCTTCCTCTAGACCACTATATTGTCAATGTTTGATGCTCGGGTTCATGCTCTGACTGCTATGCTCATCATCTCATTTCCCATGTGCATTTTTCATACAGTTGGTTGGGGTCCTTTTTTTGGAAAGAAAGTTGATCCAGAGCCTGGAAGGTGCCGGAGAACCGATGGAAAGAAATGGAGGTGTTCAAAGGATGCCTATCCAGACTCGAAATACTGTGAGCGGCACATGCATAGAGGCCGCAACCGTTCAAGAAAGCTTGTGGAAACACAAACTGTCTCGCCGTCTTCATCGACTGTGACATCACTTACTGCTGCTGGAAGTAGTTATCAAAACCTTCCATTGCACTCTATGAGTACTTCCCAAGACCCCAGTGCTGGAATTGCTAGTTCACATATGCAAGCGCAGCCTGGACCATATGGGATGAATAACAAGGACTGCAGGTATGTATCATCAATTTGAACCCATAATATCCTTCTATGCTTCCATGATTGTATGAGTGGATCATTTCTTTCTATTTTGTATGCAGTTGAACTGAACCACAACTTTTTATGTGTATGGTATCTCAATCCTTGTACTGCCATAGGATCTTTTCTGTTTTCATTTTGTGCTTCAGAATGGTTAGTACTATCACTTATGTGCAGTAGAGCGCCACGTGCTAATTTTATGATTCTGCCTATCCCAGTTGTTTCCCTTCGATTGGTGGGGTTATTGGAAGCTGATCCACTTTTGGTGTTAAAATCATTGCAAAACCTGGATGTTTGACTGCCAACACATCTTCAATTCATAAGCTGCAGCTTTTCTTTCCAGTCTCTTCGTCAATATCAATTTTGTTCTCAGACAAGAGATTTCTGTACCTCTGAAACCCGTCCTGGGGAAATGCTTCTCTTAGGCTGAGCTTTAGCTGTTGCTCATTCTGTTAACCTCACAGTTAAGGCCCGTGATGGATTTAGTGACATCACGGCTAGTGAGTAGTTCCCAAGATTTGGTGTGAGTCAACTTAAATGGAAAATCTCATACTGCCATGCCCTTTGTCTAAATGTTTGGGTTATCTCAGTCCAGGTTCTTCTACTCTGCAGCTAACATGTCATCTATGCTAATTGTCAGATGAGATCTAATAACTCAGATTTGTTTCAGCCAGACAGCCACACCTGCTGTTTCACTTGGATCTATTTCTTCATAGTTTCATACAAAACAACGTTGAACTGATGAAAACCAAGCTTACTTTAGGATGATTTCACTGAAACGAATGTGAGAGATCAACAGGAATATGGTGCATTAGTGTACGTTGGAGTTCCTAAAAACGGTAGATGTTGTTAGAGAACAAATGGAATGCAGCTTCAAATTATTGTGATTATTTAATGCTGATTTCTCTTTCTTAATTGATGCCATTGCTATTAGTATATGTTTACGTTAGTGTACGTTGGAGTTCCTAACGATTAGTCTTGGTATAGCTGGGGTAGCAGTAAAAGCTGTATTATTTAGTTAATACTTGATTCATATAGTGCATTCACATTCAAGCAAATGTGCCATCTCCGAGTTTCTTTTAGCTGTGGCCTGGATATGAGCCTCACCTCTGTTGGCTTTCAGCAAAATCCTTATGATCTGCCATATTTTTGTTTACTTTTCCTCATCACTTAAAAATCCATAGGTGTGGCCTTTTTGCTTCTAACTTTTATTGGGATGTAGTTATGAATTGGCTGTTGGTCGACCAGTTTCTCTCTCTCTCTCTCTCTCTCTCTCTCTCTGTGTGTGTGTGTGTGTGTGTGTGTGTGTGTGGATATACACGACCACTTAATTCTCTAAAATCTCAAAACAACAGTGATCAAGAAAAGACCAATGGTATCTCACATTGCTTTGCATTCATATGGTCATATCTTCCTGGTATTATCTTATGCTTAGATCTTTCTGGTACTGTCAGCTTTTAAAATCAACAGAAATCCCCGAATATTTAAGTGCATCTCTCTAGTAGCAGCCACTTGGTTTGACAACATCAAATGCTCAAGTTATGGTGGTAGGATATCAGTGAGAACTGTTTGAATAGTTTATTTGCCACTATCAGCAAAGGAAAAGATCTGTAGAAATTCATTGTGTTATATACTCTACACTTGTCCGTATGTCTGTAACCCCAGGTTAATTAATTATCTTCATAAGATAAACAAATCAGTATTTTGTTAAGGTTACTTGTATAGTTTTTACTTGGTGATCCACATCAGTAAAGCCTAAGCTTACCTGTATAATTTTATGGTCCTAACTTTTTGGGCTTCAGAAATCCCGTTTTGCTAAACTGTCATTGCATTTTCTTGTTCTCATAGATAGAAAATTTGCAGGTACCTTCCAGGTGCAAAAGATGAAATTGATGAGTATAGCTTCTTTACAGAAGCTTCAGGGAGTTCAAAGAGTGGTAGAATGGACCCTTCCGTCGATAGCTCATGGAACTTGATGCCCAGCAGAGTTAACTCATTTCCTCCATCGAAGTACAGGAACGGATCCCTTCTGCAGAGCAATTATCCTCAGATGCAGACGGTGGAAGGTCTTGGACGTACAACCATTGCCTCGGCACTTCCAAAACAGCAACAGCATTGCTTCCTTGGTAGCAGCACTGTTGGCCCTGGAGAATCCATAAAAATAGGCAGAGAACCAGGGGTGCAGCCTCTCCGACCATTTTTTGACGAGTGGCCCAAAACAAGGGATTCATGGCCCGATTTGGAGGAGGATAGATCAAACCGCACCTCTTTCTCTACCACACAGCTCTCTATTTCAATTCCCATGTCTTCCTCAGACTTTTCTGGAACAAGTTCTTGTTCACCAAATGGTTAGTGTATTGTAATATGCACTATAAGGTAGGACGTACACTTTAATCTCACTGGCGGTCTTTTCTTGCAGATGAGTGAAGACATCAGGTATCATCTGCTTTCAGATCTGAAGGACCTCTTGAGGCCGCTCAAGTCGAGACTCAATGCGCGTGTCTGTGTCTCTTGTGTTCGGATTTTCATAATGTGTTGTTTGCAATTGCTAAACCTTTCCAAGAATGATTAGATAAGCACTGCTCATGGGATCCTTTGTTTTATTTCTGCCATGTTGGGATGATTCTACCTAGTTGTGTAAAAACGCAGATCATGGTTAAGTTTCCTTTCAGAACGTATTTTCTTGGAATTCTAGAAGGTCATTGGCCATTCCCCCGTTCGCAAAGAGTTCCTATTTGGTTGCAGTCCTGCTTCTCTGTTTTCTGTATTCTCCGGTGCATGGCCATCTTTATCATTGCTGAGCTACTACATCTGAAAATCTTGGAGATTTTATGATCCTATGTCCTTGAATGAGTTCGCATTTAGCTGAAATGCCTGAATCCATGTCTGGTAGCAGCATCGACTTGTTGATTTAGCCATCTGTCTAGGCTTGTGATTTATGAATTTGAACTTGATAGAAAGGGAAAAGTTTGCTTGTAGCATGATTGTTTTCATATCTCTGGGCATCTTATCCAAAACTATATAGTAGGCATCTCCAACCATGGGGTTTAGAGTCCTCAACTTGGTCCAATCCTCTGAAGGGTGTTGAAGCATTCACGTGTTTAGTATGTTTGACAGCTTATTCGTTTGCTGCACTGACTTGGGAGATGAGCAGTATCAGGCAAAATATGTTCAAATCGAGTGATCAACCTCAAGGGGTAGGCCCATTGCGATTGAAGCTCCGCAATATGGCTCCACACTTGATCCTTTGTGCTTTATTTGGCATTTGATACTCTCTCATATGCGTGATTAATTCAGGACACCTCCTGGTATATGGCAGTGAATCTGTTTTATAGGTTTTGCATCTGGGCCAAGTTTCTAATGACAAATCACTGACCAGCCAGTCCTCCAAAATCGATCAACCCAAAATTGATGCCATATTGAGTTATGTGGCCCCTACAATACCTTTTGGGCCCACCAAGCTACTGTGAACGAGGTCAATGTCTCTTGAAATGCACAGAATTTGGTCTTTTTCTTGCTTAGGGTTTCTCTTAAAAGCTGACGGATCTCTCTCTCTCTGGTTTCTCTTAAAAGTTTATGGATCTTTCTCTTTCTCTCTCCCTCCCTGTGTGTGTGTTTGACAAACACACAAATTTCTTGAGAACGGAATCAAAGCTTTTGTGGCAGGGGATTGAGGAACACATGATGTAGTTTTATACTGTCGGCACTGGAAGTCTCTCTCTCTGTCTCTCTCTAGCATGCTGTAGCCATGTTCTTGCTAGTTCGTTACCATATGTTATTCTGTCATCTTTTTGAAGTACATCTTTATTTTGTTCCTCAAATAGTTCGTTGATTCTGATGCCTGGGAAACGTTGGTGCACGCAATGCTTAGCATTTGTGCAACTATTGAGACATATAACCTGAGCATAAAAGCATATGCCAGTTTTGCGAGTTCCAACGTCTTAAAAGTACGGTCTCACTAAGGGCCAAACCGCCAAAGAGACTCTAGTTAGTGCACAGATTATAAGAGACACGACTCCAAACGGCATATATTAGAAGATGAAAATAGTATGCATCATACTAGACGATCACAATACTAGCTTTTGATAAATAAAATCGAAAACAAAAGACTTTTCATACACGGATTTTCTGAAAGCAGCTACGAACAGGTTGATCGTGATAACAAAGAAGCTGCTAATCCCCGCATCGTTTCTGTCCAATGATATCAAAGAACTGACCAAATTGGATCAAGCCACTGGAGAATGAGTTGGTGCCAACCGATTCACGCATGCCGGAAAATCAACTACATTCATTTGGGCAGTAAATGGGCACTTTTCCTGATCCATGTTATATGAAGGTTGCGTGTTTATATATATGTTTGTTTGATATGACATCAACATTCATATATTTCAACATTAGACAAAGACTAACTTCTGTTCCTTCATCATATGACAGTACTAAATTTGATCAAAACAATGTTATATTCAAGGTAGTTGGCATCGAGTTCCTATATAAAATGAGGCGTTGGCGTAAATTCGACTTTACCTCAACAAGACATTAGAATCGTAAAATCCGCGATTTTACCGTAGAATTTACATGGGTAGCATAAAATCAGTAGAGTTTTTAAGCAAACCCTGATTTTATCACGAGTTAACTCACCATCATCCTAAAAATGGTAGGATCTTAAGATTGTGATTTCTACTATCATGGTTATATTTACTACAGTAATATTAGATTGTGGCTGAGCCACCTGAAATTCTGAAAAATTGTATTTTTGTATTGAAATTTAAACAAAATTAGAATTTTTTTAAAGTCCAACCCACCTGAAACAAGTTTCTGGATCCACCACTGTGTACGAGTACATCCTTGAACTAAGAGACTCTATGATTGTGGTTCATACTTATTGGTGCTCTTCCACTCCGATCGGATCTGTTAATATCGAGCTGATGAATGAAGCATGCTTCCCTTTCTTATCTTTACAAGAGGATTTCCCTAGATTTTAGTAGTACAACACCTATGAAGAATAAGTTAAATTACTAAGCAATGTGAATAGCTTTGAATACTCTTTCTTCCAAATTCAACTGGCAATTGAAGTCATAGAAGTGTAGTACTCAACAATTCAGTGAATTCAACTTGATCAGACTTTATCGGTCCAATTTCACTTTATCAGGAAAAACGAATCAGGATTCTAGTAACTAATCTGACCCCTTTTTTGGAAGGATGAAGCAACACTAAGGTGGTTTCTTAAAATTAGCTGGAGAAGAGAAGGGAATTGAACTTGGCTATAGCATAAGGATGTTTTCTAAAGAAAACCAAAAAGAAAAAAAAAATATGCGTAAGTTGTTGGTCATCTACAAATCCGGACCCGGTTATTGCAGAACTGCATAATAAAATCCGAATCCAAGATTTGGATCGGCTATTCTCGGTACCGGATCCTTTCGATCCAAAATCAGATGAAATACAAAAAAAAGTGGAGTGGAGCCCAATATCGTCATTTCAGGGAGAGCCGACGCTGTAGATGACCGAAGCACCTGGGACTCACACGTGAAAAAGATCTCTCTTTCAAAGTTAATTTATTCGGTCAAAGAGTTACGGTTCTGCCACCGCCCCATGTGTTGCTTCCGTATGTTGACGTGTCATGAGAAGGAACGACCCAGCAGTTGGGTCCCGCGCTAGCTGTATCCTGTCAGCTGCTCACATGCTGTGACGTGGACATGCGGGCCCCAACAGCGAAACGTGTCGTATCACTATTGGATGGCTGTGAGAGGTTTCGTATCACGGCCTTGAAGGCACCCACCCTCCCTCATCTTCGGACGATGGAAAGCATGCGTTTGTGCGGAATATTTTTCCTGGGAATTTTTACTTCGTGAGGGTCATCAGTATGGTATCAACGGGTCAGACCTGCTTCGGATCCAGATAAGTCCGATCTATGATTCACCTTGGTTTCCTGTGCTAAATCTGGACCTGTTTTTCTTACAGATAAAATGGAGCTGGGCAGACCCTTACCTGGTATATTCATGAAAAAAAAGTTATGTAAAGATATGGAAACTTTCAGTAGCAATGTGGTGTGATCTCATTTGTAGATCTGCCATTGTCTTTAGGTATGTTTGATATAAGGTTTAAGGAGAACTAAACTATTATTTTTGGTATTTTTGTTGTTCAAAGTTCTGTCGTGCATCGAACATAAAACCATGTCACAAGAAACATATTGACAGACCACTCTCAAATCAACACGAAATGGGTCTGCGCATAGTTCTAGTTTGAGGGGCCTATCCTGTAAGTAATTATGGAGAACTTTCTTACCCCCAACTTAACCACTGTATGACTGATTACAAATTTAAGTGTCTATCTAGCTTTTTCGATTCCGATCATCATAGAAAACTGAACAGACCTAGACTCCTTCTATTACGGCTTCTCCCTCAACGGCAACCTTGATGGGGAGAAACAGATCGCCTCCAGAAGTCTCAATGATCACACAACTAGCAGAGTAATTTGTTGAAAGATAATAAACCACGCACTCCACTGTAGCTGGCCAATTTCTCCATCTCTACAGAAGCAACCTGCGAACATGTAGTTCTTCTCATCACTACCTCTTATAGTATAACCATATGCTAATGACGATCAAAGCAGCTAGCCATGCATTAATCTTCAACAGTCGCTCTTATTTGTATCCTAATGAAGAAGAAAATATTCACTTTGACAAGTTTCATATCTAGATCGAATAATGGATCTCGGATCCACGTTGTTTCTTCCACAGGACAGCAAAGGTTGAACAACCATCGAAAGCATGTTGGTTTTAGATTCAACAGTCTAAATGCTAAGCCTAACAACTTGGTTCATTTCAATAATGTGTTAGTGATTAGATGTTCTTTATGATGGAAACACAAGGAAATCCATCATGCATGGAATAGTGATGAGGCTTGTAATTGCTTAGTGGGGAGGCTTTAATCACTTCCAAAGTTCCCTAACCAGCAGGCTGTACACAAATGAGCTTGACCGACTGAGGGAGGTCTATCTTCGACGAGAAGATGAATTAGGGGATCTTGATTGATTGCCAAATGATTTTGATGGCTTTCTCAATGGGAGGAAGGTGATCATCAATTGTGGAACCTGGCCATGTTTGGCCACACAATGCAATGCCACTCAAATATTGCAAAGCCTAATTTCTCATAGCAATTAGGAGATTGATAGAAAAGATACGAAAAGACTTTTGTTTAACGAATCAAACTTAGCCAAAGCAAGAACAGGTTTATGTTTTTAAACTTCACAAAAGTCTATGATTTTTGCCATTTACAAAATTTTCTAAACTATTGTTTGGTTTTCGTTGTTAATCAAATAAGTGACAAATGCTTAACTCTATTACCCCCTAATATGATATAGTGCATAAACAATCACATCACCTACAACATGAGCTTATATTAGTGGATTGAGCTGTCAAGCCATTTGCAATGCATCATGACCTATCACGTCACATGCCATGTAAGCCACTGTGGTAGCTTACATATGATAAATTATACTTAAATACTAATGAATATTAATTTCGGATGTTAATGAATATTAAATATGTTATATATTAAATTTAATAGCATAAATTTATATTAAATGTTGATTTAATATTTAATATTAACAATTTTAACTAATATTAAATTGGTATTAGTTTATAACTTATTAAATATTAATTTCGTATTTAAAATTTTAATAATAATTTAGTCTTATTTTATTTACACTCTAATTTTATTTAATATTAAATTAAATTTAATATTTAATACTAACTTAGTTAACTAATATTGATTAACTAATCTATCTAATTTTTTAAATATTAATTCCATATTTAATATATGATAATAATTTAGTATCAGTTTATTTACAATTAAATGTTAGTTAATAATATTTTTTTATAATAATGATTAGTACATATTAAATATAATACTAATATTTATTATATGTTAAATTTAAAGTGAATGTATATTAAATTTTGTTGTTATTTCTGGAGACCCAACACCAGGCATGTAAGTTCTCTAGCGTTGGTAAATGTTTGTCGCATATCTAACGGCAATAAGTAGAGGGTACCTAACAAAACTTTTTAAACCGCAAGAACTATGCTTTTATAAGGATATAATAAAACATTGTTTTGCAATTATAAGATCAAACAAATGAAGAAAGAAACTATATGCTTAACATACTTTAGAAAACCCAGGATACATACATACGTAACTACATGTATACATACATACACGCACATAAATGTTTATATACATACACCCCTACTAAAGGTGCCATTGCTTCAGAACTGGTACGTAGACCCGGGCAGGTGCTCGGTGTGGGTACCATTTTAGTTTTATCGGTTCTGTAAACTATACCTGGATCTTGTAAGAAAATCTACGTCATTCCCTTGACAGTTCCCAGAAGAGAATATTTTATCAAATATTTCAAATTAATTAGCTTAGTTCTTAATCAGAACTAGGGTTGTAAGAAAATCTACATCATTCTCCATACATTAGTAAGATCTTGCGGGTTTGACCAAGATAATGGGTCCTTTCATTTCTTACCAAAACCTTCACCCTTAAGCGATTCAATAGGGATCGGATCTGGGAAAAAACAACCTGTTAGCACCCCTAATCTCGATCTATATGATAGATGCATGTGACGGGGATTTTGACGATCTTATGATCTTATTGCATGAGGGTGCACTATTACGTGGTGGGGATTGCAATTTTCCATAAATTTCCCATTATCGGAGCTTTCTGACATTGCCACCCGATTCCCATATCTGCAGGACTTGACAGTATAGTTTGATTTGCTAAAGTTTAATATTTTATATGTTTCACAGTTCACTAAATACTTATACAAAACTTCACAATGTATACAGTAAGATTTCCATGCAAGACTCTAATGTTAATGCTTTGAGAAAAGCAAGTTCATCTCATCATGTTGAGAGAGTATAGAGCAGAGGAAGTATATATTGGCGTGTGACTCTCCCAATCTGATAGTGAATCCCAGATACAATGAGTTCTACCCGAGATCAATAATGGCAAATTGCCGTTTTTGGCCCATACGAGCAGATGCTTATAGATGCCATTCGATCAAGTTTGCTGTAGGTTGGTGGAACAGCCATGCATCACAAAGAGGTACCTTCTCTATCACTTTTCTGATTATGTTCAGGTCTTTATTTTAGAAATGCAATTTCCATCTATATCCAAATCACGGATGACTATGATGATATGAACTTCTTTTTTGGTTCAGCCGCGAATCTGATTTGGGAGCCAACTTCTGAGAAACTCGGTTCTTTTAGTCACCCTCTGCATTAGCATTTAGCAGCTAAAGCAGAGAATTTGAAAGGGATTCACCTTTCCGCTATGATCTGCTTCAACAGCATGGAGGTCAAGTCAAGCAATGGGGAAGGCTTGGAGCGGCCGAAGCTTGTCTGCTTAGAGTCTATGATGAGCCACCATGAGACTGGGCTTGTGGAGAAGTTCATGAAAGAGTCCATGGTGGTGAGACGCCCATTAGTGATCATTCATATTTGGCCTCGTTTGGGAGAGGAGGAGGAAAATATGAAGCAAGTGCAGAGTTTGGAGCTGCAAGCTTGGGATGGAACTTCCAGTAGGACGGCACTTGATCTCCGATATATGCTTGATAAGTAACCCTTCATTTTGTTATTAAAGATTTCCAAGGTTCGAAAAGATATAATATGTGAAGCTGGATATGGTAAGGAAGAAGCATCACTTTTCGGTGTGAATATTTTGTAAGATATGCGTAGGAAAGCATTAGTCAAGTGCGCTAGCATGTGTATGTGTGTGCGACCAAAGTGAGAAAGCATGGTGCAGATGGCTCACTAATGATTAGTTGGTTCTCTCTCTCTTTCTATATATATATATATATATATATATATATATATATATATATATATATATATATATATCTTCACAATCAACAAGTATTGTGAGCATTCAGAACATTTTACCCGAGAATGTATATCTTAGGCTAATCCAATGAACTTGTAAGTGATTTTTCTAAAATAAAAAGTGGCGATGAATGATGAAGTGTCGCTCTCTGGGAGGCACCACTGGAGTGCCCCATCTTTGTTGGTGAAGGGCTTCATAGCAACCATCGATGAGTGGGTGTAAAGCCATGACTATTCACATTTTTTGAACAGAACGGAATGAGTGCCTGATCGTTAAGAGGAAAAGAGAAAACAATGTTAGAAGGCAACGATGCCTCTCTTCTCTCTCTACAATTGAACAGTTATGAATGTTCAATAAACCGTTTGAAATCAGAAGCTATACAGAAGTGTATGGACAGCAAATGAGAGATCAATCTTCATCTTATGGCCCAGCCTCTCTCACCAAATATTTCTTCTCTTTCTTCCGTTCAGAAAGAGTGCTCAAAGATTTACGTTTGTTTTCTTTAGTGCACACAAGAGTAGCAGACAACATTTGTCCTGAGAACACTTTTGATAGCTCGAGGGTCGATTGAGCGTGTGTAAGACGAATCGACTGTGACTCCATTATATCCCGAACGAATTACGCTGAAATCCACACACAAAATTCATTTTATGTGGACCATAATATGCATATAACTGTTTCAACTTCACTCAAGTTTTAGCAGCCATTTCTCGTTGACTAGGTTGACGAGATTCATATTTAAGTTGATGTCCAGATTTCTAATTCACTCACCTGTGCAGAACAGCCTTGTTATTGCTGCTGTTTTAACAAAACTAGTTCTTCATCAAGTGTTGGGTTGAACTTCAGTTTGTCATTAATCAGATTGCCTGCTGTTGTTGCTGGCTTCTATCAAAGATCAGTAATAGCAGCTCTCACAGAACTTGCAGTTTAAAGTGTAACACTACTATATTTTCTTAAACTTGTTATCAGTTTATGGCCTCACTAGCTAGCACCGTGTTGTTTTCATTGATGACATACTTCCTTCTCCACTTAAAGTATTGGCTTGGCTCGAGTCAAATTCATCAAAGTTTACTACCAAACGCCGGATGGCATGGGATCTTCTACCAAACTGGGGGAGATCGACCTGTTTTCTGCATCTCTCAGTAAGATCAACAGATAGGAGATCAATTTTCGAAGGAAATAGACAATTGCTCATAAACGAAATTTCAGGAAAAGGGAACATCAATAATTTTATTGATCTAATTCATATAATGAAACAAAAACCACTAAACTTAAACCATGTAAAGGAAAGGGAACTTTACGGCTGTCATTTCAACCGCTGCATTCTCGACGGTTGTCTTGTGTCAATCGTTGTCAACTAATGAACTGAAACCAAAAGTCATCCCTAAAAGTAGATTGTTGAACATTTTCAATGCCACTTGATCAGAAGTCTACGATTCTTCCAAATTGACACACAGCTGGTGCATGAGTTGAGATGCATCATTGTGTTTCAACTAGAAAACTAGGTGGGGGGCCTTGTCATGACAGAGCATATATTGGTACTGCATGTGAATCTTTGGACGTGTGGATATTGTTTAAGATTTCTTTTATTTAATCTCTCTTTCTCTCTCTATCATATATATATATATATATATATATATGTGTGTGTGTGTGTGTGTGTGTGTGGTCAAATTAAATAGATTGACCGTGTAATATCTCAAACAACAGTGGCGATGCCATTGTAGGGATAGACACGGGTGCGCCGGTCACAGTTTTGACTGCCCAAACACCAACTTGAGCCTAAGGATAGCAGGAACACCACACCGCGCGAACTATACCCGCAACCTAATTAGTCATTCTTGCGGTTTCCTTGACTGTCTGTGAGGCACACGAAGTATGTGTACGCTTACAATTGAATCCATCACGCTTGACATGATATAGACTAACAAAGCATATACATGTTTACGTATATACACAAGTTCATGCAGCCACATGCACATATATAGAGAAAGAGAGGGAGAGATATATGCTCAATCCAATCCACGTTTAAATCTATTTTTGACATCTCAACCGTTCAACCCACACAAACAACCGTGAAGATTTTAATTTAAAAAAGTGATTGTAACTTTATGCATTAAATGTGAGTAAAAAATACAATGGTACAAAGTTGATTTTTGAATTAAAATCTCTACTCTTAACGGCATGAATGAAACGGTGGAGATGTTCGAGTAGATTTAAACAATTAAGCGTTGTTGACCACTATATATACATATATGAAGAATAAAAGTTGTAAGACTTTCATACATTCTACATCATTCATATCAATCTACATGCTTAGAGAGATGAATTTTCTACACCAAAAAGAAATGTAAAAAAACTTTCTCATAAATGCAAAATGTAGAAATTATATAACTTTTTTACTTATATTTTATTTTATCTAAATAATTCATCTCGCCAATCTAATGGTTGGAATTGATATGAATGATCTAATATAGTGGGGTTATTAGGAATAGTGGGGCGAGGGAATCATGTGAGATGTGCTCCTTTCATGCATGTGTTCATAAAGCACTTCCACAAGTTACTATCAACGCATTGGATGATAAGAAACCATAAGTGAAATTTGGGGAACCGTTTTGTAAGGACCATCTTTTATTCAACCTCAAAGCTCTCATTGAAATATGTGGACAAAGGAAAACTGTAATTTCCCTTGCATCTAGTGAAAAGTGGTAGAAAGAGGTAGTATATATGTAAATTAAACTGGTTTTGGTGAATGAAAGATGCACAAAAGCATCAAATAATGATTTAAATACTAGTAGAAGAAAGGTGGCACTAACCACTTTAATTACACTACTCTAGCAATTGCATATTTGCAGAGGTGGTGTTGGTGTTAAGGCAAACCACGTCCTTCTATCCGCAAGAAACCTCCTCAAGTCAAACAACCTCGAGACAAATTAAAATCTTGAGAAAACCGCAGTCCTGAGAAGTACGTACTACCAGTGGCAGTAATAGACGTGGGTGGTTGGAAACCAGACGGGATATCTCGATCGAAACGATCGTTCCGGGAATCAAGACCGGCCAAATCAAATTCAGAACCGGAAACGGGACTCGTAGATTATGGTTAATCTACCTCTGATGAACCCGGTGGTTCAAACTACTGGTTCTTTTTTCTTTTGAAAATTTTAAAATTTTAACTGTTAAAAACAGAAGTGAAACCGTTCAGATTCACTCACTGATTCGATTACGTTTCTTGGTTTCAGGAGAACCGAATCCAACGTTTTAGAATCGCCAGGGAACTGGCCATGTCTTACGGTAATGACATTAATAATGAGAAGGGATTTACGCTAAAATTCAGTCTAGCAAACGTCCAAGAGCAAACACACGGAGACTTTAAGGACTCACTTGAAACTGTTGATGCATAGAACTTGGTATCATCTACAAACAGGTTAGCTGTCTCTTGATCCTCAACGTTTACTTAATGATCAAGGTTTATATATAAATATACCTTATGGAGTACATTCACCATTTAATCATGATAAGATGCACCCGTTGCTGTCATATAAACACGCGATTGCATGGAAACTAATAACGAAGAAGAGCACACATCAAGCAAGTTCAGTATTCCTGTGAGATAGGCTCTTGGAATGATATTTCTTTCCTTCTATTTGGATGATATATATTCATTTTTAGGATTTCTGCTTTTGCAGGGAATGATGAGGTGGAGGTTGCCGGCGAACCTCAACGGTGGGTGGATCGGCCACGAAACCTTGGAAGACCCTCAAGGCTTCCCTTCTCTTTCTCTTCTTTGTCCTCGTTCGCACCCAGCTCTCTCTCTCTCTCTCTCTCTCTCTCTCTCTCTCTCATGGGAAAGGCTTCCCTTCTCTTTCTCTTCTTAGTTCTCGTTCGCACCAAAGTCTTTGATCTGTGTGTGTGTGCAACCAATTTGATGATATGTATAATGGTCTACGTCTATTCATTCCATGCATACTGATGTTTTTCTTCCTCTGGCCACCTAATGCACTCGCCCATTCACCACAAACATTTATATGCATGCGATTTTAAGTTACGTGAAGACATATATGGGATCTGATATCATCTTCACTGCTCTCCCCTCCTTTCTATGGTCTCAATCCAAAAGATTTTGTCGACAAACCACGCTCTAAATTTGTTTTGACATCTCTACTGAGCAGTTTACATACATACACAGAGAATTAGCTTTTCTTGATCATCATGAAAGACTAAATATTAGAGAAAAGAGAAAGAATTCAACCAACAGCAGCTTTTACGTTGTTCGAAGAACCTGCTGGGCGCACCAAAGCCCACGGTAACGTCTCTTCAGGTCAGCGCGTTGGGGGAGGTTCCATTAACGTATAAATAGAGAGAGATTCCATGAGATGATACAGTTTCTGATGATCCGGTAAACTTAGGAATCCGAAAATTCAAAATACGATTTGATATGTATCATATAAACGTCCCTTCCTCTACATATCAATTCTGATAGCACTTCAGCCCCTTATATCCTTTGGCATTCTTAAGTAGAATTAAATTCCTTTCTCTCTATATTATTATTGAACAAAAACCTAGATCTAAGTTTGATCGGGTCTACCATGAAGAGAACTATAGAATCTTACAAGAAAAACTAAACAAATACTGTTGCCAAAGAGATCATTTTGAAAAAATTATGTCAAAAACGTTTAGATCTTAATAAGAAATTTGGGTGACCTGGGATGATAAATTGTAAAGCATAAGCAAATCAATATGTTACCTGCATTAATTTCTCTATTTCTCATGTTTGCTTAATATTTTTTTCATTATTTAATTTAATTATGTTCTTATAATTAATAAAACAAATTGTATGTGATGGAAATTTTCATGTGTTTGCATCCATTTCATGGCATCAGGCCTGAAGATTCTATGGAAATTGTTTAATGGGACTGCTGAAGAAGAGAACTTACTACAATGCCCTAGTAATGTTACGAGCCCCTTACCTGCCATGACCCATATCCAATAGCATGATCCAAACGGTTCAAAAAACCGCGGTGGGCGCCAGCATGCCCCTAATACTTCAGGTGGATCCATGAGGACCTCCAACCCTGGAAGAAGACGGGGATCACACAGGAGATGGTGGAAGCGGCGAGGCGGTTCGCTGATTTTCGGCTGATCATTATCGCCGAGAAGGTGTATGCGGAGGAGTATTGGAGATCATACCAAACTAGAGATGTCTTCACAATCGGGAAAAAGGGCCGGTGCCTTCATCAGTGTTCCATTATTGTCGGGACAATACCACACATGACATAGTGTTCCCAAACTTGTTCTTCTGGGGTATGTAAATATATCCACATTTAATTACATTTTGAATCACCAAGTGATAGCATATAAGAGAACCAAACTTGCCCACGTATTGTATTTTTGGAGAATAATGGGCCACAGTAAGACCTCCATTATCCGTAATTAAAGTTCATATGTAAGGAAGCTTTTTGCTTTATGTTATTTAATGTAAGATCATAGACATGTTTAGCATGATGAATTTATTAAGGAATATGCTTCGGTTTTTTTTTTTACTCAATAAAAAGTATCATCTAAATGTATTCCACGTACGCCATTGAGTGTTGAAGCTCCCACAGAATTTTGTTCTGTAATCACTGCAATAATCTAAAGCCTGTTTTTAATAAATAACACCTATAATTTTCTAGAAACTTTTGTTCTGCAATTTTGATCTGATCCATTGCCTGAATCTGTTCACGTCCGCCAACTCGAGAATTGGATTTTCATCTCCCGCATGAATCCACTTCAACCCACGTTGTGAAAAGGGAGTCCATGTTAGCATTGTCAAGGAATCCCTTTCTTCTCCGGCTTCATCCCTCACCACGATTCAAAGGGTGAACCAGATGTGCTCTATCGAACTACATATATTTAGATGGTTTTTCCATATTTATGAATTGCAGGCCTGATATGAACATCAAGACATGGGTGTCATTGCTGGAGGAATTGAATAAAGGCAATGAGAGAATCAAATGGGAGGACAGAGAACCTACCGCATATTGGAAAGGGAACCCCAACGTAGCTATTCGTAAGGAACTTCTCAAGTGCAACGTCTCAAACTCAAGTGATTGGAATGCTCGCCTTTACATCCAAGTATGTGATTGTTACGAAGACACAAAGTTGGAGTTTAATGTACCTGATTTCTCCACTGCACTTGACAGTATACAAAATGTATAAGATCTTATATCTAGGACTGCTAAGCTAGACTAACCGAACTTGGTCTGCTCACGCTCATGTTGTTTCCTGTGCGTTCTTGCTCATGTTTATAAGATGCAACCAATATAAGTTTGAACATGAGGTTCTTGAGCTGCCTGTTATTCGTAACAAACCGAGTTTAAACATAAGAAGCTGAATTTGAACTTGCTTTTCTGTTCATTTTAGCTAGTGTTTGCCCAAAGAACATGTACGTTTCACAATGATCTAGTGTGAGAATTGAAGAACCAAACAGTAGAAAAAAGGTTTAAACAAGTGTACGAGTCTATCACAGGATGAGCAATTCATAAACAGCTCACCTTTTTTCACAAGGTTCACAGGCCAAACTGGACCAAACAGATGCTGTTCGTCTTTACCTCAGTTAACGTACGTCATGATCTAAACATGAACGAGCTGTGAAAGAGTGGAACTGAGTCGATCTGCGAGCAACCAAGTTCATTTTAGTTTTTGAGTGTACTTTTTTTTCAATCTCAATTCACAGCAAATTTTGCATGGTATAGCATACAAACCGGCTTCCGCACACCAGCTTTTATACATACATATATGTGTGTGTGAGTGTGTGTATAATTACCTAATGATCTTTTGCTTATAGGATTGGGTTCAAGAAACACAAGACGGATTTGGGAAATCTCACCTAGCAGACGAATGCACTCATAGGTCCATTTCTGCTGCTACCTCAATTTCTAGTCTCTTGACCCATAGATAAGTTCATGTATGCTTCATCCTAACTATAATTAGTATTTCAGAATGTATGCAGATATAATATCTACGTTGAAGGGAAAGCATGGTCTGTGAGGGGAAGTGTATATTGGCATGTGATTCACCCAATCTGGTAGTGAGTCCCAGATACTATGAGTTCTTCTCAAGTTCATTAACGCCATATTATCATTTTTGGCCCATAAGAGCTGATGCTCGTAGATGCCATTCGATAAAGTTTGCTGTGGATTGGGGAAATAGCCATCCAAAGGAGGTACCTTCTGTATCACTTTCTGATTATGTGCAGGTCCTTATTTTAGAAATGCAATTAATTCTCATCTATATTGTTCATAGAACTATGATGATACGAACTACTTGTTTGCTTCACCTGTGAAGTGGATTCAGATGCTCGGCCTCTGAGCAGATGGAGAGCAAACATGGAGAAAGAATTTACCATGTTAGCTTCAGCGTCCTGTTTTAGAGTTGAACTTTCTTAAGTCGAGAAAATATAGTTCTCCTCTCGGAAGGATTCGTATGATAGATGAATCTTTCTCTGACCTGAATCCGTCCATGCAAGATGCTCGAGTTGCCGTACGAGGATCTCATGGAAGGACAATTTAGGTTTATTAACTGAACTAGTGGATTGGACAGTGGCGGATCCAGAAATTAGACTATTTAGCATGGAATGTACAGCGTATTCAGGCTTATTAACAAGGAAGAGAGCTTTACTGCAACGTTGAGACAATTCAGAGATTGTCAAACATTTTCATCACCTTACGCATGTTCATGTGGGTAGCAGAAGGGAATCAATATCCAACTATATATAAGTTTAGATCATAAATGTTAACTATCAGTGAGCTTCTTAACTGTGAAGGTAGCCACCTTTACTGAAATCTTTAGCTGATTCAAAGACTCAGAATTTTTCTCAGTTTTGCGATGTTCACATGGCTTAAGGATGGAGTATCGTGGGTAACTGTAAGTTGTGATTCCGATTTGACAATCAACATCCTCAATTGTAATTACTTTGCTGAAATTTTGAGGCAATTTAGGGACAAGAAAAATTTTTGTCAGTTTTATTGTGCATATGGGGCTTGATTTTATGAGCGGTGAATTTAAAACTGGCAATGAGGCTTTCCCCCACCTTTCCTTAATGTCGATCCGCCACCAAGCATACACTTGGATATGTGCACGCACCTAAATTTATATATGCAGTGGTGCACTCTTTGGCAATTACTCGTCACATTACACTTTATATTCCAATTTTCTCTTTAAAAAAAAGCAAGTATCCTTCATTTTGCGTATGCACTGTGCAGGCTCAAGAAATGGGGAAAGCTGGAAGCAGCTTTATACAAAAGGAACTAAAAATGGAGTACGTGCATGATTACATGCTGCACATACTCACTGAGTATGCTAAGCTCATGAGGTACAAGACCAATGTTCCCCCAAAGGCCAAGCATGGGTGCTTAGAGTCTACGGTGTGCCATGAGACTGGGCTTGTTGAGAAGTTCATGAAAGATTCCATGGTGATGAGGGGCCTGATGGATATTGACTGTAGCCGACTGCGTCTCGGGCTGAAGCTCGGCTATAGCTTGCTTCTTCGTTGGTTGTCGGAGTCCGTTGAGTTCTGCTCTCTAACTTGCAGTGGAAATGGCATTTTGGGTTGTTTGAGGTTTCCTCACACCGGCCTTTCGCAGGGAGACGATATACTGTATTTTGTGTGTATTGTATATCAGTCATTCCTGTATATGCACTGCTCTTATTTATAGAGTAGTGTCTGCTCCACGTCTCCTGATTTTTCACGCTGAGTTTTCCTCATCTGGAGCAGTTATATCCGGACTGTTACCGAAAATCTAGTTACCGTGCTGAGTTACCGAGAATGGCCTCTCTATAACATGTGTAACATCTCCCACTTGTCCATTCGAGCCAAGTGTACTGACATACTGGTTTTTCTCCCACTTTTTCAGGGTTTACCTAGTAATGTCAATTCTTGATTGTTGCTGCAATCAATACCCGTTGTGTGGTTATTTTCCTACACAACAACCTGCCCATTGTGTGGTTATTTCCCTACATCACATTTTACCCATTGTGTTGTTATTTCCAACACAACAATCAAACATACCTCAAACCCATGTTTGTAATATGCTTTGAAAAAAGTTCTTCTATTATGCCTTTAGTCAAGGGGTCTACCAACATATCATTTGTTGGCATATATGAGATGGATATTTCCTTTCTCATAACCATATCATGAACATAGTGGTATTTCACCATTATATGATTACTTTTTGAGCAATCTGCTCCACTCTTGATAAGAGTAATTGTTGCATTGTTATCACAGTAAATGACAACTAGCTCGTCGGTTATTTCTAACTTCAAATCACATATAAAGCAGCTTATCCTGACAACACTCGTTGCAGATATACAACTACATACTCAGCTTCTTGTGTATGCAATGCTACACAGCCTTGTTTGTTACATGCCAAAAAAACAACACCACCTCTAAATAATAATATTTGACTCGAGGTTGATTTGCTGTCATATTTGCTCCCAACAAAGTCAATATCTGAGTATCTTATCAGTTTTAGTTCATCTGCTTGAAAACACAGTTTCAAGACTCTTGTTCCTTTTAGATATCTTAAAATCCTTTTTACAGCTATCCATTGCTGTCAACCAGGATTACTTTGACATCTACTTACAAGATCAACAGTAAAGTTGATATCCAGTCTTATACATAACATAGCATACATTAAGCTTCTCACAGCTTATGCATAAGAAACATTAGGCTTATCGTCTCTTTCACCGGAACAATCAACCTTACTAATTTTAACCCCTTTTACAACAGGTGTATCAACAGACTTACATTCACCCATTTTGAACTTCTTGAGGATATAGTCTAGATTCTCTATGTCGAGAGATCTTTATACCTAGTATCATGCCCGGGTGCTGGAATCATCCAACGACACGGAATGTGTGACTGGTGCTAGGCTGCGCACAACCTAGCAAGCCTTTCACCAAGGTTGCAGAGGTTCAACAGAAGCTTAAGATTGGTGATTGGGGAGGGTCGTTTAGAGGTAGCAAGAATACTTGAGAATAAATAAGAAAACAGATTGTATTGATAGCAAATAACGGTGCATGGCCCACGACAGATGCGGAACTCTTCCCTCATAAGAGAGTTTATTAATAGAGTTGCCAGGGTGTTCCCATGCATGAGCCTGGTTACACAACCATAGTTAAGTTCGTAGTCGAAGGGTCACATTCTCCCTCACATAAGCTCTTGACGACCTCGGCAAGTTTCGCAGTGATGCTCTTGCAACTCTAAAGCTCTTGGCGCACTTGTCCGCCTCTCGACCCACTGTACCTTCATCTTCTTCTGCTCCTATTGTCCTTCAGGGCGCAGGTGCCCGTAGTAGTTACGGCTTGCACATTCCATATCTGCATGATAAGCCTTAGGTTTGCTCGCATGGAAGGCAGTTAGCAATCTGTCATGTACGGGCTCCAATCGGAATGCCCGATCTCCTAACCTCAAGATGACTGGTTGAGGACAGTCATCCTTCTAGACTATCGCAGTACGTTGCCTTGTGACGAGACCATCGTACCACTTTGAATTCATCCACTTCTTCATGTGCATCGCTGCCTTCACATGGAGCTGTTGGGAAAAATGACGTCGCTCCTATTGATAAGCACAAAAGTTATGTAGGGTTGGTAGCGTCTTGGAGTGTTGTATAGTCATCTTCTGTCGTGCCTCCAACTGCCCTCTGGGTCCTTCGCTCCTATGCAACTTACCTTGCATCCCCCGTCTTATCTTGCCAACAACAGACTTGCGTCGTTATCTTTTAGAACCGAAACTTATACTTGCTTTGCTATCACGTTGCCCACCAGTCTTTTAGTGCTGACGGCCTACCCCTTTCCCGTGAGGTAGGTTCCTTGGACGTGCAGTGCGCTGAGCGTCTCTGCACTCCTTCAGTCTTGCAGCACCAATCTTTGAAGACACCCTACCGCGAGGCATCTTCTATTCAGCACCTTACAGTGCCACTCCACGTGAGGCATTCCTCTGCTTCTGACCTTCTTCTAGTCGAAGCGTTGACACCTTTTGAACATGACTATTATCCGAAGCCGATACACGAACAACACAGGGTTGATCGCAATCCATGAAAACTACTAAATTTGAGGCTGGTCGTATCTCCGCATGGCTTGCCCTAAAGAACTTCATGCCAAGTATCACCCGATATTCATCCAACAGTGCCACTATGAAGTTGGTTACCCCGCGCTAACTCCCCACTCGAGTCGCAAGAGCAACTGCCTCTCCCAAGATGGGTTTGGATTCTGAATTCACAGCCTTCATGTTGTTACTCTTCCCACTACCCTTAGGCCAAAACGTTTAGCTTCTTGCGGGTACATAAAGTTGTGAGTTGTACCAGTATCAATCATTCCTACCGTATCTTTGCCATTGACGATAATCGGTATGTACATGAGAGTCTTATCCGTGGGCTTGCATGATGTTGATCCCCATCTATGGCATTCAATCGTCTCATTGCACCAATCCTCATAGTATCTTCCCTTGGGTCGCTAGTCGAAACATCTGTCATTTGCACGGTATTAACGGTGCACGCAAAGTCCTCCTTCTTGTTTTTGCACTTATATGAGAAATGTTGGCCACCATAATATCAATATTCCTTCTTAAAGGATTCTTTGGCCTTACCCTTCTTCGTATGGCCTTTGTTGTTCCCTTGTTCTTTTGGTGTGGAAGATTCGGTTGGGGTATCGTTTGAAGTGTCCTATCGATTCTCATTTTGTCAACTCTTTCGCCTTTCAGTATCATGCCTGTCTTTTTTCAGAGTAGTTGGCCGATAATTGTCAAGTAGACATTCGGCCGCCATTATAGCTTCAGAAAGGGTCTGCGGGTTGATCCTATTCAACTCTTGCTCAACCCACAGCTGCAGCCCGTTAAGAAACTTAAATAAACGATCTTCTGGGCTCATCGTCCGGATGCTCAACATAAGGGTTTGGTATTCCTTGATGTAATCTTACAACGATCTGTTGTACCTCAAGCCATCAAGCTTCCTTTTCGTAGCTACCTCAATATTGCACGAGAGAAAATGTTCTCGTAGAGCCTACTTGAACAGACCCCAAGTGTGGATATGAGTGAGTCCTGCCTCAGCATCCTCCTGCATGTGATGCTACCACAGCATGACATCGTCTTCTACAAACATAGCCATCAGCGCTAGTTTCTCTTCTTCATCCTCAAGTTGACCAGCCTTGAAGTATAAGTCTACTTGGTAAAGAAAGTTCTCCAATACCTATGCATCACAGCCACCAGCAAAGGCCTTCGGTTATCTAACCTTGATGTGATGTGGTCGGTCTACTCCACCACCATGTCCATGCTTGTTTGTCAACCTGTGCTCGACACGATCCAATCAAGTCAGCATCTCCAACTGAGATCATTCTAAAGCTTGTCTCTCCAGAAGTTATGCAGATGCACTCTCCTTAAGTTTGTGCAGTCGGGTCTTAAAGTCTGCCTCCATCTCTTCGACGCGCTGCTCAAAGCGCTACACGCGGTCACTAGTCATGTCGTAAGTATACTCGCAAGCATCCGTGCATCGTTTCATGTTTCTTACTGCGGTGCTCATCTTCCTCATCAACCGATCGAAACCTTCCGTAGCACATGCAACTGCAGCATCCAAACTACCTACCAACTTTTAAGTCTAGTAAGTCTAGTGTCCATGTCAGGCAGGGTACCTGATGTAAACTCGACAGGATCGACCACTGATACAGCCTTCGACTTTCTCTTTGTATGATGAATGGGGTCGCCAGCCATCTTAGTGTCAGTGGCAATGAGTTAACGTTGGGCTCTCGTTGACGAATGAGAGTTACCTATTTGTTATCAATACTGAGAGGGTGTGTCCCGCACCCACTCGCAATTCTTCAAACCGAAATCGCTCTGATACCAAAGTTGTCATGCCCCGACGCTAAAATCACCTAATGGCATGGAATGCGTAACCGGCGCTAGGCTTCGCGCAACCTAACAAGCCTTTCACCAAGGTTGCAGAGGTTCAACGGAAGCTTAAGACTAATAATTGAGGAGGGTCGTTTGGAGATAACAAAGATACTTGAGAATAAATAAGAAAGCAGATTTTATTGATAGCAAATAACGGTGTGTAGCCCCGACATGCTTACAACTTAGATGCGGGACTCTTCTCTCATAAGAGAGTTTATTGATAGAGTTGCCAGGGTGTTGTCACGCATGAGCTTGGTTATACAACCATAGTTAAGTTCGTAGTCGAAGGGTCACATTATGATATAAGATGCTTCTCCTATATCCTTCATTTTGAACTTTGAGTTTAATCATGACTTTGTCTTGACAATTATCTCGTTGTCGTTTCCAGACAACAATATGTCATCTATATATAATGATAGAATGACAAAGTGGCTCCCACTGTTCCAGACATATACACAGTGATCAAGTTTATTAGCCACAAACCCAAGTTCTATAATAGCATTTTGAAAAGTCAAATACCATTGGCGAGGTGGCTATTTCAGGCCATATAGGGATTTTCTCAACCTATATGCTTTATCTTCTTGGCCTTCAATCATAAATCCTTCGAGTTGCTGCATGTATATGAATTTTTCTAAATCTCCATTTAGAAATGTTGTCTTTATATTTAACTAATGTAAATCTAAATTATAGTATGCAGATATTGTCAGGATTATTCGTATGGATGCAAATTTCGCAACTAGAGAATATGTATCAACATAATTTATCTCCTCTTTTTATGAAAAATCATTTGCAACTAACTTCACTTTAAACTTGTTGATTGTATCATCGACCTTGTATTTCTTTTTCAGAACCCATTTACAGCCCATGGCTTTCCTTTCTTTTAGCAAATTAGCCAATTCTCATACTTAGTTTTTCTTAATAGATTCAATTTTCTCATTCATGGCTTTCCTCCAGTCTGATGCTTTCGATGAGTTCATAGCTTCCTAATAAATCAAGTTATCAGTGAACTCATCTAAATCCATCGAATTACACACTTCTTCTACAAGATAAGTGTGATAATCCTTTAAGTAGGACGGAGTGACCCTTGGCATTTTATCTCCACTTAAGGTTTCGGTTGTTTGAAAAAGATCTTCTATGGGCTCAAAAGATTATTGATTTAGGTCTACTAGATAATCAACACATTCATTATTGTTTTCCAGTATGTCATTCTTAGTATCTTCTAAGAATTCAACATCTCTGCTTTCAATTGGTCTGTGGTCCTTATGATAAAAATGATATCCTTTGAATCTTTTGGATATCCGATAAATATGTTAATGTAGTGTTTGTTAATATTATGTCAAATGTCTAAGTGAATATCGTGTTTGGACTCAATGGATCTGGATCAGATCTATTGGGAATCGTGTCCTATACTTAGGAGTAATTGTGTCTTTCAAATTAGATTAGGTTTAGTATAAAATATGGGATTGATTAGGGTTGTAACTAATCAAGAAATAAAAAAACAGACAGCTGCCTAGTGAAGGAGCCGAGTATGTCAGAAATTCAAGAATGAGTGAATGCAATTTTTTATTCAATCTTCTGCAATGAAACTCGTTGAATGAAATCGACATGGTATTAGAGCCTTCTACAGAGATTTAGCAACCAGTCGAAGTCGTTTATACCTGGAAAAATACACCAGTAAGTATACTTGTTAGTTTTTTTAAAGATTGAAGAAAAGAAAGTGCACGTCTGGTGGTTTGTGTTTGTTCCTGAACCACAAATCAGATCAGGTATTTGCCATATAATAATCAAATTGAAGATCATGAAAATCACGTGATCGTAGTGAATTCTTTCTTGAATTACAACACAGAATAGAAACTGTTCAGGTTGCTGCTGTTGATAACAGAAAGCAATGGTTTATAATTTGGAAATCAACGAATGTTGAATACATCAAAAAGTACATGTTGCTGATAACAGAAAGTAGGTGGCCAATCAAGTCAACAACAAGGCAAAAAAAAAACACTCTCATCAGGTACATTTTTTTAGAGGAAGAGAGAAGAAAAAATAATAATAAATAAAATAAAAGAGGGAAAGGAGGAGAGGTTGAAGGAAGTCAACCGAAAAGCCAAATAGCCCCAAAAGGGCAAAAGGTCGAAAGGCAAGAGACAACCGCACCCGACCAAACGTTTGAAAGGCTAGAGATAGTCGCAATCAGCCAAAAGTACGAAAGGCCAGAGACAATCGCAGTCATCTAAAAAGCTGAAAGGCTAAAGACAACCACAATCGGCCAAACGGTCGAAAGGCCAGAGACAGCTGCAGACGGCAAAAAGCCGAAGGTTGCCGACCGTAGTTGGAAAAGAAACAACAAGAACGCCTCCCTCTCTCTCTCTTTATTTAAAAACGAAACCGAAAACCGCGGGCCGAAACCAACGGTTTGTGAACCTACCCTGGCCGGATTTCAAATATTATGAACCTGCCCCTAAACAAAAAGATTGTTTTGCCCTTATTGATAAAAAAGTCTTTTTACCCTTCATCAATTTGTGAAAATTACAAAATATCAGGCTACTGTTTTACGTTATTGCCCTTTCCGGTTTGTGTTAATTTCCTTTCTTTCATTATGTCAAAAGACAGGTTTATCCCTATACTTTTAAAAAAATTACACATTCGGGCTGAGGGTTAAAATTATAGTTTTAATCCCGATTAGTTATGAATTTTACAGAAATATCAAAGAGTAATTTTACGAGTCTATCCTTAGGCTTTTTAGAAAATTTCAAAAGTGGATAAATAGTTAAAATTATAGTTTTACCCTTGGTATCATTTGGAAAATACTAAAGACAAAAATTTTTGGAAAAATTACAAATTTGTCCCAAGTTGCTTATAAAATGTCTTTAGTTTATTTTTGTGATATTATGCATCGTTCTAACATGGTCCCTGCTATATGTGTTTGTTGCTTATTGTTTATTTCCTTTTTAGACCGTCTAATTGTTATAATTACCAAACACATAAAAATGAGTTCCAGAATATGTGTATTTGAATTGGCAAAAACTGAACGATCTGAACTTCAAAATATGGAAGAGGAGAATCCCACTTGCTCTAACACTTGAGGGTGTTGAGTACGTATTAAAGGAAACCATGTGTACGCCACCACTAGATGCAACTGAGAAACAAATAGAAATATATAAAATATTTCTAAAAGATGACACAATAGCAAGGACAATCATGTTGACCTCCATGGAGGATGACTTGATTAGGGTCTTCGAAGAATACGAGATCGCTAAAGAGTTATTTGACTCAATAACAGCTAAGTATAACACAACTGCCAAATTAAATGTGCACTTACTACAGAAAAGTACAACTCCTTCAAAATAAAAGAATGAGATAATGTAGTAGAACATGTAAACCATATGTTAGTAATGGCTAGAGACTTAGCCGTGGCAAAATCAATCATCTCAAAATAGATGCAGATATCAACTATCTTAAACAGTGTACCCCATAATAGAACATGGTCACCACTGCCCTCTGATTAGGGCCTGAAATTAACCTTTCTGAATTGCCCTTAAAACTAGTAATAGAGGAAGAACATATGATAAAAAACAAGAAAGAAAAATTGCTAATGGTACAAGATGAGATAAGATCTAGCTCCAAACCTAACTAGAAGAAAAATAAACCAAATAAGAAGTTTGGCAAGAATAACAAGAACAGTCAAAATTTTAAGAAATCCCTGAAAATCACTTATCGGATCAAGTGCTTCAACTGTCAAAAGATGGAAAACTTGAAGAGGGGCTACTGCAACAAGAAAGGTGGAGAAAACAACCCATAGCACGGACAGTTAGAGAAGCATGACATAATCTGCGTGATTTAAGAGTGTTTATACATAAACCACCTGGTGACAGGTTGGTGGATAGACTCCCGAGTTACAAGACACATCTCAAAGACCAAAGAAGGGGCAATCAATATGAAGGAATACAAATCAGGTGAACATCGAGTCTACAAAGAATATAAGAAAGAAGTGGAAAACCAATTAGGATATTCAATCAAAGTCTTAAGATCAGATAGAGCTAATGAATATACCTTGACAGAATTTTTTGAATTGTGTAAAGACTTTGGTATTGCAAAGCAAAATACAATGCCCAAGACACCTCAATAAAATGATGTAGTTGAGAGATACAATAGAACCTTGTTGAATATAACAAGGTTAATGTTGATTGATGCCTCTATGCCAAGGATATTTTGGGGAGAAGCAGTAAGTACAATGGTTTACATACTTAATAAAGTTTCGTATAAAGATGTATTCACTACAACATATGAGATGTGGTTTGGAAGAAAACCCAAGCTAGGTCATCTCAGGAGGTGGGATCTGTTGCACATGTAAAGATCATTGATTAGTGTAAAGATAAGCTAGATAGTAGGTCCTTAAGATGTATATTCTGTTGATTTCATTCAAAGAGTTTTATTGTAGAAGATTGAAGAAAAAATGGCATCACTCATTCTTGAATTTCTGACAGACTCGGCTCCTTCACTGGGCAGCCGTCTGGTTTTTTATTTCTTGATTAGTTACAACCCTAATCAATCCAAGATTTTATACTAAACCTAATCTAACTTGAAAGACACAATTACCCCTAAGTATAGGACACAGTTTCCAATGGTTTGATCCAGATCCATTGAGTCCAAACACGACATTCACTTAGACATTTGATATAACACTTAGATATTTGACATAACATTAACAAACACTACATTAACACTCCCCCTCAAGTTGGGTGAAAGATGAATGTTACACCCAACTTACTGCATAATATCTGAAGTAGATTTCTAGTAACTACTTTAGTCAACATGTTTGCACATTGATGTCCTGATTGCACATGTTCTAACTGAAATTCCTTTGCATATACACAATCCCGGATAAAGTGAAAATCTATCTCAATATGTTTTATTCTCTCATAGTACACCAGATTTAAGGCTATCTGTATCACTACTTTGCTGTCACAAAATATAGGTATAAATTTTCTAATAAATAAGTCAATTTCCATCAGTAAGGATCTCAGCCATTTTCCTTCACACATACCTGATGTTATTGCTCTGTATTCTGCCTTAGTTGTCGATCTAGCTACAACCGACTGTTTCTTACTTTTCCATGAAATTATGTCGCCACCAATCAATGTTATATATCCTGTGGTCGACTTCCTATCCTCTGCAGAACCTACCCAATCAACATCTTTATAAATTTCAATGTTAGTGTGACCATTAGTTTTGTAAGTGATTCCATGTCCTAGAGCGTCTTAATATGTGAAACACAACATACATGTGATGCTTAGATAGTGATTGCATAAATCTGCTCACTATACTCACTACATAAGCTATGTTTGGGCGTGTGATGGTCCAGTTGATATTTGGTCACATGTACTCTTTCAGCTTCATCTTCTAGCTGTAACTTGTGATTCACATCCATTGGAGTATACCTAGGTCTATAGTTTTCCATCCTGACATCTTGCAAAAGATCCAACGTATATTTTCTTTGATTTAGAATGATATCATTTTCTCAATAGGCTACTTCAATGCCTACAAAATAATGTAATCTTCCAAGATCCTTAATATCAAATAATCGATAGAGGTCCTTCTTTAATCTCTGAATTTCTTCGATGTCATCACCTGTTATAATAATGTCATCCACATATACTGATAGTAATGTTAATTTGTCCTCCTTCTTAAAGAATAATGTATGATCACTTACACTCTTTCGATATCCCAAGTTTATAATACTTCTATTGAATTTCTTAAACCAAGCTCTTGGAGATTGTTTTAATCCATAGATAGCCTTTCTTATAGCCGACCTAGTATGGGAAAAGGCTTAGTAGTTAGTTGTTTTTTGTATAGCCTTTCTTAATCTACATACCTGTTTTGTAGGATTCAGATATCCCGGTGGTAACTCCATATAAACTTCTTCTTTGAGTTCTTCCTATAAAAAAATATTTTTCACATCCAGTTGTCATATTACCTAGTTTCTTTGATCTATAATACTGATAATAACTCGTATAGACGTAAGTTTAGCTACTGGTGCCAATGTCTCCTCATAATCAATCCGATATACTTGACTATATCCATGTGCTACTAGCCTTGCCTTGAACCTCTCTAATGAACCATCTGCTTTGTATTTGATTGTATACACCCACTTGCATGAACCACCTCTCTAAGTCACTGAGTTCTCAAGTTTGATTTTTTTCTAATGCTTGAATTTTAGACACCATAGCTTCAATCTACTACTTGTCTTTAAATGCTTCAAAGTAATTTTTTGGGATTTGATACATCTCAGCTTTTAGCACAAAATTATGATAATTTTCTGATAATCGATCATAAGACATGAATTGAGAGATTGAATACTTATGACATGATCTTTTCCCTTTTCTAAGTGCTATGGGAACATCAGAGTCATCTAAGTCCTTATTTTTTGTTTCTTCTATACTATCATTTGAATCAGATACTGTTTCTCCCCCTTGATTCATCATCTTTGTTTGTTTGTTAATAAAAATATTTCTCTCTCCCTTTCTGTATATTTGCATTCTGTTGTCTCCTGAGATTTGATCTGTTCCTACAAGAGAGTTTTCTTCCTCCTATTCTTCACTTCCACTGATTCTTGATAGAACAACTGTTTCTTTGAAAGTAGAATCAGATAAATCATTAAAATGTTTGTAGTATGGAGTAGTTTAAAAGAAAGTTACATCCATAGAAATATATCTTCTATGAGAATTAGGATTATAACAAATATATCCTTTCTTCTCACAAAAATATCCAATGAAAATATATTTTATCGCCCTTGGATCAAGCTTATCTCTGAATTGTTGGTGAGCATGCACATAGCAGACACATCCAAATATTCTGGGAATGAGATGAAATGGATTATCTTTTGGTTTAATCACCTTAAACGGTGACTTTCCTGCAAGAGTCACAATCAAAATTCTATTCATGATTTATACTGCTGTAAGAATTGCTTCTGACTAGAAATATTTTGGAACATTGTGTTCAAGAAGTAAAGTTTTAGCAATTTCGAAGATATGTCGATTATTTTTTTCAGCTACTCCATTCTGTTGTGGGGTATAAACACAAGATGTTTGATGTATAATATTGTGAGATTGAAGATATGATTCTAATTGAGTATTACAATATTCTTCACCATTATCTGATCTAAGTGTTTTAATAGTATACCCAAAGTGAGTCTTGATAAGGTTATGAACCAGAGGAAAAATTTAAGAAATTTCTGACTTGAACTTCATTAGATAAACAAAAGTAAGTCTGAAAAAATCATCAATAAAAGTAATAAAGTAGTTAAAATTTCTAATAGAAAGTATCACACGTGGTCCCCAAAACATCAGAATGTATCAACTCAAAAGGAACAACTGATCTTGATTCACTACTAGAAAAAGTAACTATGATGTTTTGCTCTTTGGCATACATCACATTGAATTACCACATCACTAGGAATTGAAAGGGAAATAAACTCTCTTAATTTTGAAACAGGCAAATGTCCTAATCTACTATGCCAAATTTTTATTTCTTCTTCAGTAGTACTAGCTGTCAATGCTCTTTTCTCCTTTAAAATCTGATCTCTAAGTAGTATGTATAGTCCATTGTGTAGTTCTCCATGACCAAAGATTCTTCCCGTCCTCAAATCCTCAAAAACACAGCCATATGGAGAGAATGTAACTGTACAATTCATATCTTAGCCAATAAACTTACTGAAAGTAGATTTTAAGAAAATTCTAGAATATATATCACTGAGTTAAGTATGAGATTATCTCTCGAAATTGTTCCCTTTCCTGCCATAGGAACCAACGAACCATTTGCTACTTTTACATACTGAGGGGTTGAATTCACTTCATACTGCATGAGATTAGACTTGTTTCCTACTATACGATCAGTATCTCCTGAATCTATTATCCAGTTAGGAAAAATTGGAAAATCTTTAAAAGAGTAGTTACCATTGATACTGTAGGAAGCAGGAGGACTTAATTCTGTCTTTGATGAAGATGTTCAAGGTTGATCCCGTAAACGTGTTTCAATTTTTGTAATCTGTTTCTATGATTTTGCCATTTCATCTATAGGATTCGTTTCTAATTTCTTTTCAGATATGGTTGCCACATGATTGCCATAATCTTTATATTATGTGGGTTTCCTGTCATAATCTCTATATTCAAGAGGTTTTCCAATAATTTCCCAACAACGCTCTTTTGTGTGCCTTTTTTTTCCACAATGTGTGCACTGTAGTTTGCTCTTATCATCGTAATATTGATTCCTGCTTCTTTCTCTACCTCTAATTGAGTGTCTTTCTCTCTGATAATTGTTCTTTCCTCTACCAACAAATGCAGATTCTTCAACTTGTATATGTTCACCTTTCTCTAAATTCTTCTGAGCTTCTTTCCTTAGTAGGAGTGAATATATTGTTCAAAGTGACGAAAGTTCTTCCTTACTTAGAATATTTAACTTAATTGATTTGTATTCTGATAAAATTCTCCAAAGTAAATCAAACACTTTTCAAATCTCTCCTTTAACAGTTCTTTCTTTTACACAGTGACTACACTTATTTTTCACAATATATCTTTGTTCATTCCAGAGTTCTTGTAATTCTCAATAGTATTCACTTACTGATCTGGTCCCTTGACGGTATTTTCTTATTCTTTCAATAATTTCATATTCTTTTGCTATATTTCTGTGTCTGGAGTACGCTTCTTCCACTGTAGACCAAATTTTAGCTGCTGATTCTATATACATAAAAGTTTTACTGATAGATGGATTAATGGATTGAATCAGCCATGAACTCACAAGAGCATCATCTTTGGACCATCATTCATAATCTGCACTACTTCCTTTTAGAGGTGGACTCTATTTGATAATAGAAGTTTTTCCTCTCGATCGTAGTACAAGTTCAATAGATCGAGCCCACTCCTTGTAATTTCTTCCATCTAGCCGAATATTTGTAATTTGAAATGGTTTTAGTTTTTTATCATTTCCATACGCAGCTGATAATGATTCTTCTTTCAATTTTCCTTCCATGTTGATTTACACTTGTTTGAACCTGATATTCCTTCTTTCAAATGCTTTGATTGATGATAATTGCAACACAAATATTTTCACTAGTCTTCTTTATATCAAACCTATTTGTTGCAATACTTCTGTATATGCTAATTTGATCTATGATGCTTCCACTTGCAGGTTACAATTGATTATGAGATGCAAGGATCAAAGACTGCCAACAAATACCATTCGGTTATCAGTAATCTATTTGATTTATTGATGATTTGATCAACAACTTGATGGTCACCAACGAGGCCCTGATACCAGTGATGGAGATTGACCGTAGTCGACTGTGTCTTGGGCTGAAGCTCGGTTGTAGCTTGCTTCTTCGCTAGTTGCCGAAGTCCATTGAGTTATGTTCTCCATCTAATCTCCTAGATAAAACCTACAACGGAAATGACGTTTTGAGTTGTTTGAGGTTTCCTCACAACGGCCTTTTGTAGAGAGACGGTATATTGTATTTTGTGTATATTGTATATCAGTTATTCCTGTATATGCACTGCTCTTATTTATAGAGCAGTGCCTGCTCCACATCTCTTAGCTTTTCACGCTAAGTTTCCCTCATCTGAAGCAGCTATATCCCGGTAACGGTCTGGCAGTTACAGGCCTCATCTATAACTCCCGTCACGGTAACGGTCTGGATGACAAGTCCAGTCGTTACCATACTGAGTTACCGAGAATGACCACTTTGTAACGTTTGTAACAGGGCCAACAAGGTGAAGGACCATGCAAGCTTCCAATTGATAACCCTTCTTTTGTGACCTCATTGTTGGCAAAGGAGGAGGAAAGTCTGAAGCAAGTTGGAGAGTTTGGAGATGCAAGCTTGGGATGATAGTTCCAATAAGAGATAGCACTTATTGTATCTGTGCCTACCTTGAGTGTGTGTGCCTAAGCCAAGAACATGATGTACTTCCTGCGAACTTTCGGCGAACTGCAACTACATCTGCCCAGATTCTTTTTTAGCATTAGAAAACAAATCGAGCTGATCCAACGATCTGATACTTTGCATTCGGGTTGATGTAATTGTAGGGTCAAACTAAAGTCTATAATTGACAATTCAATGGCAAATTAACCCAATAAGATCAAATAATTATTCATATAAATCAGAATTTAATATAGGGTGGTATAACTAAAATAAAAGAAAAGTCAAACTACTAATAACCTATCAAATTTTATCATATCTACACAACGATCTCGAGCCATCTCTTACATCCACAAGCACCTCAACGTCTTCATATCTCCGCACCACATTCCATATCATATATCCAATTATTATGTCAAAATTATATATCCATAACAAGTATCAAATCTGATTTACTTTACATAAACTTTCTACTCTCGTTACTAGTTCCACATATCCCCAACCTAAGCATGATGCAACTACAAGTGGAACTAACGTAACCAATGAAATAGTCAATACAATTATGAGCTAACACTACCTACTACGATCATCTATGATCCAACGACGTCCCATACCATCATAAAAAAATATATGTATAATCGCTAATTTTTACTAGCCTATAATGACAACCAACGAGCTAACACTAACAGATAAATTTATTTATAATCCAACGATATCCCATACCATCGTGAAAGGTAGATCCATACTTATTAATAGTTTACTCACACATAAATGCACTCATGCAATGTATGTGTATACACAATAAAGCATTTTCTAACTCCATTTAATAAACCAACATATATATAATTATTTCAAATCACAATCATTTAAAAATAATTAAAATTATCTCTAAAGAGGGAATGCATCCACCTACGAGAAACTTCTATACCGATCCACTAATCCCTCGTAATCACTTTGACTTAGTTCCTAAATAATGATAAAAATATATAATTAATATTTTATATTTAATTATGAAACTAACGATTCAAACCGCATTAAAATCGGACCTCAAACGAGCCCGAAATACGCTAAAAACCTATTTTGGATCCCTTAAATTCTATATAGACCCGATTAAGACATCTTAATACATTATGTTTACTAAATTGAATTTGGATACATTCTACACATCCGATCCAAACCTGAAACTGTGTCTATACGAGGACACTTGGTTTCATATTTGGGTCAGTGTTGCTAGTAATTGACACGACATGGTGGGGCCTAATACGATACATTGTGTCGGCCCACTCATCGGCCTCCATTATGATTGCCAAAATTGATGGTTTTCGACTGGTTCTTACCTAATTGTCACCACCCAAGGGCCTGTCACTGGCGGACAGACCATTTTCCTCGAGTGGTAGCCGCCCACCGCCGGTGCTTGGAAAAGGGAGGGAAAGGAATGTTCCTTTCTAAATATCTCGTCGGAAACCTATGAATGTTGGGAAACGACCCAAATGATTGCCTCCCGTCTCTACACCTTTCCCTCCTTTGAATAGTAAGCTACAGTCAATTTAACGGTCAAAAAATCTAAAATATATATAAGAAATACATACCTCATAAACTGACAAAAAAACCTTTGTTGTTCGACTTGTTTTCAAGCTCTCGCACTCCTCTCTTTCATGGCAAAGCATCTCTCGAACTCTCACTCTCAAACCACGTGAAGACGTGAAGGGAGGGCGATTTCATTGCCCTCCATGATGATCCTGCAGTGGCCTTGCTAGGATCTTTGTGGCCATCGTGTAGGTTTGCAGCAGGCAGTTCTCATGCAGGACCCCAAGTCGGGTTGGGTTCAATCAAGCCCAATCTGATCCATATTTCATACATTCTAGATGCAGCTTGTGGTACAACAATGAAAATGTACAATCATTGTTGGTACAATTAATCGAGTAAGTTTGAGTAGAACAACTAAGCCTTTTTTCATATTAGATGAGCTGGACTACATGGATTCTTTAATTTCATAGAGCTTTATCATATGTCATGCTTATAGTTAACTCAATATAAACTAGATCATTTTTTATTGTTTTCTTTCAATACTTTATAGTGGATTTTTTCTCTCTTTTAATATTTTCACAATTTAGTTTTTTTTGTACCTTCCTAAAAGAACTTTCTTTGGTTATCTTTCATTATTTTATTTTTTCAATATCTTTTTAGTTTTTCTTGTCCTCTTTTAACATTTTCACAATATAGTTTTTCATACCTTCTGACTGGAGCCTCTTTTGGTCGTCTTTCTACGTATTCAAAATATCTTAAACGACTTTCTCTCATTTTATCCTCTATTGGGGTCGCTCATCTTAAATGATTTTTCTTCATTTGATCATATATTTGTGTCACTTCCAATTTGTTTCTAATAACCTTATTATGTAAACGGTCTTTGAACCTTTATTTGAAATCTCTGACTTGTTTCCCGGTTGGTATGGCTTGAATACGAACGCACCTGGCCAACTGACTTAGTGTGGAGTAAACTAGGTTTTCTCCAGCCTTGGTTTGGTAAATCTATGTGAAATTATTTTGAGGGGCAACCCATGTACCCTCGTCTCCTTTCCTCTGGATACAGGATTTCCAATTTGCCTGTGTAGAGGACAAGGCATCAGCAGTCGTTTCATCCATTTAGGTACTGGAAGAAGAAATGGGCATCAAATCAGGCACACCAAATGGTTTGTGCCTGGTTTTGCAACAAAAACCGGTATGCTTCACAAGTTGAACATAGATCAAACCTCCTCCTCAAGCAGATCTGGGTCACATATTGAGTCGATGGAACTGTGTTAATGTATTATAGGTTCTCTTGACACATCTGTATCTACCTTCACTCTGAACTGAAAATTGAACTTATGAAATTTCAAATAGTTGTTGAGCACTGACCCATGTTACTTAAACTAAAGTTTCTTGAAGGACAATTTATTTTATTATTTAAATCATTTGAATAATTGGGATTGAGAGTAGCACGCCCTGCATTTCCCAACTTCCCATGGGAATAAGATATCATCAGACACATAAAGAGCATGCTGGAATTAATCTAGTGAATAAATAAAAACATGACAATCCCACGATTCGGGATTGCCAATGTAAAGCGAGCGAGTCTTACACACAAATATACAGACATACATCCATACACACACACACACACACACACACACACACACACACACATATATATATATATATATATATATATATATATATATATATATATATATATATCAAGAGAGAGAGAGAGAGAGAGACAAAGAGTATCGAATTCGTATCTCTGAACTTTTAATCTTGGCCTGCGCCTCATCTACGTTACACACTTAGAGTACCATGATATTCAAATGCACCCTAAGTAGGATAATTACAAGGAAAGTTCTTAGTCCCGAACACGAATCCGAACCTAAATCCATCTAGGTTTCATTGTTACAACAAACCAACTGGTGAGGTAGGTTTGCTGAAGCGTCTCAAGCTGGTTAAATGTTAATTTTAAGCATTGAATTGACCACGATTAGAAAATGATCAAGAGGAGATTAAAGAAGTCATAATAGTAAAATAAGCACAAAATGGTCAAGAGTCAAGAACTAGTTAATAGACATGATTAGGTTTTGTAATAATTAACAATTTCCTATTAGTCATGAGCTTTATGTGACCCTCCTCCCGTTAAAACAGACTTACCTGCTGTTTTCACCTTCCTCGCTGGTAAAAAACGGCTTTGCTTTGTTAGTTTGTGGTGCAGTTATGCGTGCATGGTAAGAAATAGAAGACCTCTTTAATCCATCCTATGGTCTTATCTTTTCAAATATACACATACATGCATATATATATATATATATATATATATATATATATATTAGCCGACCCCATCTAGTATGGGAAAAGGCTTAGTTGTTTATATATATATATATATATATGTGTGTGTGTGTGTGTGTGTGTATACAAAGACAAGTCCGGTTCCTAACTGGTCCGGCAGTTCCAACTGGAACTGAGCTGGGCCTCGAACCGGTGAAACTGAAATTGGAACTGAACCCGTAACTGGGGACCACCCAGCTTGGCTCGGGTTGAACCTTTTATAAAACCAGAACCGATGGCTCCAAACTGCTGTTTCTGTTATATTTTTCTATGATTTTTAATTTTTTAATAAAATTATCAATTTCGGACTCAAACCGACGGTTCTGGAACTATAACTGAAACGGACCCCAGACTGGTTTGGTTATAGTTCCAGGTTCTGGGTTAATCGGAACCAGACATGTCTGTATATAATAGTCCCTCATTGAAAGTTGTTTATTTCCTACAATACTGTATAATAGTCCCTCATTGTGTTTTTATTTACCTAAAGTATTACATGTAAATAACAAGGTACCTTCTATTTGAATTTGTTAAGCATATTTAGAAATTAAAATTCCAAGTTTTAACAGGTCATGAAATCTTTATGTCAAAATATTTTTAAATTTTGTCAGTCACTAGAGATTTACATGCCAATAAATCTATGTATCGGTTTGACTGATTTTAAAATTATTTTAAGACATTGTATTAATTTATTTTCATAGTCCAACAAAAACGTTCAACAAAAATTATTTTCTTTCATGGGCATCCTTCAACGTACATGTACAAAAATGGATAGCTATTTGACTATCATGTAATTATACATAGATGGAGTAAATACTATATTTCATGCTATTGGGTTTTTCTTAATTTAAAAAAAAATCAGAGAAGCCTTGTTTAGAAAATGATACTTTCAGTAATCAATCTTACGTACCTTAAACTGATCATGAATCATATCTTCTATATACACTACCTATAACTTTGGTTCATGAAAATTTTATGCATATCATTTATTCTATTATTCATAAACTTTGAGGATTCGGTTGGTTGCCATTAGGTTAAAGAATGATCTTTGCAATTTACTTACTTCTCCAAGCTTCTCCATGCTCCTCGGATTGCACCCTCCCCAAGTTCGTATGAAGATGTGTTTATCTATGTATGACAGTGTGTATATATGTATATATGCGTATGTCATGTATATGAACATATATCAATGTATAATACGTATATATGCACGCATTTGTGTTTGTAAGAATTTATGTTTTTTGAGGTAGCAACACAATTACTTCCGAGTGATAACAGCTTCTTCTTTTTTGTTTCAGCACTTTGTGAGGCTGGAATAAGAATGACACATATTGACATGAAATTAATCTGTTTCTGGAAAAAGAATTTGCAAACGAGAATTTATATTTAGAATGCACCAAGTACCGGTCATTTTACTTGGAATAACATGGGCAGTTCAGGTATTCTGTGGTTCCACACTTAATCTGGAAGAAGAAGAGGATCATTCGGTTCCATTTCGTATTAGTAGATAAGTTGGGAAGAGAAGAAAGTTCATTTTGAGTCTCTTGGAAGGACTTGGAATTTGACGTGGAACTAATGGTTACTCCAAGTACTCTTAACGTTCAAATGAGACATGAGGACCGCAGATAAAGGGCCACAGTAGAGCTGCTCTATCTGTAGTCTGCTCTCTTCTTTTTGTGTTCTTATATATAATAGTTTCCTCTTTTTGTGGTGATAAAAAATGGGTTTTGTGCAAAAAGGTCCTTAATTTATTGGACGTAAATGACGTCCCGAAATTTGTAAGCTGTTTGCTGTAGCATGAGGATATTAAGGTGTAAAACATGTTGTTTCTTCAATAATTTGAAACTCCAACAACAAGATGCGAGAATTGTTGGATAATTTTCAAAATACTCAAAATATTTGGTAAAAGGTCATAGAAGATTAGCGTATATTGAGTTTTAAAGAATAAAATTATTTTAATCTTTTTTCAAGACCTTAAATTTGATCTCTCAAGAGGACTGTATCATCTACCAGAGCTCAACACCAACAAGAAACGTTAAAGCACATAGATAAATTTGAAGGTCTTTAAAGTGTTGGCGAAAACAATAAAATATGTCTTCCCTTTTTCGAAGTCAAATGCTAATACAACAACAACTGAGCCTTTTCCCATACTAGACGGGTTTCGAAGTCAAATGCTAATATGAAATAAAAATTGTTGCTTAATGGCGACGTAGGATCCATGTACACCAGACCCCACTCAGTGTGGGAAAAGGCTTGGATTTTGGTTTGACGTCAATCATGGGGGATATATGTCTACTGCATAAAAGCGAAATAGCTTTAGCATGCACCTAAGTTGACAATCAATACTAGATTTCGCAGTTTCTCATATTTTCAATTATCCCAACTTATCCTAGCAAGAAACTCTTCACCAGAGACCAGTTTTGAAAATCTACAGTTAGCGAGAACAACTGCTAATTCATTGGAGATTAGAGCGAAGCACCTGCACTTGCATGTGTGGACGAAGCTCATGAGCTCATTCTGGGAATTCAAACAAGTTTTAGTTGATCCAACGCTATGGTTGCGTTTAATATGGATTGTGTGATGAGATCAATAGTCCTGGTTTGATTTTTCATGGTATCAATCTAGTGGAATCCGCAAGGTTGATATTTTTCTATCTTTGTCACTCAAAAGTTTATTTTCTTTTTATAAACTGTAAATTACGTTCATGATCGTAGTATTATCATTCGATCGTGTATCAATGTGTCCTATAGGTTGGTGCACAAAATGTCACATCAAAAACTATATATATATATATATATATATGATTGTGCTCACTTTTGATCGTATTGCTTTGGGGACATAAGTGTAATGAGGCCATCCTTTATAGGTTCTCAAATAAGTTCATAGCTTTCTAAATACCACTAATGCTATATCTATATATTTATATCTATTTATAGAGAGAGAATCTATATGAGGAACCTACCAAGATAGAGAACCACAAAAATCTCATCATCTTTATCATTTGATCAACAAGATCAACAACATAAATTTGAATTAAAAATAGATACTTTTTGAAGGTTGTATTTATGCATTAAATACTTTATATTTTATCACCTCAACCATTCTTCTTAAAAATTGAACGATTGTGATGATTCCTTTTGGTTCTCTAGTTTGATGGGTTCAGTGAATCTAGACTATATATATAAGACAGCCCATACCTCTAACTTAGCAAACTCATACATTTTTTTTTGTTCTCTAAAGGCATCAACTTAATAAGGTAATTGTTTATATGAAGTAAAGAGAACCTAATAGTACACTTAGGTTTTACCGTATCTAAAATAACCTTGATTATCTTAAGTGAATGATTGATATTTGATTTTAAAAAGTAAATATATAAAGTTTTGTATGAGTACTCCATACGTTAGCTTTGACGATATACAGAGAGAGAGAGAGAGAGAGAGAGAGAGAGAGAGAGAGAGAGAGAGAGAGAGAGAGAGCAATCACACGCAGTATCAAAATACGGAGATTTGTGTTGAGTCCCTGTTGAGGAATCTCAACAACTGCCTGGCAGTAGAGGAGATCAACAGAACAGGACATGAGATGAAGTCGGGGCCCACTTTTGCCAACAACACGTCTTTCACTTCCGAAAACCACAAAAAGCCAAACCCACTTTTCCTTTTCGTGAGTTCCTCGCCCTCTTACGCTCTACTCCCTTCCAAATTCTCTCTATGGTTTCCCTCTCTTTCTCTCATTGCAAGACGTCTCCTTCACTCTTGTTTAGTTATCAGTCTTGCATTTACATTTATGAAGAAGAAAACTTTCCTTTCGATAGTCATCAAAGCTTCAGCTTTATTCAAGGCTTCATACATACCATCTAATTTCTGATTACCTAAAGTCGGGAAACTGTCCCTTACTCCAAAATCTGAGTCATTTCTTGTTACGATTCTCATCCTTATTTGAGTTGAATGGTGAGAATGATTCCTCTGCCTAGTCTTCGCTTGTGTGGGTGGATCATGGTCGTGAAAATCGAGTTATTTCACATTCCAAAATTAACAAAATTTCTGAGAACCAAAAGTTTTGGCGGCGTGATCTTAAAAGAAATTCTTCAGATTTGAAACGACGCTCTTCTTCTTTGAAATTTCTTTAGACTGTTGAGTTTTTTAATTAAGATTGCTCTTCGTGATTGGGTTCATTGATGTGATTGAGTGAACTCTTCCTGCTCTCTGGTGCAGCGTAGACCCTGAAATCAAGGAAAACATCACCATCCAGAATGTAGATGAAAGTGATTAGTTTGATGCTGCTCACAACTTCACAGAATAATCGATGGCTGTCAGTGATTTCCGAAAACAGATGCACTTCGATGCCGACACGGAATTCGAGAATCAAATCATCCAAGAGTCTCTGCAGGCAAACCACCCCTACCACTTTGCGGCAGCGGCGCTGCAGCCGGCACCAGGGGCAGTGCTTCCAAACTGGGGGACAGATGAAATTCATGCTATAGCAATGCAACAACAGCAGCCAAATGATCTCACCAACTTGAACTCAACCACATGCGAATCTTTGAACTCTGCATACACTGCATCAGACTTTCTCAACTTCCTTCAGTTTCCTGGATGCAATATCCCAACAGTACTTCCCGCAACAAGTGCTACGGCTTTCAGTTCCAATGGCGTCAATAATATAACATCACCGGGTTTTCCCAATTCAGTTGATTTTTATAGAGAAGTGAATGAAAATATTGGAGCAAATTCAGCACCGACGGTGTTGTTTGATCCCATCCAACTGAATTTTCCACCAAATCCACTGCTCCTAGGGGACTTGTTTCAATCATTACCGCATACTTATCAACATCCAAATTCACGAACTGGATCTTTTCACTTTGGATTGCATCATGAGAAAGAGATAGTGAGTAGGTCGGTTAATGCAGAAGGTGGTGGGTTTGGCAAGCAGCCTGTGGTAGATTTCAGGAGGGAGATGTGTGGAGTGGGGAAGGAAGAAGGGAGGGGGAGTCACGGCCACTTTGCTACTGAGAAGCAAAGGAGGGAGTCGTTGTGTGAGAGATTCAACGCTCTGAAATCTCTGGTACCTAACCCCACCAAGGTTTGCTCTCTCTCTCTCTCTCTCTCTCTCTCTCTCTCTCTCTCTCTCTCTCTCTCTCTCTCTCTCTCTCTCTCTCTGTCTTTCAATTATTTTAGACCTGTCTATAATTCGGTGGTACAATTGAAACTGTCACACGGGTTTGGTGTAGACTGACAGAGCTTCCATTGTGGGTGATGCCATTGACTACATCAAAGAACTTTTGAGAACCATTGATGAACTAAAGCTTCTAGTTGAGAAGAAGAGAAGTGGAGAAGGAAGAAACAAGAGGAAAAAGCTAGGTGGAGATCATCATGATTGTCAGGACGCAGCTTCCCTGGACACAGACTTTCCAGCTACACAGGAACCTCCCTTTGAGGACGCCGTCGGCTCGGCGATTAAGACCGATAGAGAGCAGACTCTCCACGGCTCTCTGAGGAGCTCCTGGTTGCAAAGGATGTCCAGAGATGGCACCTGGGTGGATGTTAGGATCGTGGATGACGAGGTCACCATCAAACTCATCCAGAAGAAGAAGAAGAAGAAGAACTGTCTGCTCTTGGTGTCCAGGATTCTTGATGACCTCCAGCTTCAGATCCTTCATGCCAATGGAGCCCATCTCAGTGATCACTACGTCTTCTTGTTCAATGCCAAGGTATATACTCTACTTTTCTCTCACTTGCCTAATTCCTATATGTCTCTCGTCGATCTGGTCTTGCTTCTGGTTTTGCTCGTACTGCGAAGCACTCAAGTTTTCTTGAAAATGTGTTTGTGGATGTATCTAGTTTTAAAAAAAGAAACAAAATAATGTGCATGGATGGACTTATTAATCTTAACCAAATATATGTTTGCATGCACGTATGTTACACGTAGCGTGAAAGCATCAACAGTTGCATCTTGATGGCCGTAGATATTCATGCTTTCCTTCCTGTAAATAGGAGGCTGTAGCACCGTGAAGTATGCAATGGAGTACGTTTAGAACGCATATTGTGCAAAGAGATGTTGCAGAATCATATTTGTGGTGCACAAGCATTTTAGTTTGTGTTCTTACTTATAGCGCCCTTGTTTGTCTGCGAAATATTCCAGGGTGGGGCTAATTGTATATATTACTACCCACAGATTCAACCATGGTTGTTTCTTTCTTATTAATTTTCTAAAGTTTGAATAGGGTGGACGCCCCACCTCGGCTCAATGTGGATCTGCCACTGCGTGCACGTTTGCAATCTGCGTTTTGCACCGGATCTGCCCACTGTTTCTTATCTGAAATCTAGCTATCAGCCTGTCTGGTGTCTACTAAAATGAGAGTCACCAGTCTCTTGACTTTATTTTTACAACAAAAACACACACGTGTGTGTGTGTGTGAAACACATTGTTGGTTAAGGCTGTGCTGGCCCTCCAAATTGTAGTGCATGTGAACGGTTGGGATCATATGCACGACAAGGCTGAACATTTGAACGGTCGGGATGCACAGACAGCGCATGTTCTGATGCTCAGGAAGTATGACCAGTGTTTTCGATTTTGATGTGCCAAGCAGACTCATGTGAGTGATTGATCATGCCATACAGAGTGCATGCATGCATATGCACTTGCTTGCACTGCTCGGGGATTAATGAGCTTCGGCACACGCACAAGGTTGTGCATGTGCTCATCTTGTAAATGTATGAGATGTCCTTCATGTTGCTTTTGATCAGAAGCTGTTGAATGTTTAACATCATAATGTTCATTCTCAGTGCTCTCTCTCTCTCTCTCACACACACACACACACAAAGTGAGTCGTGCTGCTTGTTGGTCGGATCATGCTACCACTCTCAGCTTCTCCCATGAGACTGGAGATTATCATCAAGCATTCCAAACGACCTGTCAATAAGTTGGTTCAGTTTAACTCATATAGATTCGAGTAGTTAATTATGCTTGATCCTTAAGTTTATGTTTCCCACTTGTGATCATCTTTGGTTAATCTAGACATGCCACAAACAGACCCTTTGATAATTTTCTCAATTAACTTGTCATGCAATGGAATATTTCTTATCTAATGAATTCTTTTTCACAAGTCTACCGAGTTTCAATGAATAAATCTTCATTTTAATGCAGATCTGTGAAGGTTCATCTATTTATGCAAGTGCAATTGCCAACAAGCTCATTGAAGGTGTGGACAGCCAAAACACAAAATTCTGTGCAGGAGTTTAGATTATGTCAGTGAAGTGTCGACTGCAGATTAAAGCTACGGGATTTCCTTGCTCAACAGCTTCTCTGGGCTTTTGTTGCTTGGAAACTCACAAGTGTGATCTTTGTATTCTCAAGTTATCTTTATATATATGAATACAGACACATGCATAGATTTAAGAGAAAAAACCCCAGGGGGGAATCCATAATGTATCGTGGTTTTATTTCAAATTTCTCTGACTTATATTTGAAGTTGGATCAGGTGATCTGTGAGATCGTGATCTGCTACATGAGTTATGGTGCAATATCATGACTTACCAGATCGCACAGCAAGTGAGATGTGCACTTTCAGCGGCCTTTCAGTTTCACTTGAAGGTGACCGACCCTTCTGGAGTCTACGGGTAAGGTTAAGGGATTGATAATATAATATAGAATTGTTAAATTGGAATCTAAACATGATACGGCTACATATGGTCTGGATTTTCTGGAGAGATGACACCTCCCCTTTTCATTGGTTACAAGAGGAGGCCAAAGCCTAACACACTCTTTACGCCTGCCCTTCGCATACAAAAAAAATGGCAAATTGTTCAGGCCATCTAGTAGATGGATGCCACAGTGAGATGCGTGCCAAATACTTCAAATTCTGGATATTACAAGAAAATAGAGAGCAATTTCGTGAAACAACCAGAACTGCATTTTTCATGTAACTCGTGCAGGAAAAAGAAGGAACGACAATCATGATATAAGCATTCTTTGATAATATGTGCAGCAAACGATACAATTTTTTTATAGCTCAATCACCAGAAACGCAAAATGATCAAAAGTCAATGCCTACAGAAACGCTTACAAGAAGTAAACACCTGAGAAACTCCATTGTGAGCCCTTCAGAAAACGACAATAACGGAGAAGAAGCTTGAATTAATCAAATAATTTGATATACAAGGCTGACCATAGCATCAAACCTTCCATAGTCTGCAATTTGCAAACTAATTTATGAAGACAAACAAGAGTTAGGTAACAGCTTACTCGCCAGGGACAAATTAGGTTTCACTGTGCATCAAATGGGGGATAGCAGCTGCACTTAGATCTCATGGAGCAGAGAAAACCAGTCAACGGTACAACAAGAGAACCCCACAAAGCTCCAAAGGATGGGCACTGTCAGAAGTTCAGAATTTCACTGGAAGAGTGTCTCAAGTGGTTTTGGGAACGGCAAAGTTGCCACAGACTTAAACTGCAACCATAACCAGAGAAGAAACATTCAGAGACAACCCATTCTATTATCAGTAGAAGGCTGAACATGATAGCTTCAATGTGACACCAGCATCATTTTCTTTCATTATTGAGACTGTACCTTTTGTTGGCTGTATTTCTCTCTTATTGCTTTAAGAGAAACATTTGCCGCCACATCCATCAGCAGATTATGCATTTCCAACACCACAGCTTTTAAATCTGATGCCTTATAATTCGTGTAACGTTCAAGAGTTGAATTCTGCAAAACATGAAACAAAAAATAAAGAAGGTTCCCAAGTGGCTGCATAAAATTTAGCAAAATAAGAAGAAATTGGATAAAGGAAGAACCCAAGGGTGCGATAGTTGGTCCAGTGTCCACTTGGCAAGGAATACAGCAGACGCAGCCACAAGAGAAGGAAGGAATTTCAGGAAGCCATAATGAAGTAGAGTAAGCTCTGCTAGATAATTTGCCAAGAACTCCAAGGAAAACGTGTGATCCATCTGAATAAAGGATTCTATTTTTAGTTGCTATATTTTTATTGGCTAACTGGGATCAGAAATTCAACTTTTTATACCTTATATGAAGCCTGTGCTGCCCGTAGAAATCTCCTGCATAGCCCCCACCAATAGATAGAACACAAGCTCCAGAAATCAGTATTTCAGCACATAGACTAAAATCACAGAAGATATGTATCTTAAAGTACAAAAAGGTCACTTGCCTGAGAAATGTCTTCGTAGTTGGTCTAGCCAAGTCAAAGGAGAAGTGATTCAAAACATCAGCCTCCATCTTTAGAACCTGTCATACTTCCATAAGCGTGAGGATAATCCTTCAAATTAACCGGGTACCACAGGTATGGAGAACCAGTGTGGGGGATAGTCCAACTCTGGAGATTACCACAAAAAGAAGGGGCCTAGATAACCCAAATGGCACATCTTCTTCAACATTCTTATTTCATGGTTGCTATGCAATTAAAGCTTTTTATCAGGAATATTTACAACGGCATTGTAATCTCAAAGAGCAATTATCAACCACATACGCAGTTCCCCATATGTAACTCAATTGTTGTATCATAGAGAAACATACAATACAACAGGACATTTGTTTTTGTCTGGATCTGCATGAATGGTTTTATGAGAATAGTCCATTGGATACTTGATAAGTGTATTCCTTGTTATGCAAATCAAAGACAGACAAAAAGAAATAGTATTCTACCTATGAGCTGATTTTAAATCAGTGGAAATTAGCATATACCTGTTGCTTATTGTATGTATTGTCCGTAATCAAGCAGAAGTCCTCAACACAAGGTGCACAAATCTCTTCATATTTCCTGTATAACAAACATATAGACATTTTAAGTCAGACACTATGATTGACAGTAGACAGAAGAAAATCAGCATTGAGATGAACATAAATATAATATAAAGTTACATTCAGAATGTCCAAAAGCCTATGCAACTTTTAAGCATACGAAATACATGGCATTCTTTTTCTTTGCAACAAGAAGCATATTGTTCAAATTCATAAAAGTGAAGTACAAAAGTTACGGTCAGAGAAGATCTCACGATGCAATAAACATGCATGTGATCCCAACAAGTTGAAGCATCTTCCTTTCAACAGAATTGCCAGAGAGAAACCTATCAATGTAGTAAACCGTGAGATAAAGGGTATCTGGAACAAGTCTATATTCTTCGCATACCTGAAACCAACAGGAAAATGCATGATGAGAAATGCAACAGCAAACAGTACTAATTCTCAGTCTATATTAGAGAGAGGGAGAGGGAGAGAAAGAGACGGACAGAGAGAGAGAGACTTTTTATGTTAACTTTCTGTGACATAATCACATTCCAAGGAGTTTCCAGAAGATAATGGGCTCATGGTATGGCATGTCACTACAGCAACTACAATTGTTGTCTTCTTTGACCTAATGACATGGCATGTGTAACTATAGCTGTTAAAGCTCTCAAGTCTTACATGTATGAGCCAGAAGTTATGCTTGTCAAACTTTGAGCTGCTATAAATGTACACTAATTTGACTTGACAATTTTGTCAAAGAACAAAAAAGTGGCATTCCTTGAATGCAGAAATAGCCAGTAGGATACATTTGGCTCATTGCTGATTAGGAGAATTTATGAAAGAAGAAAATTCTGCAACTATATTTTATTATAAAAAGTAGTGCACATTTCAATTTGTACTCCGACTCATCATAACAGTGTAAAAAGGTGGTGGTGCTTCTGCAATTGCAGATTTCCAGCAAATTTATCTTTCATCTCAAAATGGGTACTGTTTACCAGCTCGCATCAGAAATTAGACACTACATACCATTGTGAAGTGATGGTGTGGAAGAAACACAGTTAGGCTGACTAATATGCAAAGTAGCTACAGGTATCAAGCGCCACAGGATGAGATGATAAGCCCATCACAACTCGAAATTAGCCAACAGGGGAATAGGTCAAGTACGCTGAGCTACCACATTCTAAAGGTAAGATAACAAAGCAATTGCGTGAGACTAGCAAAAAAGAATAAAGAAAGAAAATGAAAATATGAACCAACCTCAACAAGCCAGTCTATAAGAATTGCTCGCATAGCTGGAGAAATATCCCATTGTATCATATTCATGTAACTGTTTGATGGTCTCTGATTCAACTGGAGATGCACAAGGACTTATCAGGTAAGCAAGAGTCCAAATGTTACTGAGAAAATTATCACTATTGAAACTTCTTTGCCCCAAATATGGACATCCCAACAGTAACATCATGAAAGTATAGGTGAATATGACCCTAATGGCTAGTCACACCATGTTGGGCAAGCTTAACAGAGATATGTTCCACATGTCCAACTCAGCCCTATGTTAGATGTTCTTTCTACTAAGCTAAGATAGAGATGGTTTATTATGGATTTACAGTTTTATAGTTCCAATAGTGCTTGTTCCTTAAGTTCCTTTTCAACAACAACAACTAAGCATTTTCCCATTCCTTAAGTTCCTTTTATCTAATTAAAATCTAAAACTGATGTTTCACATATAGAAAACATGCACATACATATGTATATACAGTCATGCACCCACAACACCTTATTTTTTAAGTAATCCCTCCACACGGAACCACACAGATGTATTACATATCCTAATGGTGTCCATCTCTTTACAGAGAAACTGCTGTAAAGCAGTAGTAAGGAGGTAAAAGAATTGGGTACATAAAGTATGACACAAACAAAATACAAGTCAATATAGAGAAATATACATTAAAGCTAGTTAGGAACTGTTCACCTACTTGTGAAGAATAATGAAGTAACACAAGCAACAAATGCAATGACAAAAGAAATGATACAGAACAAGGCATGGAGAATGATCTTCAGTTCCCCAAACTTTCTCATGTAAATCAACGACCATACAGCATCCAAATGACATTGTTACTAACTACTTCCACAGGGGATACTGCCGCTCACCACTGCAAAGGCCAATGACAGTCAAACTATCGGTCCAAGATAGCATGATGCATTTGATTATGTTAACTAGAAGCGAGACAAAATGCAGTAACAAGAAAGCTTGTCATTTAACCGCTGTAGTCCTATGTGTAATCAACAATGTAGACCTTGGAAAACTTCTCACCTACTTCACAAGAAAGCTTAACAGAGTCACAGCTTCCGAGATCAAGGATAAAAAAATCAATTGCTTCACATATTTGCCAAGATGAGCCAGTTACTGATAACTTCCAAAGAACTTAAAATAATTTACAAACTAGAGCATATAATGGCATAGATGAAAGCCAGTCTTCATACAACAGACCACGCAAAGAATAGAACTTTGAAAAACTTCATGAGTATTCATCCAGGAATCGTGGACAATACAAACCTCAGCCTCTCGCAAGTAAGTGTAAATCTCTGAGGCATAAAGGCTGCACATCTGAGGGTCCTTCTGGTCAATATCGATGTCTATAAAGTGCACGTTAGTAGATGTTTCCTCACTCTCCATGTTCCCATTATTGCTAACAGAATCTACTGAAAAGCAAGTACTTCAGATATGATATTGAATAAGCAAAGGCCAAAACATGCTAAATTTATGCCTGGAGTCCTGGACCAGCAAAGGACTTCACATTTAAAAAATCTCTTGATCAAAAAATTCTGTCAGAGACTAAACCCTCAATAGGAACCCAATTTAGATATGCAACAATCTCCTCCACTTGAAAATAACAGTGAGAGTTTAAACATGGAACGCTCTGCAGATGAGTGCAAATATTTACCTAATTCAATAACTATTTGGAAATCAAGATACATGAGTTATATCAAAGAGATGGGATTAAGTACTATATGTAAATAAAAGAACAAGTAACAAGCAAGATTTTCTAACTTAATTAAATGTCATTTGTTTTGATGGGCCGTTTGATCAAGACACTCATCATATGTGACAAAATTTGATAAAAGAGCAGCTTGACAATCCCCTATATTTTCTAAAACGAATGAAATCACAATAAAAGAACAAGTAACAAGCAAGATTTTCTAACTTAATTAAATGTCATTTGTTTTGATGGGCCGTTTGATCAAGACACTCATCATATGTGACAAAATTTGATAAAAGAGGAGCTTGATGATAGAAAGCCAGCTCAATCCCCTATATTTTCTAAAACGAATGAAATCACAATAAAAGAACAAGTAACAAGCAAGATTTTCTAACTTAATTAAATGTCATTTGTTTTGATGGGCCGTTTGATCAAGACACTCATCATGTGACAAAATTTGATAAAAGAGGAGCTTGATGATAGAAAGCCAGCTCAATCCCCTATATTTTCTAAAACGAATGAAATCACATGATCTAGTAATTCCTTTAAAAAATGCATCAGATCTTCTTAAGCATTAGCTTCAAAAGTAATGAAACAGCACATCAAACCTTTGTCGGTAGAGGAAGCAACTCCTGATGAATGTTCAGGGATGTTGTTCTTCTTTACATCCTCAGACTCAACAAGATTGTTGGTCTCTAAATTCTTTTTCACCATTACTTCTTCCTTATCTTGACACTTAGCAACCACTCGGTCATCAGGAGCCACCTTGGAGTCACTTACTGTAGCATTCAGCTTAACATTCTTGCAATTTTTTGCCTAATACATTTTGCAAAGCACGCCCAGTTTCAAGTCCAAGGAGAGATCTGGTACCAACAAGTAATGCAACTAAAACGCAAACAAAGTAGAGGTGCTGGAGATTGATAGGAAAAGGAAACAAAATCAGTTCACAAAGTAGTTTTTACTTTTCTCATCAGTTCTTTAAGTAGTTTTCACTTTTCACAACTGCTGAATTTCTTGCCTAATTCATTTTGCAAAGCACGCCCAGTTTCAAGTCCAAGGAGTGATCTGGAACCAACAAGTACTACAACTACAACTACAACTATAACTAAGTCTTTTCCCATACTAAAATGGGGTCGGCTACATGGATTCTTTGTTTTTTTGTAGAATCCATGTTAAGTCTGACAAAGTTCTACGTTGGCTGTCGGAAGCCTTACGCAACCCTCCTCCTTTATCCGAGCTTGGGACCGGCCATGCAAATGATCCTTACACAGGCGGAGTTTACAAAGTAGTGGTACTGGATATTGATGGGAAAAGGAAACAAAACCAGTTCACAAAGTAGTTTTTACTTTTCTCATCAGTTCTCCAAGTAGTTTTCACTTTTCACAACTGCCGAATTTTCTAGCTGAACTTACAGGTTAAACAATAGGTACTTGCACAAAGTTCGAAACTTCAGGCAAAAATGAATGTGTTCTGAATCTCACCTTCACTTTCACTGCCTTAATGCAGTCAACATATGAACTCTCACAAATAACATTTGTGACATCCTTTAACACGGCCTGCCTCTTATTCTGCAAATTGGCAGTGCCCAACGAGGGGTGGTTCTCATCCACGGCCCCCCTTTTTGTGTATCCTCGTAGAGCCTGTTTCTTGCCTCGCTTTATAGGTGACACTCTCAGGGGAATTGTTGCACTAGCAGAATGCAGCACAGCCGCTCTTGCACGAGTAATCCGGCCTATAGGCTCTCGAGCTGCATGACATACAGTGTTTTCCTTGTCCATTGCAAGTTTTGTTGGCAAAAACTCTCAAATGTTATCCAGCTCCAAGTCTATATGCAAAATATTTAAGCAATTCAATATCCAAATGAGAAAGATAAAACATCATCACTAACAAGACAATTGGCTGCACTGCTTTGACATGAATATGCACTTCCATGCAGATATTACAAGAGAAAAGAATTATATCACCTTGCTAAACCAGTATGGTATATACTTACATACATATGTATATACTAACACTATGATTTCAATCACAATTAACTGCCAAAAAGGACTTCCAAAAGTTCAAACAGCATTTAAAAGACACACTCAGTACTACATTTATATCTAGGTCGGTGCAATGTCTGTCCTCCTTATATGCACTATGACAGTTTGGATATCAACAGCAACAGAAGTTTGCTCATCAACTTGCATTCCTGAGCAAAATTCGAACTTTGAGAAAGAATAGATGTTGATTGAATGAGCTAAAACAAGTAGAGAATCAACCGAGATTTGTTAATTCTGCGCTCTCCAGCAAAATGAAGGCCTCAGGGCTGACTTAAAGTTATAACCAAATTAAAGCAGAATACCCATCATCAACCTGTAAATGCAATGGCATATTCATATTCCATACACACTACATGCATTAGGGATGTTCATGGGATTCCCCACTTTCCGTGGGGACCTGCATGTCCTCGCCCCCACAAACCCAGTCCTGACCCCTTCTCCCATTGGTTTTAGAAAGTTAGGTCCATCTGAAAATAAAACAAACTATGTATGACAATAAATAAATAAAAGTATCACCTCTTCTTTTAATTCATGAATTCATCATCATTGTTCCACACATTCATTCATAATAGTATGTCAAAATTTGAATGCATTTTGCATAAATTAGGATTTCATTTAAGATGTAAAAATAGGTTCCACTATGTGTTTGAGTGTTCTTCTTCCCCCAATGAGTCCCTACGGGGTCCCATTGGGGGACATGGGGTGAGGATGGGGATGGGACAGGAGCAGGGTTTTAATATGGGGATGAGGACTTTGATTCCCCCCAATGAATATCCCTAACATGCATCATAAATGGAATGCCTGCGCTGCTCCACTACCAGTCTTTCAACAATACTATTGAATATTCGTGAAAAATGTTAAATCTGATTTTGTGCTTTTATTCTTTGTTGCATGGCCAGCTTAAAACGTAATTGCCTATATCTTTATTATTTGCAGCAAAAGAGACTCCTGTTATCTAGTTGATAAATGCATATGAGGATCTTTGTTGGAGAAAAGAAGATATCGACTAATAACATCACACTCTTAAGGAAACATATTGAACTCAGACCAAATGTTGCTGACCCTCATCCAACCGACTGCCACACCATCTGTCTTGGCCAGCGTGACTGAGCTTGTGAATGGTGCTACAAAAGTATTCTCTACCACAAAGTGATGATCAACTAGACAATTTTATGCATTAAGCCACTGCATTTACACGTTTTTCTTTCTTGATGACTTCCCAAATGCATTAAGATAACATTCCTAGAGGCCTAAGTGGTAACATGTAACTCAACCAAAAATTTCTGAAGCGCATAGAGGGGAAGTAATGCAGATGTGGCAGCTTAGGTCTTAGATTCTCTGTTAGATTTATTTGACAAGTACTGATATGAAACTTAATCGGTCAATGAAATCCACCCCCCAGCACGACCATTAAAGCTCCGCTTCTCTACACAAAATCCAGAAGATTTGTCTCCTTAACATCCTTCCATCTTATCTTTACAACTGTAACCTGTCAAGTGTAAATATTGCAACCAGACTGTAGATCCACTCAATGTAAAAGTAAAGGGATGAAGTCCTGGAATACTGGTTTACAGACCATCACTAATGCATTTTGTGGCAAACATCAACCGGAAAAACCATAAAGTCTTTTGTGATCCAGCAGATTAGGTCCAAGCATCTAAGCCGATAATCATCCCCAGTGACACAACATCGGTTCCTTAGATTCTATCAGATTTTAAACTTCTAAAGAATTCTTATCCAATAAGATTTCAATCTTTCAAAGTCATCCACAAAATTAAACTCAAAGAGAAGACACAACCCCAGCACGAAGAAAAGTAAAGACAAGAAAAGAAAGACATAGCAGGAACATTCCCATTCACTATGCAGCAACATGGTGCATCTGAAACCCAAACGATCTAACACAGATAGGCCATTCAAGATAACCGACAACCACTGACATTACCAATGACAAAAAAGCGGAGCTATGAACTCATAATTCAAAGCCAGGTAACTTAGAAAAAGGAAACAACATAATAAAAGTAACAACACAAGTGCATGAACACTTGACGAAAGAAAATAGAGAGAGAATAAGAAACAGAAAAAGAAGAAGCCATCGATGGAACAGATCAAGAAAACAGAGAAGCATGAGCGAAGTCTTGTTCTTGCCTCGTTGGAGGAGAAAACGAACTAGAAGAAGCAGAAACAGAAGCGTCCTCCTCTCCTGCGATCGTCTTCCTCCTCCACCATCATCCAACCCACCAAACCAAAAGCACCAAGATGAAAAAGAACAAAAAGACCAACTCCCAAAATCCCTCTCAGATCACAGAAGTGAGTGAGAGAGCGAGAATGAGCGCCCTTGAATTCCCTTTTTGAAAATACGAAAAGGGTTCGTCGAGCGGGACACTACCACCCACCGAATACTTCAAATCTCTCTCTCTCTCTTTAAATATTATCAGTTGATCACGTTCTCTTTTTTTTATATTTGAATTCAACGGGAAAGCGAAGGATTGGCAGGTCGCTTTCCGTTCTCTCTCTCCCTCCTCACAGTCTGTCTCTCTCTATACACGACGATGAAGAAGAATACAAAAAAAATATTAAAATACTATTATCCGTGAAAGATGCGACGAGTCTTTTGGGTCAAAGGACAGAAAAGGGCCTTCTGACGGCTGTCCGCGAATGAACGCAACGTTTCAAATGTCAGTTCGTGGAATGACGGTATTATTCTCACCGGACTCGACTCAACGACCGCGAGACGGGGGAGTTCGTAGGGGTGCTTCCGTCAAACGCGCTTTGTTTGAATGTGTTCTTCAACATCTGCCACTCCGCTTCTTTCGTTCGAAGGATTTGCGTTTTAGCTTTCGGTTTGGGCGAAAATCGTACCAACTCATCTCAAAGTTAGTCGAGTAAAATTAGAATCACGCAATAAATTCCAGTAACCCGATTTTTGTTATTAATGTTTGTGTGTTGTCAATTATTTAATGATTTAACTACCCATTTCAAATAAAAATTCAATTTTGAAATTTCTACCTTTAGCTCACGTTAGTGCCTCTAAATTCCAGTAACCCAATCTGATCTCGCACTAAGCACGGTTAGCTGCATTGCTTTACTTTGTACCGTAGTATCAATATCTCTAATTTTTAAAAAAAACTCATATGTTTATTAATTTTTATTGTTTCTTCTCAATATTTTTGAGGTTTTCCGTGTTATTTTTTCTAAAAATAGTTATCACTTAGTTTCTGCCTCTCCAAATGTCAAAAGTATGCTACAGTAAGAGTTTTTGCCGGTAAGAAGGAATCAAATGGATTCAAAAAAAAAGCTTTTTAACATATTAATAATCTAGATTAGTGTTATGGGTTGTCTCACATCATAAATAAATCTATATACAGTCCTCCATTCTTCATGTAAAAGCAATTTACTTAACTCTACATCTATCCTAGGGTATCATTTTGAGGACATTTATAGGTAATTATTTGTGTCAAACCAACTTTTTGTCTCATAAACTTATTGAGCATTGGAGTTTTTTTATGTGATAACTATTTAAGTTATTATACCTTTTCAATAAAGGTCTATCAAAACGGCTCTCCAAGTCTTAAAAATACTTTTAAGTATATATTATGATAAACCAATTTTTTTCTATAATAGACTCGTCAAAGATCTAGCCTTTTTCTATCAGACAACACATTATCTACTTCAACTTCTTTTCTCACCCACATGTTGGTTTCTTATTATATAGTAGCATTGGCATCTTCATACCAAACAATTGATGCACATGTTTGGTTTAGTGCCTGTTATTGCCATTTTTCATACCGAAGATCAAAAATAGGAAGCATAGAAAGTCATTAAAAAAGAAAAAACTACACCAAGAGCATTAGCTCAGTGGCAGAGTGCTCTGACACAATTGCTATTGGTGGCGACTTCGACTCCCAAAGAGTGCTTGTGTGAGTGTGCATGTTAGGCTTCGGCTTTCTCTTGTATTAAAAAAAAGAAAAAACTCAACAAGTTTGAGAAAGGATGATTGTAGCACTGTTGTTGGTGGTGGGGAGTTAAACTCCCAAAGAGTGCATGTTAAGCTTTGGCTTCCTCTTGTATAAAAAAAGAAAAAAACTCAATAAGTTTTAGAAAGGATGAATGCATTTATGTCACCAACCAGTACTATTTTTCTCATAAAAAAGAAATGCTACCATTTCTAAAAAGCGTTTAGTTGACCTAACTTAAAATTCTAACTACTAATTATTCTAACATAAAATGGATTTGGGTTGTCAATTTTACACATTTTACTTTGAATATAATGTTAACCAATACAATCAGACTGGTTAGCATATCAAGATCTCATATGACAATTGAATTTTAATTCTATATTGAAATAAAACTTGGATCGTATTTGATTGTAAGAAAATCCACATCCAGTTGCACTACAACAACAATAGCTAAGCCTTTTCTCATACTAGACGGGGTCGGCTACATGGATTCTTTATTTCTACAGATCCCTATCGTGTGCCATGTTAGCAGCCAAATCCAGTTGCACTACTTGCACTTAAACAAAGATATGGTTAAGACTACCCGTTCAAATTGTCACATGGATAGAACAAAGAGCAAGTGCATCTTGCTTCAGCCTTCCCATTGTACCCTAAAAAAGACCTCTTGATGAATCTACTATGGAGCCTTAGGTTCAACACTGCTGCAAGACATTGAGCCATTAAGCCTTGTGGGTTTTGATAATATTATTTGAATGAGATAATGCTTCAATCTTTTGTCTAAGATAGCCATTAAGACTCAAATATAATGGTGGATTCACATTGTAGCGGGGTCCCGACCCCCGCCCACCCACCCAAAATTCTGTAAATTTTCATTTTAGTATCGAAACTTCTACGACAACAACAACAACTAAGCCTTTTTCCAGACTAGACGGGGTCGGCTACATGGATTCTTTGTTTCCACATATCCCTATCGTGTGCCATGTTAGCAGTTAACTCCCAATAAGCTAGATCATTCTTTATTGTTTCTTTCCAACACTTTTGTGATCGTCTTCTACCTCTTTTAATACTTTCCAAATTTAGTTTTTCTAACCTTCTTATAAGTTCTACGAAATTTGAAATTTTTAAACGTCCCTCACTTGAGCCCAAATTCTTTCCCACCCAAAACAAATTTCTTGATCCACCACTCCAAATATTCTCAACTAGCATAGAACAAGTTTTTTTTCTTTTCATTTTTTGGAATGAGGCTTAGCCTGTTTCGTCGAAGAGTTATGACCCATTACCGTGGTGAAGGGATATATTGATATAAGTTCAATCAATATGATTGAATTTTGAATTATGACTCTTTGGCATTATAAATAGCACAAGATGACAATTTTAAAAGTGAAGAAAATGTAAAAGTGAAAGTTAATATGTGGAACAAGCTCCAGCATGACATTTCAGGTTCAACTCTTACACTTGAGAAAAGAACCAGAAAGGGGGAAAAAAAAAATTCTCTTTTCTGTGTTGTAACTTTGGCTTGGCTCGTTTGTGGAAGCTCACTAATTGGTATTTTCAGATTATAATTGTCTTAGGATAATAAATTAAATATAGGACTTTTTGCTTTTAATTTTTTCACAAACAAGAACTTTAGGTAAATGAAGTATGTTATTTAAAGAAATCTCCATTTACTAGTTCGGCTTTGCTCATATTATGATGAGCCGTATGCAAGTAGGGACTTTTTGGCTAGCTCTTAGCTCGGTTTGTTTATAATAAAATGAGCAAAGATTGCTGGGGTGACTCGGCTCGTTTACCAGATCAGCCTCGACTTGACTATCAAAAAGGAAAGAATAATGTCGAATAAACATCAAAATTGAAGATAACACCTTTTTTAAGTAAATTACTGAAAGAGAAAATATTTGAATAGAGGGGAATTTAATATCATTGAGATGTGGATAAAAGTGGGTGGTTCAGTGTTGCCTTTGACTCTAAAGCTCTATTTGGAGCTAATTGATAGCTCATTGTTCTCTAAAAGAATCACTAAATTAATAAATACCATAAAATGATTAGGAGAAGGAGAGAGAGTTGTTAGGCCGAATCTCTCATTTCAATTCCTTCCCAAAGAAGAAGCTGTTGCCAAATCAGTTTTGATCTCTCTGTAATTCATTGCCATTAATCTCGTTCATGTAAGGTTTTAGCTGTTTTTAATTGGTGCACAGCTCATCTCTCTCCTAATAATAGTTTGTAATTTCACGTAATCAGTGTCATGCATGCATGGATTCTTTTTGGTGGATCGCCACAATTGTATTGCACAGCTAATCCCTCTCCTAACAGTTGTAATTTCACGTAATCAGTGCCATGCACGAAGGGATTGTTTTTGGTGTGTCGCAAACAGTTGTTCTCTCTCTCTCTCTCTCTCTCTCTCTCTCTCTCTCTCTCTCTCTCTCTCTCTCTCTCTCTCTCTCTCTCTCTCTCTCTGTGTGTGTGTGTGTGTGTGTGTTCTCACTATCTAAAAGAATGTTGCACTGGTGTATGGGGTCACTTTGTATGTGAACAACTTATTCTATAATTTATCAAGTTTCTGTCATTGAGTTGATTGCATATTATACACTATAATGTCATATATTGGCATGTTAAAATATATTGTTTATATTTGTGTTGTTTGGTTCATTCTTATTACTTTTTTAACCGTTTGGTTTGGTTACACGAATTTGAGAAGCAATTATATTAATTGGTTTGGTTTGAGGTTGAACCTATAACAGAGCCAAACTTGACCCGGAAGGCCCTTTACTCTTGGCCACATAATAAATAGAAATTGGAAGCCAAAATTCTAACATAAAGCTAAATTTGACCCTTATAACACAAAGTTCATGAAAATCGTATATATAAGAATTAGGGTTCATACATGAATTCAACATCTAAGAAATCAACTGTACCATGTACTTGAAGACATGTATTGTCCCCAACAAAGAGCAATAAGGGGTCGATCCACAAGTTCAAGGTCATGAGTTCAACATCCGGGGTGTGTGAATCTGGCTTAGGACTCCCCATTGTAATGAACCTGAACTTACTTATGAGCCCTTTAAGTAAGCTGTATGATCATGAAGATGGATCATGTCGGACTTACATACAAGGCTCATATGCAATAAGAAACACACCGCTCAGCACAAAGAGCTCACCTGGCTAGGGATTAGCTCACAAGTTCAAGGTCATGACTTCAATACCCCCAAGGCAAAGGAAATACACCACTGACAAGTTGGGTTGCTGGTGTGGTTTAGTTCTGTTCTTTTGAAAAGGGCTCGTTCTCGGCGAGGAAGACGACCACAGAACGAGAAGAAAGATTGAATTTTGGAGCTTCATGGCGATCTTCTTTGTGCATTTGGTTGATCTTCGTGTTTCTTGGGTTAGATCCTGGCTTCTTAAAATTTGTCTTTTAAATTTTTGGTTAACTTCTTGCAATACTTTGTTCGAATTTCAAGATCAACATCAACTTTTTTAAAATAAATAAGGGATTTTGAGAATGTGTTCTCCTTATGGAGAAGGAACAACCTATATGATAATTATAATGACCTATTTAATTAATAAAATTGTCAAACTAACTATCAATATGAGGTCTCATTGTCAAATTTGGGATCCAAAGACTTTTCAGACAGTGGGCCTAGGTAGACATGGCCAGTTCTGAACTGGTCCTTCCAACCAGAATCAAAACCAACAATGTAACTAAAACCATAATCGTGACGGACACCAAGCCGGTTTGGTTACGGTTCCAAGTTCCCATGTAACTAAAACCAACGGTTTGAAGCCGCCTATTCCAATTTATGAGAAACTGATAATGTCTAGGTTAGGTTGGAGGGTCACCCATCACATTTGTCTATCAATGAGCATGCTCAACTTCATTGTTAGGGCACAACGGTCAAGAACGAGTTGAAACCAAAACTGTCACAAGTTAACCCAAATCTAGAACCAAGGAGGACCTGGTTCGGTACCAGTTCTAGCTTCTGTCGAACTGGAACCGTGGAACCAACGATTTGAGCTGGTTCCAAAAAAATAATATTTTTTTACTACATTCAAAAATTTTAAATAATTTTTTTGGTTCCAGACAGTTAAAATCTAAACTGGAATCAGAATCAGTGATTCTAAACCGGAACTAGGGTATTCCTGATTTGGTTCTAGGCAAACCAGAACCGATTGTTTGGAATTGTTGATTCCATTTTACCCAGAACCAGCCATGTCTAGGCCTAGGTACTAGGCTTATGGCTTGATTTGGTGCATTCACTATTCAGCTTCACCTAGTTCATGTTGGTGTAGAGCTCCTTGTAGATCGCACAGTTATTGAGCAATCGGTACACACGAGAGGTTGAATTTGACATCTTGAAAAGGAAGGTTAGGATAACGCTACTCTTTGCAATAAATGATAACTTTTAGATTTATTTTTTGTCATTGGTATCAAATAACCAAACGCAATGAATCCTAGCAAACACCATCAAGATAGAATGAAGGCCTTCAGTTTGTCTTGCATGAACACAACCGAGTTTGTGACAAATCGGGAAAGCAAAAATGATAATATTGTAAATTGAATTAGCGCTTTAATAGGACTTTCAAACTCTCTTGAAAAACTAAGTAACAAAAGGCACACCATAAGAGAAAAGTTGGATGAATCTTATTTACAACACCACTATATATATAGACATGGTGAATATGTAACTCATGATATACTACTAATCAATATAATTGTCACTCAAGAAGGTGTCTCTTAATGATATAATATGACTGTTAAATTCATATAAGTTATAATTATTATCAAATGTTATTAATGAACACAATTATCATTCAAATAAGTGATATTTAATATCATAATAGCTACTAAATACTCATAAATTACCATCACTATATATATTAATAACGAGCATAATTACCACTCAAGAGGTGATTTTAAATGCTATAACATAGCTTCAACCATAACCTTTACCATCTATTGTGAAAATCACCCAATAGCTCAACTCCATTACTTTGGTAGGGGAATATCTTGATTTTGCAGACCGAGTAATGTCAACCATGACTCTGTTGTAGCTCGTTTTTAAGCTCACCATCAAACCTTCCTAACAAGACATTACATCTTTGTAACAATTTGGTCGTGCACATGAATGTGAACAAATTATCCAAGTTAAGATAAAGTTCAGCTACCTAGGAATTCAAATTGCATATTTATGTAGTACAAAGTTAGTTGAGTGTGGACCGGGTCTGCATTCAAAAGGGACAGTCCCAGACACGAAATTGCCACTTTTACCTCTTGTTTTTTTAAGTACAATGGGGAAGTGTACGCGAATTTTTAGTCAGAAAGAATCTCGACCCATGACATGATCCTTTTAAAAGAAAAGAAATAAGAAATAAGAAATAAAACTCAAAAAGAAAATACCTTTGAACACTCTTTATGCGGATTCTTTTCACCCAAGGTCTTCTTACACTATTGAGCAAGGGTCAATCTTCTAGCTACCAAGTTGCTCGCTTTGAAGAAATATAAATGTCTTGAATTATGTATTTGGTGAGCCTTAAAACATACAACTTTCTTCTCGCTTTGAAGAAATATAAGTTTCTTGAATTATGTATTTGGTGAGCCTTAAAACATACTTTCTTGTAAACTGATGGCTTAGGTTGTTACGTAAGAATATGACTAAGAGAAGCGGGTTTTAGATTGAGTTTAGTTGAAATGAAGGGGTTTAGATTGTAAAATGGGTTTGATATATCTTAAGCTAGGATCCAATTTGGCTAGACTAGAGTTTTGGGTTTTTCCTTAACTCCATTGGATCCAATTTAAAATCAAATTTTTTAAACTGTGGGATCGAATTGGATCCAATTTAAAATAGACTTGGTTTATCTAGATGGGCGTGGTTTAAATCTAGTTGAGATTCACTGGATCTTGACTCCAAATCAGATTTTCAACCATTGGTGCGAGTCAAATCTAACTAGGAAAATGTTTGGGTTTGGTTTAGGAATGGGATAGGTGGATCAAATCAGATTTGGATAAAGTTCAAATGATCCCGATTAAGTATTTGGATTGATAGAATGTATCAGATTGAAGTAGGCGAATCGAAATGAATCGGTTCAAAAAGACAAGGGATCCGGTATGAGTCTCGAAGGAAATAAGAGTCAGGTTATTCAGGTAAAGATTTGGATTGAATCCATTTATCTAGACCTGATCCGTTAGGGGTGTGCATGAGGCGGGTAGGGCGGGACCAGGGATCAAAGTCCCGTGCCCGTTTCAAAACCCCGCCTCAGTCGAGAAGGAGCCCACTTTTCCCGCTTCCATTCCTCGAAGATTTCCTTGCTCTCCCGTTTCAGGAGGGAGCCGAACATCCCTAGATCAGGTGCAATTCTTAAAAGAGGGGAATAGAGCATGGAGGAGCTTCAACGCAGAATAGAAGAGAGAGAAAGGGGAAAACGATTGAAAAGGGGAGGACGGTAGAAGCCATGAGCGAGAACGATGGCATCGAAGGTCGGCTGGTTGGTCTTCGGTGGGCGATGGAGGTGGAGCCGTCGAATAGACGGTGTTGTTGTTGGTTTTCAAGAGAGAGAAACATAGGACGAATGGGAGAGAAGGACGATTTCGGCTGGCAATAGTGAGGCTTACCAGGAGATGGGTGACGGCGGTCGAGGCGCAAAGACTAAGTATTTCTTCCTCCCTTTCTTTTTATTTTATTTTGGTTGCTGGGTGCGAAGAAGAGGTAGAAGGAGGAAGTGATGGAGGAGATCGATGGTGGTGTGGGGTTGATTCTGGTGGCGATTTGGGAAGGTGTTCGACTGGTGGTTGATGGTGGTGAGCGACGGTCGAGGCTCCGTTGTGGAGGATGGAACGGAACTGGTGGACAATAAAGGGATCTCAGGCGGTGGTGAACGATGGTGGTTAATGGCGGTGAAAGGAGGATTTGGGCGATCAGTAGATCGGGCGATGGGGTCTCAGTGGTTGGTGTTGGCGGTACGTGATGGTGATGAATGCTAGGTGGGTGGCTTTGGAAAAAAACGCGAAGGCATCCAGGTGGGTTGTTTGCTGGGTGACGGTGGTTAGAGGGCTAAGGAAAACGAAGGCAACTCGGTTTCGGGGGCTTCGGCTGGTGGCCGAGAGACGACAATCGATCGGCTAACGGTTTCTTCTTCTTTTTTGTTTTCTCTTGGCTTGAATCAACACATAATCCATAATCCACACACTTGAGAGAGAAAGAGAGGGAGAGAGGAAATGATGGTTCTCTGTGGTTTTGCAGGCTACAATAAAGAGAAGAGAGGGTCGATGCAACATTTTTTTTTGTTCCAAATTTGATCGATGATCGTGGACTGTTGAAGTCTTCCCATTTTTATGGATATCTCAAGTCATCCTGCATTTGATGTGCTCACACGAGAGGTGTCCCTTCAATTGACTTGTAGTTCCCTTTTGTGAACTTTTTCTAAAGAAAATCCTCTTCCTTTCATGCAAGGAATCCTCTAGTGGTGGCCATGACTGCTGAATGCAGGGAGTTTTGCAGCAAAAGATGAACTGTGACGGGGTACGATGCCCAACTGCTTGTGTTAACTTCTTTTCAATGCAGAGAGTTTTGGACTCCGATGGTGTACAATGCCCAACTGTTTCTGTTAACTTCTTTCTAATGTTAAATGTTGATTTATTTGTTGGTTGCAACAACTGTATTTTATGTAGTAGCTTTATTCATGTCCAACGTCATATTGTATACGATGTCGTATGCAGCAACTTTTATCTTATGAGCAGTCCTTTCTAGCCCTCTAGAGTGGGTTTGATTCGCGGTACCATGCCTTTGGTATTGAAAGTGTAGTTCTAGGTCTATGGGATTGGAACATGTGGTAAGGATCACATGTAGTTTCCCCTTAGATTTGTACTTAGAACTTACTCAAAATGAGATATGATTTCGGGGTTGATTTGTTCTTGGATCTAGTATTCGAGTCTCAACTTCTCACAACTAGATAAATATTATGTACGGTTATATCAATCAATCAACTATTTCAATTACAACTATAAACAACAATTATAATTACAAACATCATATCGATCAATGTGTAACAATTTGTACTTTTTGCATAATTTGCATAGTCTATTTTTGCTGGAAGGCAATTTTAGGGAGTGAACATTTATTACAACAAGAATATCAACAACTATAACTTTTGTTCGACATTCAAAAGTGATCACCGTCAATTTTATCTCCACGCCATCAGTTCTTTTCAATTCATTGATTTTTATAGCACCCTTTTTGATTCTTGATCACAAAAGTCGATTTTCGAAGCGCCCATTTGGATTCTTCATCACCGACATCGATTCTATTCGTTGAGGTTCATGGATCCAATCTTTGTTTTGATTGATTTTTTGTGTCAATGGCTTAGTCTTCGCCTTAGTCCATCTTATGGGTGGTCACCACAAGAAGCGAAATATTATTGCATCGATATTGTCTCCATGCCATCAGCTCTTTAATCGCAAAATTCTATTCATCGATTTTTATAACTCCCATTTTGATTCTTGATCACCAAAGTCGATTTCTACAGTGTCCATTTGGATTCTTTATCACCAACATTGATTCTATTCGTTGAGGTTCATCAATCCGATCTTTGTTTTGGTAGATTTTGTGTGTCAATGGCTTCTTCTTCGTCTTAATCCCTCTTATGGACGGTTGCCACAAGCAAAATATTGTTGTTGCTCACCATACAACGGAGCCAGTCTCTAGCATGCTGCCCCTTTCGGTGACAAGGCCTGGCGGTCGACGAGGATGAAAAGTTTGTGTTGTCATTGGATGCTTCAATGATGGAGGATTGCAAGAAGGCATTAATCACTTTGAGTCGGGGAAATCATGTGAAGGTTCTCTGATGGATAAAGGAAGCTTGCATCCGCCATGAGAGCTCGGCTCTCTTGCATCACATTCACGACACCATCTCCATGAAGATCGCATCTCTCATCAAGGATGTTAGACGAGAGTATCGTGAGAGAGAGGGGTTAGGGTGTCAAGAGACAGAGAGAACAACTCAAAGTTCCAACTCTATAGGCCCATCCCTTGACATGGGCTAATCTTTTTAAGTGAAAGAACAATAAAGAATGATCTAGCTTATATTAAATTAAAAGTTAGCATGACACATAATCAAACTCTATAAAAACAAAGAATCAATGTAGCTAAGCAATACTAGTTGTATCTCAATAAAATCTTTCGCTCAAAACCTACTTGATACTAATTGCATTTACAAGCGTGCATCAACCTATATTTAAATAAATCTTTGCAAAAGATTGTGCTTGAGGAGAAGGAGCACACCAAAGAAATGAATCTTGAAGGAAATGTAAGATTTTGGTGCCTTTTGACACTTCGAAAGTGTTAGACGAAGGCGATAATACTGGAATAAGATGTGTCTAGAGCATTAGCTCAGTTGAGAGGGCTCTAATACCTTGCTTCTTGTGTTAGACCTTCACTTTTTGAAGCTTTTCTTTTGAATCTAGATTAGTCTTTATGAATCTCTTGTCCTCATCTTGGGAACATGATCTATTTGTTAGAAATTAACTAAGAAATAAGGGATCTTATAAACATGTTTTTCTTGAAGATTAGGATGATATTTCTTTAGTTGCAGGGGAAGTTCTCCACTTCGATAAGTAGGAATTGGAGATATTGAAAGGGATTTTTAGATATTTAGAGAAAAAGCATAAAATAAAAAATCATAAGTAACAATATTCTTCTATTAGACACCTTTAGGAGGGTGTATTTGATTATGAGGTCGGCCTATTGGTATTACCGCTTCATTTCCAAAGGCTCACTCCTAGGGGTGTTGCATCAAATAACAATGACTTTCTAATGAACACCTTTGTTGCTGATATATTTCTACTTTCACTTCTAAATTTTATTATTTCATTTTAAGTAAAACTAACTAGTTTTAGTATTACCTAATCTTGTATAGTGAAACACATAAGTATCAAGCACTCAAGCTATGAGAAGAGAGTGAACCCAGTAACCAGTTACTTTCATTTTTTATTTATCACAAAGATGCCTTAGGCAAGCCCCTACAAGATAGGGATGCCCCCTACATATCAAATTCATGGCCTTGAAGTCAATGAATTGACCCTATCGCAGGAAGGTAGCGACTTTTTGAAGATCATGAGTTCAATACCCAAGGTGCACCTAGCTTCTACCTTTACATTGTGAACAAAAATGCAAGTGGTGATAAATCTTCTAGTGTACTTGAGAACATATTTCTAAGTGTAATGATAATTAGAAATTGTTTCGTGAAAATGAAAACACAATCATGGCATGACTCAACCATAACACTCTTTCTTAAAAGTCTCTTTTCCTTTATGTCATTTCTTATAATGCTTGTCATTTTTGTCTTTTTTTACGGGTCGAAGTCTCAACCGAGCCGTTATCCTGTTTACCTTGTTAGTCTTCAGTCCTTTTTGGAGGATTTATTACCATCATTCCTTGTGCAATTATCATTAAGTCATTTTGCCATCATAATGACTTCCGAGAGGGTCTTAGGGTTCACACGGTTCAACATTCATCCCAAAGTTGCAAGCCATTGAGAAATTTGAAAAGCTTGTCTTCCGGTGTCATAGTTTGGATGCTTAACATCAATGTTTAGTACTCTTAATATAATTTTGTATATGTTTAGAGTGCTTTAGTACGTGAAACTTTCTTTTCACAATGACTTTAGTGTTGTACAGGAGGAAGTGATCCCAAATACTCTTTTTGAATTTGTCTCAAATATGAATGTGATATTGTCCCTCTATATCGTCATCCAAAATGCAGTGCCACCATAGCATGGTATCGTCTTCCAAGCAATAGCTCGCCTCACTAGGAGATCAACTCACAAATTGAAGATCATGAGTTCAATACCCAAGGTACACATAGCTTCAACCATTCCATTGTGAAGAAAAATGTACAACTGGTCATAAATCTTCTTGAGAACATATTCGTAGGTGTAACGGGAATTAGAATTTGTTTAATGAAATTGAAAAACATAATCATGACATGACTCAACCCATTTTTCATGGGAATGGGTTAGATGGCTTAGGCAAGCCCCTACCGGACATGCCCCAACGCATTGAACTCATGACCTTGAAGTCAATCGGTTGCCTGTCTATCCTGAATAATAGCGGTTTCTTGTGTAATTAAGTAAATGACAATTAACATAACAAATAATAGTTCGCCTCACTAAGAGATTAACTCACAAATTCAAGATCATGAGCAGGGTGCATCTCTCTTGGACCTCTCCATTGTGAAAAAGAAAAGCTTATGTTCTAATTTACTTGAGAACATATTTGTAGATACAACACAATTATAAACTGTTCCATAAAAAAGAAAAGCACAACTATGACCCGACCCGTTTTCTGGGGGAATGTTTTGGGTCGACTTACACCCAGTTGTTGAGTCGGGTCTGGAATTGATCCTACCCGACCGACGCATTTGCCGCCACCATGTCCTTTTTTCGTCGTGTCAAGCCCATTTCTTGCCCGCTTTTACCATTACAGCAAAAAGAAGGAAGACGAAATAGAGGGAACCCACGCTGATTGATTGCAAAGCCTTAAATTGGCTTCTCTCCAATAAACTGAAGATAACCGCTGGTCTACTGCCGGTAACTTGTCTCTCTCTCTCTCTCTCTCACACGCACACACACGTACACTCATTGATAGGTTTAGCTGTCAGTGTGATATTTGGTTTTGGGTGTCTCCTTTTCCATCGTGAGTCAACTGATAAACTGAATTTCTTGATGCTTCTTGAATTATTAAAGCGCGAAAATCCGAGGATCAAATTGACTTTACTGTTGCAGGCTTGCAGAGACTACTAGGACTGATCATTAGTTGAGATGAAGCGAATTGAGAGGCAAGTTTTCTTTAACCACTTGTATGCATTTAGAAATGGAATCCCCGGGTCTGCTGCTCTATTGCATCATTCAGCAAGGGATTCCTGCTTGGACGCTGTTACGAATGCTTCTGAGCCAAAGGGGATACAATCAACTAGTTTTCTAACGTCATGGTTTCATAACGCCTTAAACGGTATGAAGTTTTGTTTTTTCCTGGTCATTTCTGATTGTTGATGGCGATTTAAAGAGGTTATGATCTGATTACCTTAACAGGAAAAATGGGTATTGCGGAAAACTATATGAAAGTTGGTGTCCGTTATTTATCGCAAGCCCCTAAATGGCAGAGCCCCCTGAATAGAGATTCTTTAGTGAAGCTTTGGCTTATGGAAAAGAGAGAGAATAGCCTGAAGCAGAAAAGGAAAAAGAGGGTGCTTTGTTTTAACCATGACAGAACGCCCTCTTTTTTTGGGTTTTCTTTTAAGGGTCTGTTTCCTGGTACGGCTTCTGAGACGGACTATTCAGTTTCTGAAGAAAGGACTCCTCGAAAGCAATCGCCTCTTAGCCAAACTGTATCTGGCTTTCTGAAGCCAACTTCAGCAGAAGAGGTAGGTAGAAGATGTTGTATTCCTACTTCAGAGTTTCTTAATTTCGTAAAATTGTCAGTTTTGGTTGGACTTTTGAGTATTCTGTAATGAACTAATGATGCTACTGTGAAATTGTGGGAAAGAATTATTGAAAGTACAAGTATCGAGTACAAGGAAAGGATTATCTAAGACAAGTATCCAGTACAACAGATAACCAATTTGGATTCATGCTAGGCAAATCTAATGTTGAAGCGATTCACCTTTTGAGACGTCTTATGAAATATTTTAGAGCAAAAAAGAAAGACCTTCATATGATATTTATTGATCTAGAAAAGACTTATGATAGGGTATCGAGGGAGGTTCTTTAGAGAACCTTGAAAAAAAGAGGTATCCCATTGGAGACATGTACGATGGTGCAAAAACATGTATGAGGACTAATGAAAGAATGACAAACTTATTTGAAGTTAATATTGGGTTACATCAAGGATAAACTTTAAGTCTGTACTTATTTATAATGGTGATTGATGAGTTAACAAAACATATTCAAGATGAAGTACCTTGGTGTATGTTATTTGCATATGACATTGTGTTAGTGGAGGAGTTTAAGGAAAAAGTTAATAGAAAATTAGAATTATGAAGAGATACATTAGAAAGTAAAGGCTTCCGACTTAGTAAAACAAAGACAGAATATATGGAATATAAATTTGGTTACTTCAGAGGATATAGAAATTAAAATTGGCACATATTGCATCCCCCAAAAGGAAAGTTTTAAATACATAAGGTCAATTTTTTAGAGTGATGGAAGAATTGCTGGAGATGTTGCATAGAATTAACGATGATTGGTTAAAATGGAGAGGAGCATCAAGTATACTTTGTGATAAGAAGATACCATTAAAGTTAAAAGGTAAATATTATAGAGCAGTAACCAGACCTGCCATGTTTTATGGTTCTGAGTGTTGGCCAGTTAATCATCAACATGTACAATAGATGTGTGTGACAGAAATGACAGAAATGAAGGTGTTGAGATGGATGAGTGGTCATACAAGAAAAGACCATAACATAATGAGGTTATTAGAAATAAATTATGCGTGGCGCAAATAGAGGATAAAATGAGAGAATATCGTTTAAGGTGGTTTAGACATATAGAAAGAAGATCAAAAGAAGACCCTTTAAGAAGGTACGAAAAACTAGATTTTGAAAGTATTAAAAGAGGTAGAGGATGACCACATAAGTGTTGGAAAGAAACAATAAAGAATGATCTAGCTTATTTTGAGTTAACTGCTAACATGACACATGATAGGGCTCTGTGGAAACAAAGAATCCATGTAGCCGACCCCGCGGGAAAAGGCTTAGTTGTTATTGTATTTGTTCAAAAGAGAGCAACAGAATGGTTTAACAGCCTTGATTGTCTAGTTATTTCTGTCAATCTATGGTAAGAAGGTATCTTGTATGAATGATTAATACTGGTAACCACTTTGCACTTGCTTTGAAAATGGTAAGTATTCGCATCATTAAATCAACTGCATATATCACTAAACCACCTCCCTACGACAATATCTGCCTACTTAATTAGGTACTTCAGAGTCTTAGTAGTGGAATTTCAGGCTGAGAACTAAGGGGTTCTAGAAGAGAAAAGATTTGATTCCAGTAGTACCTCTTTCGCCCTATATGTGCAATAGAATTACCAATTTTTGATCTTAGACTTGAAAGATACAAGCACCTTCCTCATCTCACATCTCCCCCATTCTTATGTCTCTTTCTCCTCTTCTCATATTTAATTCAGATATTATCTGATGATATCTCCATTTATTGGATTTTAGGGAGCTTTCTGCTCTTGCAAGGGGCTGCATTGATGTGTGACCTTGCAAATTGACGATGTCTGACTGTATGATATTTTTCTCAAAGACAATAGCTTTTTTACCTCTCCTGGCCTAAAAATGAGTTTTTTTACTACAAAAGTTGAACAATCGAGTAAAGGCATGCTCATCGTCAATTAAAAATGCCAAATTATGCTTCCCAAATGCAAAATTTCTTAGGAAACAAGGCAGCATGGTTACTCTCCATACACAGCTAAGAATGTGGAGGGATCAACATTGGCGGGCTTTAAAGGTTCACATATGGAAAGATCAAAAGAAAAATAATTCAGGGCTATAAAAGGTATTACACGTAGCATTCCATACATGCCATGCATGCAGTACCGTACAATATGATGACATGTAAGAGGTGCAATGCGCATCCCATTTATGACATTACTGCATACTATGTCATGCATCCCCTGTGATAATGTTATCAATAGCGGTTAGCGGTTGACCTTGATATAGCGGTAGCGGGGATATAGCGGATTTAGCGTTACACTTTTATTTATGATTAAAAAATTATATATATATATATATATATATATATATAATAGGTTTTCTAACTTCTAAGACACATCAAGAAACATAACCAGTTCTTTAATAAATGAACGAGCAAAATAATAACTAATGAACAAGAAAAAGTAGTAAAGGAGGAACACTACATACCTTTTAGCCTATATTATTTGTAGTATGCCTCATTTCCAACCAAAGTGCATGAAAGTTCGGACATTAAAGCAAAAAAGAAAGACAAAAGAAGATAAGAAACTCCTATCACCAACATGTTCAACAGTTCAAAAGAAGTAAACCTCGTCATAATAAGTCCCTTGACCAGTGTACAAATTCAGTGCCATTGAAGAAATGCTCATGAAATGGAGGATGCATACATGCTAAGAAAATTTAATGTAAGCAGTAGCATGTTCCAACACAAATATATGACATGTTTAAACCTACAAAATCTATTAGTTGTATATGTATACCCACTGGTTCGCTGGTTGTGTGTAAAACAACAAAACTTTGAACGAAAGATGCGAAAGTGTAAAACTTCACATAAATCAGTAAACCTTTCATTTTGCATGATGACTATATGAGGTTTCAAGTTTTACATGTATTCTTAGGTTTGCTTGCAACTTATCTTAGTAATATCTCGGACAAAAAATGAGGTGCATGCAAGCACTATTATCCAATATCAACAAGCCACGAGCAAACAACATTAGATATCGGTTAACTCAGCTCATTACCAGCCCTATTTAACTTGTGGCTTGTGAGTGCAGATGAAAGCATCCAACTAATACCTTAGGTTACAAGACAAGCTCCACGAATCTATAAGAACTGAATTGAGCTGGACACCACTTGTTCTTATTATGCATATGAACTAGCTGCTCACCTGAGCCGAGCCCAGCCAAGCCAACAATTTGCATAAGAATCGACAAAGCAACTATCACCTTAGGTTTCTCTCTCTCTCAAACGAGTACCATTCCATGTAAATTGACAAAGCAGAAGAGTCACCACTGATTTCATAAGAATCGACCGTAAACAATTTGCATAAGTAAACAAAAGACTCAATAATGAAACTTGAAGCCTTAATGGTTACATAGAAAAAGACTCTGTACATCTGCATCGTCAAATACTCAAAACAGATGAATCCCAAGTCCCACAACTACCGCCATCTTCAAAGTCTTTAGATAGAGAGCGGTACTTTAATTCCGCAGGGAAAGAGAGAGAGAGAGACTCACATCAGTGACCATGCCCAAATTGAGAAAGAGAGAGAGACTCACATCATTAACCACACCTAAGGACGACGAGGAAGCAATAGCGTGACCGAGATGAAGAAAAGGAAGACAAAGATGCTTGCAGCCATTGATAACTGTGACTGGATCGACCCGATCCAAACTCCATGGTACGCTACCAATGATATAGCGGACCGCTATAGCGGTGTTTGCAGTGCTAATTGCACCCAAACAGGCCGCTCGTGTTTCATGGGCGCTATAGCGAGCCAAGGCCGCCAAGGCCAGCTAAAACGTTATAGCGCGCACTATTGATAACATAGTGTGATATGCTTCCTATTGTATGTTACAGTAAGAAACTTGCAAATGGGCAGCCTCCTAGAATTCACACCCTCTATCCATCCTCACGTAATGTGGAAAAATCTCTTGGTTAGGGTTCATCTTATAATTAAGGTATCGACAAACATGGTTGTAAAAATGATGTGGGAAACAAATTGGTTTTCAATGATGTTTGAGTAAGAAGTTTCATGCTGGCATTGATCTTAGTCCTGTCACTGGAAACTCTTTATTGTATGGTATAGTATCTTAAAAGCATTTTCAGTACTTGCTTAAGGCCAACAAAAACCCAGAAATCCTTGTAGAAGCTCTGGTGCATCTTTTTCTATAAAAAAAGAGATAAATTTACTAATTGTTTGTACTGTCAGCCTCAAAAGGTTGACAGGTTCAAATCTCAACAGCTCTAACAAGTTCTCTTTTGACGTTATACATGAGGTGGTATTTTTCCCTTTGAAATTGGAAGTTTTGTGTCAGCCTTCAAACACAAAGGTTTCAAATCTAAACAGAAAATTTGGCATAGTCCCTTTTATGTTTCAAGCATGAACAAACAAATAACAACAACTAAGCCTTTTCCCATACTAGATGGGGCCGGCTGCATGGATTCTTTGTTTCCATAGAGCCCTATCATAATTTGTAGAAATCATGATAGATAAGTCAGACAAAGTTTTACGTTGGGTGTCAGAAGCCTAACGCAACCCTCCTTTATCGAGGCTTGGGACTGGCCATACAAGGGTGATCTCTTACATGAGCGGAGTTTGTTTCAGGCATGAAGAGATGCTTAAAAATGGATGTACTTACAGAGCAGAGTGGTGCTTCAGAGCTTTAAAGTTTTCAAAATGGTTAAATTATATTGTTAATAATATGGATATATTTTCCAAGGACATTCATGTTGAAGGCCATGAGTTTTACCTCGATGCACTGCATTATGTGATACCTGGTCTGCCTAATTCCAACATGCCGGTAATAATAGCATATATATTTTTTCTAAAGGGTTTGGAGTCCTTACTAATGCTTGAATTTTATCTGTGCTTGTGTATAACAATGTTGCCACTTGGGAAGTGTCCCTTTTCCTTCCACTTGTTAAAGCTAACATCCCTATACCTTGCTTCTCATGGGGCTGCATTACCATGTTCTCGTATTAGCTAAGTTACGTGTACTAATGGAAATGACTCTGACACTGTCCTCCGTTTTGGTGGAATCTCTATAAGTTGGTTATCCTTAATAACCAAAATAATGTTGTTATTCTCATTAATTGTGTCATTCACTAGTATTGCGTTTTGCTCCTTGTACTTTTTTGACCAGAGAAAGGCAGTAGAAATTGATTTTTTAATTATTAAGGCACCATCTCTCTTATCACATAGTCTAACCTACTGTGATAATACCTGCTTTTAACCTAGACATACATCACATCATATGTCAAGTAAATGGTCACTTAAAGCATATGTGTGTAATATAGCATTTCTTCAATTTTATATGTCAAGACCAGTACTATTAACAAGGATTATTTGCCACTTGTATGCACTTTGTGTGCTTTAATTCATGATCCTCTGATTGTTTTTCTGATCAATACATATTTTGAATGATAAATTTTCTTTTGCAGATCAAGGTAGAGCTGCTCCTTGCAAGGGCGAATTTGCTCATCACCAGAGATATAGAGTGGGGGAACCTTATGTTTGGTTTTGAACAGGTAATGTGGTGGTTATAATGATTTCCATACACAAGACATTATATGTGGTGAAAGATTGAATACTGTCTTCGCATCAGTTAGTTGATTTGCCAAAACTGGGCATTTTGCTAACCTTATCACTATCCACAGTTTTGTAATTCATGAATGTATTATGTGGTGCTTCATTCACAAAAGAACTCATGCCTTCCACCAGTAGCTTGTGTCTTAACAGAAAAGTTTCTTTGGTTTGAATTGGATGACCACATCCTGTATAAGAGTGACATTTTAGTTTACTCGCTAGTTCTCTGGGGTCAACTCTCACTCTGCAGTGGTTGGGGGTTACATGCTACAAATGCATTTTCCTACATAAGCTTACTCAAGGAATTTGGGCTACTAATCAATATTGTTTCTTGGCAAACCAACAAATAGCGTTGAGCTTATTTGCCATATCAAGCAAATTTACAAAGTGTGTATCATTAGAGAAGCTTCATATTTGTGATGGTATAATGTATAGGATTTGGAAATATCCTTTTGTGTCTCTCTTTTCTTTTCCCAATTGTTGGTTATATGTAGGGATTGTTTTCCAATTGTGTGATCCTTTTATTCCATAAGTTAGACATTTGCATTTTCATTCTTCTGCTTTGATTACAGGAGAATCGGTATGCTGTTGTTGATCCTGCTTATCCACAATCCGTATGTGACTTCTCTATTTTAACCAGTATTCCAATATATGATGCATAAAATTCATAGTTTGCTTGTTTTCTGTTGAGACCGTGATCCTGATGGACTTAATTGGTTTCAGCCTGTGGGTTTTATCCGTGAGCAAAGCAACATTATATTTAGGCAGGTGAGTCATTTCTTTTGTTTCTCGTTACTTTTGTGACTGGATTTGACCTATCAAGATCAGGCTGTGTGAATTTGCCTCTCTACCAAAGAAAATTGATTATAGTATAAAGATGTTGAGGAAAGTTGATTATTATATAAAGATGTCATGTAATGCAAAAATAATAGCAAAGCAAATCAATGTAATAAGTAGTCATATTGTATCATGTGATGCCCTACAATAAAATTGTATATGTTGTGTGGATTGTTATGGCCTTCACACTTTGTATCAGTTTCACCCATTTATTTTCACCCATTTATCAGTGCGTATTGCATAGAATCACATCATACACCTCATATAATAATGTTGTATGATTTAAGTAGTTAATAGCATGCTATAGCGTTTTAGTGTCCCTCTTGCTGTTATAATGCTTGGATTTTGTTGATTGACTCTAGAACCCGCTATGAGCGATTATTGCAGTCTGCTAACTTTTAGTTTGCGTACAAGTGGGTCGATCTAAATGAATATGGATAAACTCTATCCAATTTAAAGGGTTTATAAAAAAGTGAACATAAACGCTCAGACCTTTACTGCCTCTCTCTCTCATTCCTCTTCCACCATTCCACCACCAGCAGCCGCAACAACCGGCGACGATGGTAAGTCTCTCTCTCTCTCTCTCTCTCTCTCTCTCTCTCTCTCTCTCTCTCTCTCTCTCTCTCTCTCTTCTTTCTGTGACTTTCCTTGTCCAGCCATGTTGTTGGAGACCTCCACCGTTGTGGAAAGAAGTCATGTAGTGCCCCTCTCTCTATGTGTGTTTGTGTTTCTCCATCTTTCTCTATGTGTTTGTGATGCATGGACTGCACATGCCACCAACGACCTCTCTTAGGTAGCATTGTTGACTTCTATTGTTGCTTCTTGCTTCCATACGAGAATCTGCACGAACTCTTATTATGTGCAACACAAGTAATGTCTTGTTCTGTTCAGTTCAGACTTAGACAACTCACCTTTGTTGTTATTGTTTCATTTGGTAATTTAGTTAAACGTTTTGATTGATGAAAATCTAGCTTTATGCACATTGTATAGTGTTGGTTTCATGCTTGTCTCGTGCTGCACAAGTATGTTAAATGCAGCATAACTAGTTTGAACTAAGTTGATTCGTTTTGCAATGATTTGCATTTGCACTTACAGTATAAGTAGTTAAATGCAGCACATTGTATAGTGGATTAAGGTTTTTCTTTAATCTTTTATTTCCAACGCTTCTTGTCAATCTTGAACCAATGATTTGTATTTGCACTTTAAGGGATTGTTGATGGGAAATAGTTGTTACTTAGAAGAATTTTGTGTTAGAATAACTTGGTTACATTTATGTTTTTGTTTTTTTTATTTAAGTTTGCCAATTCAATATGCATATGCCCTATGATATTTATTGTTTTTCTTAAAATTTTTTTATTTAATTTGATTCATATTTATGAATATGGTGTTTATGCATTTCTTGATATTTCTTAGAAATTTGAGAATCCATTATATTTTAATCGTAAATGAGTGTACTGCTATATCCCCGCTTTAGCTATATTAGGGTCAATCGCAAACCCGTTAACTGCTATTGATAACATAGTGTATGATATTTTTGATCTTTTAATGCACGTATCAGACACCTATAATCAACTCTGGCAAAAAGTAGGCCTACTACACCTACTAAAAAAGCAGGCCTAGTCAAGAACCAAAATCAGCTTTTTCAAACTGTAGGCCTAGTCAAACAGGCAATATCAGCATTCACCTTTTAATATACTTCTTTTCAGATATTTTATCTTTTAGTATTTTTCTTTGTACAATACAATGCGATATGACGTGCCTGTTCCCTGTGGATACAAGGTCTGATATCACATAACATTGAAACAGGTATCTGCTATCACTGTAAATACAAATTCCCAATATGATGTAGTTAAATTCCAATATGCAAATAACTTGATCAAGTGCACAAGTCTCAGTACGTTGCATTATAAACTTTTTTCTCTCCATCCAAAGACATAGACATTACAGTTCCTGAAAGTGACAGACTTGTTCAAAACATTGCCTCTATCAATCATGATAGAATTTGAGTGAAATATCTTTTCAAACTGCAAGTTGCTAGGTTAATATCAAATCATGTAGACATTCTAGTCCTTTGAACGTAAGAAAAAAAAGAAAAGAAAAGAAGAGCTCTATGTGTCACACTAGCTTTAATAAGAGCTATTGCCTCAACTTTTAATCAGTGTTATGCATATCATCTTGTATTGTATGATATAGGGCGTATCGTATTGTATCATGAGGAGTCACGATACAATACAAGAGGTGTATCGTAGGTTGAACGTGTATCATCCTGTATTGTGCGATATGGGCCATACACATGATACAAATGTGTATCACTTATATCGTACGATACACCCTAGTCTTATAAAAATAAACTCGGGTAAGGATTTTGTCCCTTTTGACAAGAGAGACATCTTTCCTTAAAGCGACCTCCCAAGATTAGCAACCAAGGCCCACATCCAGCTTTGGTAGGTTGCACAACTGTCCCCACTCGAGTTTGACAACTCCAAGGGCAGCTCAATACCTTCCCAACCGAGTTCCACCAGCCCACGAATTAGAAAACTAGCCTAACTTAGAATAATTCTTGATTTTACTGTTGTTTTTTTTTCTTGAATTTTAAAATATTAAAATTTTTACGATATGTTACAATACACCCGTCTCATGAAGAAAAATGATACACAATACGGTATGGTACAAACAACACTGCTTTTAATGACAAAAGTTTTAAAGTGAAAATTCACCTCATCTTTACTAATATTCCTCATTTATGTTCTGTTTCTTACATGGTCTCCATCTTCGTCATTCAACTTTGTTGCACTTATTGACAAATTGAGAACTCAGAACAAAAAATTGTTCTTGGGGAAATAAATACGGGCTTCATTCATTTCATGTGTAGAGATTTGTCTTCCTATGCATTCATCCTGTACTCAAGGTTTCATATTTACAACTTTCTCAACCCTGTCTCTAAGGTCTCCTTGTAGTTCAAAACACTGAATAGAGCTACCGTGCTTCTTTTGTGCATTCCTCTATGTTACTTGTGTCTGGAATAGATAACAAGTTTGCACATTGACTTTAACTTGGTGCATGGATAAAGGTTATATAAAGTGAACTTGAACACTCAAGTGTTCATTCAGAAGGCAATCTCTCTACTTGTTTAAATGTCCAAAATATCTTAAAAACCTTTCATGTTACCTGTTTATATGTAAGATTAAACTATTTAGCTTATAAAGGAAATTATTTCCTTTTGAAGTCAGACTGTTCATTTGAACTATTGTTTGGCATGTTTGTTTAAAAGCAGGAGATATCGTTAATCTGAAAACAAGAAACAAGCGACTTACATGATTACATCAAAGAGATTGCTTTCTCATTTCTCTGTGGGAAATAACCAGACTGCTGATTGTTACTTTGTTTTCTTCAGCTGTTGCGAACAAGGCGTCCTTTTATTGCTTACATTATAGATGCCCAAGGGAATGAGCTGTTCAGAGTGAGATATTTTTAGAATGTCGCATTCGTGTTTTAGTTTCCTATCATTGCATAAATTTTCACAAGATATTGCTTTATTTTTCTTTTCCTTTCTAGGTTCGCAGGCCCTTTTGGTTGATAAATAGCACAATTTATGCAGAGATAAATGGTAAGGTACGGTACCTATTTACCTTATGTTATGCTTCCCTTGATGCTCTTAGTATGAGTTGAGAATGTTGTTCTTGAATATATCATGCAAGTTGAGAATGTATTAAGTGTTTAATGCATTTGTTTGCTACAGGAAGTTGGTGTGGTCCACAGGCGATGGCATCTTTGGAGGAGAATATATGATTTATACCTGGGGTGATATTCTATGAGAACTTTTATCTTAATGTACTTTCACTTAAAATGTGAATTACGTTGGCATCAATTTTCATCACTCCCCAAAAGAATCAACTAAGCTGACTTTTATTATTTGTTGCTAAAGCATTACAGTCCACTCTATTTTTAATTTTCTTTGATGGACAAGATCAAAATTTACTGCAGCCTTATGACATGTAAGTTTAGTTAGAGGCATTTGTTAATTTTGTAGTGAAGAAAGTGTGCACTAATGTTGGCAATAGAAGATTTTGGACAGCTACCATACCCAATTCACGCATTGGACTCACTAACAGAACCCCAAACATGAACCGGTTGGTCTCATACATAGTATTTGCAAATGGATGTTTTGGATATTTTTTGGAGGAAACTTTGGGCATATATAGCCTATAAAAGCAGGTTAGATTCACAAAACAATGTATGGGAGAAAATGATTAAGGTCCAGGCAGATCTATCAGAAGCATGTAAATGAATAGGTATGGAATTAGGAATTTAGGACATAATGTTGGCTCAACCTGTTTTTTACCTATGTGATTGAGCTACTTTTCTTACATATGGTGTAAAGATGATCAAATTACTTGCAAACCCATGTTGGATAAGGATATAAAACCAGACTTACTCATGGTTGTCAATGTTGCTTCAGGTCAAATCAGACTCGGAGTTGACCAATTCTCAGTCCTACTCAGATACACTCTTGAGCGGCAAATACCATAACACCCATGCATAGTGCATGACACTTAACCCATAAAACAAGCTTTTGAAAGAAGAAAATGTGTTTGATGAAATTTTAACTCCTTGAAGGACTGCTGGAATGCAACATCGTTTTAGTCAAGTGCAGCTAACCAACAGTAGAGACCTCTAGAGATTCTTAACCATTGAAGGGTTTGTTCCAGCATTGTGGTTTCAGAGTTTCTCATGAAGTTCTGATTTCAAATGCGAAGGCCAGTACTTTCTCTAGATGTACAGCTTGAGAAGTATGAGCCAACTAATTTTCATCTTGCTTAAAACTTGGGACCACAAAATGTAGTTTGAAGTTTTCTCAATCATCAGGATTTCCCATTGTGTGTGATTGCCATCAGAAGGTGACTGAACTAAACATGCAATAAATCTTTAATAGATATTTTTGCAGTTGAATGGAACAGAATAATGGGTGTGAGATGAGAAAACTGAATATTCCTGAAAACTCCGGGATCCTTTTCATGTGGCTTTCATGAATTTTGATTTCGTAGTAGCCCCAATGTGTGGATAAAACTTGTGGTGAAGTAAATTTACTTGGGATCACTATTCTTGATGGTCCTCTGTGTATGCTATGTATTGAAAGTATCATATTTTGCAATGTAATAAGCTGAGTCATACATGGGCTTTAGGCAAATATCTCAGGCAGCTATCAGGCACCGTGCAATATTTTGCCATGTAGAAATTCAAGGCATTCTTCTTTTCTGTGCTTCATTTTTTGGTCCTTCTCTTATTATTCTCTATGTTTACTTTTTGCATCTTGTTCTCCTCCCTCATAATCTTTTTCATTTTCAATGCTTTCTCTTCTATCCTTTTTCTTCTTTCTGCTAATTCTCTTTTCGTTAAACTGTATTGATCATAGTGCAAAATTCCTTTTATTTTTTCCTTTGTATTTTTCTTGTCTATTTATTTGATTGTGTAATACGTCGGATCGAATCTAGGTCTGTAGTAACTGCTTTAGATCTGGATTTGGATCCAATATCCACCATTTGAATGCTGGAAAGATAACAATAGTGATATTAATTATTGGCAATTAATAAAAAATCTGAAGTTAGAAAGAGAGAATTGCCCAAAATATAGGCATTGTATATGTATGGAAACCATAGCCTATTTAAAAAGGGGTTCTCCATTAAAAGTCTGGTTTTTCTTAACCATTAGGCTAGGGTTTACAGATATTAACCCGTTTCATGCAAATTTATGATAGAATGGAGCCAGATTAGTAGGAGACTCTGATGGAGTTTCCACAAAAAACAGACCGTTGGCAAGGTATGCCGCCTATCCAAGTTATTATTCGATCTCTGCTCATGTTTTTTTGGTAGATTGAGCATAGGGTTTTCGTTGCCCAGTCATAGATGAGTACAAAGAGTGTTTGATCAACCTAAACCGTGGCCTGTGTTGGTCGAATTTAGCAAAGAAATCCAGAACCCTAGCTGTGCCATTCCTTTCTGGTTTTTCCTTGATTTCAGGCTATTCAATGGTCGATTGGAGGCAAATAAAGTGTCATCGGAAAGCTTAGAGAGAGATAAACCGATTGGGCATCGCATTGACCCATGTTGTGGCCTTTGAAGGCTGAAATTGACTGAGAAAACCCACTAGAATCAAATCGGAACCCTAATCACGCCCCCTTTTTTTTAGTTTTTGGGCCATCTAGTGACTTACTAGAGCCACCAATAGATGGGTGAGACAAACTTATCTTTTAGTCCATACGACAACCACCATGTGTAGTGGCCAAAAAGAGTCCCGGAAAATCCTTGTAAGACCTCATCAGCTGACGACATGGCTTTGGCCCAATTTTTTTGTTGATCCCACTGCCCTTCAGCGGTGATTTGACGATGTCGAAGAGAAAGCGAGAGCAAGTGAGGCTTCCACAAGAGGGGTCCAACCTTAAGTGGAGGGTTCTACAACAAGGTTTCAAGGCCATAACAATTGCTTAATCGAGTGCTGTTCAACACATATTGTATATAGTATCATTTTGGTCCACATACATATAGTATTGTATCACTCCATATCATTTTTAATACTAAAAAATTAGAAAAATCACAAAATTTCAAAAAAAATCATGATAATTGAAAAGAATTCATATAATGCATAAGTTGAGTACATATTCATCAATCACCATTCAATTTTCAATGTATAAAGCATTTAAGTAGTATATCCTTAGCAAAATTATAACTTTCATAATTGAAAAAAGAAATACATTTACATATTGAAATCTGGATCAACTAAATAATCTTTATCTTCTGCTTGTTGAAGATCATCACCACCTACTTCAAAATAAAAATCATCATTCCCTTGATGTTGTTGCACTCCTTCCATACTTCAGTTAGAAGTGTATTTGCTTCACAATCTTTTATAATTCACTCTTCTAAGATATCAAAATCGTTCTTACTTATTGGATCAAATTGGTTCTCTTCCTTATTTAATTTTTTTAATTGTCTCTAAGAAATATAAGTAAATAACATTAACAATTAAATAAAATAAAACATTGAATTGTAACTAATTATTTATTACCTTTGTTGGATCCACATGTTGCAATAGATGAAAACTAGGTTATTGAGCCATTTATGTTCCAACCTGTTGTGTTTTTTTATGTGGATATATTCAAAGACACTTCAATTCCTTTCACAATTAGTTGTACTATAGGTTTGACTCAGAACTCTTATTGCAAAATCTCTCAAGTTTGAGGAATCACTTCTAAACCTATTCTATAAAATATCTAATAGAAAAAGACAAACATAAAGAGTTATTCTATAATAAATATAAGATTTAAAAAACTTAAATATTAAGATAAATAGTTTACCTAATAACATATTATTACGTTTGCGAATGGGTACATGTGTGTGAATGCGGTGATGTTAACTACTTAAACTGTGGATGTTTGGTGAAATTATTTGATGCCCTGCATGTTATTTGAAGTTGTGCGTGCTTCTAGTGTGGTGTTATTGGAAAGTGGTGGTCGACCAACTGGACAATCGATATTATTTATCAGAATGACATGTTGTATTCCTTGAAAGGAAAGTTTTAAATACCTAGGGTCAATTTTTTAAAGTAAGAGAAAAATTGGAGATGTTACACATAAAATTAATGCATGATGGTTAAAATGGAGAGGTGCATTTGTGACAAAAGGATTCCATTAAAGTTGAAATGCAAATATTATAAAGCAACAATTTGGCTTGTTATGTTTTATGGTTTTGAGTTTTGGGCAATTAATTATCAACATTTATAAAAGATATCCATAGTAGAAATGAAGATGTTGAGATGGATGAGTGGTCGCACAAGAAAAGATCATATATGCAATATAGTTACAAACAACAACAACAACAACTAAGCCTTTTCCCATACTAGACGGGGTCGGCTACATGGATTCTTTGTTTCCACAGATCCCTATCGTGTGCCATGTTAGCAGTTAACTCACAATAAGCTAGATCATTCTTTATTGTTTCTTTCCAACACTTTTGTGGTCGTCCTCTACCTCTTTTAATACTTTCCAAATTTAGTTTTTCTACCCTTCTTACAGGTTCTTCTTCTGATCTTCGTTCTATATGTCCAAACCATCTTAAACGATGTTCTCTCATTTTATCCTCTATTGGTGCCACTCCTAATTTGTTTCTAATAACCTCATTATGTATACGGTCTTTTCTTGTATGACCACTCATCCATATATGCAATATAGTTATTAGAAACAAATTGGGAGTGACACTAATAAATGACAAAATGAGAGAAAATCATTTAAGATAGTTTGGACACGTAAAAAGATGACAAAAGGAAACTGGATTGTGAAAATGTTGAAAAAGAAAGAGGACCATAAAAATGTTGGAAGGAAACAATAAAGAATGATTTAGCTTATGTTTAGTTAATTGTTAGCATGACACATGATCAAACTATATGGAAATAAAGAATCCCTTGCAACTCTTGAATGGAAGTGGGCTGGATTCTTTTTGTCTTTGAGCGTGTTGATCACTTGAACTCCTGTTTCGTGTTTTTGATCCCTGGAGGAGATCAACACTTCTTGCTCATTTATTTACGTTCTCTCTCTCTTTCTCTCTCTCCTGTTTGATATTATTTTCAACGTTTCTATCTTTTCTTTAATTAGCTCATGTTCTATGTCTCAATGTGCAGGGCTCAAGTCTGACCCTTGCTGCGACACCCTTTAATTGCCGTTTCAGTTCATCATGTTGCATGCTGTTTCACTCGGAAAACTTCAATGTTTAATCTCATGCTTTTTATTTCAAGAATATAACATACAAAAGGGTGATCGCTACCAAATTGCTACCAGTAAAATCCATCATTTGATTAAAACGGCTTGCAACATAGTGAATGAGAGGGGTCTAGTGAATGGATCTGAATAGTGCCCTACCCTGTCTCACGTATTATGCCTCACTGCGTGGGTTGCTGTTGTGCCTTACTATGCCATGCTGCAATTAAGAATGGTGATTAGGATCTAGTCAAGAATGTGGGAAGTAATTGGTGAATATACTTGGCACAAATCTCTGAAACAAAATGAAGTAATTGATGAATATATCTGGACACAATTCTCTGAAACAAAATAAACTTACATAGCAAGAAACACAATATCCTAAGTTTAGAACAATTTAAGGGATGCATACTTACAAATTTAGTTCATTATTTCTATGGGTGCTCCCAGGTAACTTGTGTTTTTATTTTTCATGGTTTACTCACTTTTGTTGGTAACTAGGGTTCCGTTCCAGCTTCTTTTCCATATATATATATATAGCTCTTGTTAACTGGTTCTCTTATTGTTTGCTATACAGGAATGCGCAGTTTGCAGTTGTTGAAAATCCTGGTTTTTGGAACTGGACATTTACCTTAAAGGATGATCAAGGGAACGTGTTGGCTGAAATTGATCGTGACTGGAGAGGCATTGGCCTTGAGGTTGTCCCCCCTCTATCACCGACTTTTATTAGCTCATTATAGTTGTCACATTGTAGTGCGCCTTGCATTTATATCTTGTCTTTACTGGTGGAGGATTTTTACTTATTTGAGAAAAGCATGTTCCTTTATATTAGTCAGATGACTATGGAGCCAACAGTGCTTGAAGTTCCTGGTATATGATATAAATGGTATTCTGGTCCCAAATGATAACATTGATACAGCAATATCATGTGCCCGATTTTATTCTCGTTAGGCTTCAAGACAACTTGCATGTCCTATTTAATGTCTAGGATAGGAAAAATCAAAATATCTTTAACACCCTCTTAGCATAGGTCAATCTTCAGTACCATTTTAATGGTGTTTCAGTTGAGGTTAACATGAGTAGGACTGAAAGTTATATGCGGATCAGAAGCAAGATATGCAGGCTTTTCACGCCAATATGAGCTACAAAGGGATAATAAGGCTTTCTTCTAATTCTGAAATAAGGTTGAACGAAATCATCATATTATATTATGCAACCTGCACATCCCAGATTAACCAACTGCATCTTTAATTGATACTCATGACATAGATAGAAGTATAGTGAAATATAGAATCCATAGACTTGGTATTTGTACATCTCCTCTACCAAAAAGAACAAGACATTTGAACTAGTCCATGTTAACCTGTACTTGGCATTTGACAACTAAAGACGGTCTTGTGTATATGCTTCATAAACTATATGAAAAGAATATAATGTTGGTTTGCATGCTCTTGTTATGAACTGTTTGCTTCCATGCGAATACATGTTTCTGTACGATTGAATCTGAATTCCTTTATGTTAACATGAGTGGCTTTCAAAGTTACTGAAACGGGCAGCAGATCTTCAAAAATGATTTGCTGATGGCATGTTGAGATAGGCAGTTGCTTCCTAAGACCAAAAGCTACTTACACTTCATTTAAAAAACTCGCACATATCCTTTGCTATCCAAGCGCTTGTCTTTTTCTTTTATCTTGAAGGAAGATTTAACATAGACTCTCTCATGGGATATCATGATTGTTTTGATTTCTTTTCAGTTCATCACATTTAGTGTTGCTCGGCTGCAAGCACCACACTTGTTTCATACTCTGCTGTAGATAGCTTTGTTCCACGGAATACAAAATACTTACATACTACATACATACGTAAATATACACATGTATGGTCTATGCATGTATATATGTATCTACACACACATCTTGTAGTAAGTATTTGACTTGACATTCATTGGGTGAATGATTCTGATATATTCTTTGAAATATAGGTCTGAAACGCTGACATGTATGGTTTGCAGCTCTTTACTGATGCAGGTCAATATGTGATAAGATTTGGACATTCTGATCCCAACGTCAGGTCAGGTCCAGTTTCTCAGGTAACTATAGCTGAGTTTTAGAAAAAGAGGTTACAAACCAGTACGGGAAAAGTAAATTAATTATTTAATATGATATGGATTGCTCAGATCCATGAGTTAGAAATAGCTCGCCCGCTGACTCTATCAGAAAGAGCTGTTGCAGTTGCTTTAGCTGTATCATTGGACAACGATTACTTCTCTAGGCATGGGAGCTGGTAATTTTGCTTCTTGCTGCTTTATTTTTGACAAGTTCCTTATGGCTAGTTGACCAGGCCTTCACTATACGGGATGCTCCTGTAAGCTATTATCCAACAGTTTCAGAAGGGTCAGATCATGTTCTACGTCAAGTACTTAACAATAAATAACATTCACTCCAAAACTTGGTTTAGAACCTGCTTTTTAGCCATGCCAAAGTCCAAATATGTAAATATATGGGATTTATGTAGCTTAGAAGTTGTATGAGATGGGTCCAAAGTGTAAATTTTGCAAGAAATATTGTTTTCAAATGATTGCCTTCTCTTTCTTTAGTTGTACCGTGTAATGTGTATAGTTCTCAGACTTGCACTAGCAGTTGTAACAAATGATCCTAAGATCAGGTATCTGCTGTCTGTTTATTTTCAGGGGAGTGCCATTTATTGCTATTGGTGGAGGTGAATAGCTACATTTCCGCTTGAACTGGTCTCTGGGTGGAGGTTGTCAGCTTGGTGTATTGAGATGAGCTATCATGAATCGGTGGAACGAGAGAACCTCACATAATCTGGTGCCATTCGTTGGTTACCGGCTGCCTTTTCTGCTTTCCATTTTGAGGACTCCCACTTGCATGTGGAACTTGTCGTCATGGTCTTGCATTTTGTACAACATATTTTAGGTGCTTTTCGGGCATGTCTTTTGTTCCCTGTGATATAGCTTTGCTATCTGAAGGTTGGAAAACATACTGAGGCAATTTTGTTGATGATCACAAAGTTCAAGTTGAGAAAAACTTTTCCATTTCCGGAACATTGTTGTTGTCCATATATATTGGTAGCAGGTTTTCAGGATTACCCTAAAAATGTATCATGTGGTAGCTTTTTGAGGTGAAATATGTCTTGTTTTGAAGGAAACGAAAAGGTAATTTTCCAATGTACCATCTGACAACTCTAGCGAAGAAACCAACCGTATAGCTTTTGCACTTGATTGCAATGCAATGCAGTAAAAACTTGACGTGTTTCTTTTCTCCGAAAAGCCGTACGAATGTGCTTGGATGTCGAAAGATGTAGTAATTGATTATTTACCGTTCTTTTTGTTATAATGGGAGGCCAAAATCTCACAGACGCATGCGCCCCTGAGCCTCATGTTACGTATATTGATTGGATTCTTGACGCGGGAAGCCGAAACCAGTCGTGTTTTAGTTTCTTATGACCTTCGAGAGTCGATTTTTGAGACTGTGGATGCAGGCGCCTTCTTTATGCCGCAAACATGTGCGCGCACATGCCAATGGTTGATTGCGGAGCACTTGGCACCATACAGTTTTTCTGGTCTTTGAAGTTATGATGATAAATAAGATGGCTAAATTTGAGTTTTATAGGGCAGTTTAAATCTCTTAAACCCACTTATAGTTGCTAAAATTTAAACTGTAGAATCCGCTTCTGATATTTCACTTGCAAAAATTTATCTACTGAAAAAGTGCCTCAAGTTTGTATTTACAAAGTAATTTGAGGCTCTTAGAATTAATGGGTAAAAAATGCATTACCAAATGGGCATCGCTTTTAACGATAATGATCTTTAGTTGGAAAAAGCATTATTTCTTCAAAAGATTAGCCTGAAATTCTGCAAGTGGCTCAAGTCTGCCAGAGAGAAACTATTGGAAAGTTTCTCATTTAGTTAATAATCGAATCTAAAGGCATTTTGTTTAACAAGAGCAACTGAAGAAAAGAAAATATAAAACTCAGCAACACATTTTAAAAATGTTTCGGGATCTAAAGGCATTTTTAAAATTATCGAGTTTGATATTTCTCTTGTTAAACAGGAAGCAAAACAAGCAAATGTTTCACACATAACATTTGCTTGTTGTTTAACAAAGAGCAACTGAACTAGAACAAATACTCCAAAATATAAAAACTAGAGCAACTGTCACAGTACACAGCATTTTAAAAATGTTTCTCACACAGAGCATGCATGTGTCCCACTCTTCCCAGTGGGATATTCATCTACTTTGCTGGAACACAAATCCAGCAAAAGCAGGACCGTATTAATTAGAGCAAATATCTAAAATATGCTTCATTCACTTGAAATTTTGTTGCAGAGGTAATATCTAAAATATGATAAAAAACACAAGAGAGATGCCAAGTTTGAAAACTTGTTCCATATTCTCTTTTTAATCCAAAAAGGCAGTATGGAACGAGAATCTAACAAAAAAGCAGATCTTATCAAGTGAATTTACTCGACTTTAATAGCAGCAACTTTGAAAAGAATACAACTACCTACAACATCTAAGCCTTTCCATACTAGATGGGATAGCCTACATGGATTTTTTTGTTTCCATGGAGCTCTATCATGTGCATATTAGTTAACTCATCATAAGTTGGATCATTATTTATTGTTTCTTTCCAATACTTTTGTGGTCTTCTTCTTCCTCTTTTAATATTTTCACAACAAATAAAAATATTTATGGCTGAACTAGTTAGCCTTTTCCCATACTGGATGGGATAGGCTACATGGATTCTTTGTTTCTATAGAGAACAATTATGTGCATATCAGTTAACTCATCATAAGCCTGATCATTTATTGTTTCTTTCCAACACTTTTATGGCCTTCTTCTTCCTCTTTTAATATTTTCACAAGAAATGAAAAATATTTATGGCTATACCAATTCACGAGGATCAAATTCATGACCACGTATTGGCTACACAAATGTAGATGTGCCTCCGACAGCATGAGTTTAGACTGATTTATAATGCAGTACCACGCCAAACCAGTTCATGCAACAATGTATGTCCCTCTTGACAGATGAGACGCCAACCTTCACCAATTACAACAGCTATAAGCGATGAGAAACCAATACATGTCAACCATTTTGTATTGAAAAGCTAGTGAAAGAGAGTAGAGTATGGAGCAGGAATCCAGCGAAAGCAGACTCTTATTAATCAGAGACTTACCTCGTTGACTTGAAATTTTGTTGCATACGTAATATCTAAAGTATGACAATGAACTTATCCTTAAGATCAAGGGCAACAATGTATGCCCTCTTCACAGATGAGACACGCCTACACAATTGTAGAAGTGCCTCCGACAGCATGAGTGCAGACTGATTTATAATGCAGTACCACGCCAAACCAGTTCATGCAACAATGTATGTCCCTCTTGATAGATGAGACGCCAACCTTCACCAATTACAAACAGCTATCGGAGATGAGAAATCAATACATGTCAACCATTTTGTATTGAAAAGCTAGCGAAAGAGAGTAGTATGGAACATAAATTCAGCGAAAGCAGACTCTTATTAATCAGAGACTAACCTCATTGACTTGAAATTTTGTTGCAGACGTAATATCTAAAATATGACAAGAAACGTAGATGAACTTACTCAAGGGCAATACCGAATTCTCTTTTCTGAACAAAGCTCAATGGTGTTAAAAAAAGGCATCAAAGACCACACCTACTATGATGAAAAAACAACATGATCTGCAATTTACACCAAAAAACTGCAAACGATAAATACAAACAAATCTTACTAGCAATACGTAAATTGGATGTAATTTTCCCAAATGAAGGATGACATAAAAGCTTTACCTGGAAGGCCAATAACTTAGGTGAAAACAACATCCTGTGAATTCACATGATTAACTTCTTGCAGGACAAAACTCATACCCATCACCTTATGGTGTTTGCAAAGGGTGCAATTGGTTTACTGACGGACTTGTTCTTCTCTTCAGGATCTCCGAATACGTTCCACAGCCGTAAAGTTTCATCCTCCCCTCCAGCAGCAAATGCTACTGTGCGCAGCCATCAGGACTCTGAAAACACGTCATAAATCGTAAGTTCTGATATGGTAAGATCTATAAGATTTCCAGTACATCTCATATGTATTTACTGATAAAAGCTAACCTGAGCCATGAATAGAACTCTCGAAGTGGCCTGTTAGTTCTGCCATTTTAAACATGTATGGGTACTTCCACAATATCAACTGGTTCTGTGAAAACCCACGAGAGCTAAGAAGTTCTCTTTCTGTTCTACTCCAAAGAAGCGCACATACTTGAGAACCGGCATCCACCGAATTCAGGCAGGATCCAGTGTGGGGTATTCCAGAACTTGATACAACGGTCGCCGGAGCCCCCCCCCTGATGCTAGCAGATTCCCCTGGAATGGGCACCAAGACAACGCTTTAACCGCCGCCGTATGATCTTCAAGCTTGCGCAACGACTGAGTTCTAGCATCCGGGTTCGCTGTCGTAGCCCGATCCCATATAAACAGAAGGTTGTCGTTTCCCCCACTAGCTAACTGCTGGCCTGAGCTTGACCATTTAAGTCCACAAATTTCTTGCTCATGGCCTTTATATTCTTCTACTATATGAGATCGAATTCCTACATCGTTGTTAAATATAAAAGCATCTCTCCCTCCGGTGGTCAGAATATGTGAGTTCCAGGACAGAGAGCCAACTCTTGATCGGTGACCACCTCGGAGAGTTCTCAACTGTGGAAGACATGAATAGGAATACATGAGATCGGTACTGAGTACTGCTAAAAAGAAAAGAAACTAATAATGTCCTAGATTCATTGAAGACATTCTTAAACTAGAAAATCATCTTTAAACCTAGATCCTGAGCCAATAACATTGTCCTTGTTTCCTAGTATAGCCGACCAACAAAGCTAAATGTCTTGCAGAAGAATTTGATCATATTGGAACAACTTGGAGAGAGCAGGAATAAGGTAAATTTATCAAAGGAATTTTCGGGCTAATGCATATCATAAAACACTAACACGTCATAGTAAATAAAGCAATGAGCTTTAATGAGGAGAATGTGATTCCAGTAACCACGAAACCATTTGGAGATGAAGGAAATAGCGCATTCAAGCTAGAGGCGAACCTGCTGACAAGCCTCTGCATCCCACAATTGAACTGTTGAACTGTTCAAGCCAACTGCAATGCTCCTGCCATCAGGAGCCCAACTGATGCTTGTAATTGGGCCATTCTCCTAATCTACAGACATCATCATCTCGGAAGCACTCCCGACAGCTGCATTCCAGAGAAAGACAGAACGGCCGAGAGCAATAGCCAATATGTTGGTGCAATCCCAATCGAGCAGATTCAAATAGTAGTCATCCTCGAGCTCAGGCGCGTCCAGAGTTTTGTCTGCAGACTGATCAATCAAAGAGACTATAAGCAATAAGGAATTCATCCAATCAAACGGCGAGAAGAGTGGTTTTGCCATGGAAGAACACTAACCTGAGTGATGTATCGCAGACGCTTGGTGGGCTTGGAACGGTGTGGGGACAAGCAAACTCCTTGTAGAACATTCTGTATGGGTTCAGGATGTTTGCTTTTGAATTCAAGGATCCGGGTTCTCATGAGGCGTACTTCTGCGAGGCGTTTCCGATATGCCTCTTTGGATGGAGAACAACGGCTGCTGGCTTTTCTTTTTTTGAATCTACCGTCAGATATTGAGCAATGTCGAAGTCCATTGCTGCTCTATTTGGAATAACTCTGTCATACTGGAAATAGAAAATGATTCTCAACATTTGAAACTCGAACTGGTAGAACCAAGTAACCGGGTTCCAATTCAAAAGAAGTCAAAAAGAAAGGAGGAGCCAAGGGGTCGAAAAAACGAACCAAAAGAAACGGAGAAGACAGAATATCAAGGGAGCCATGAAAAAATATGAAAACAAGACGAATTCAGGAAAATAATCCAAGCCTTTTCAAAAGCATGTACACAATACCAATATCAGACAATCATCAATAGATTATGCGAAACCGAAGGATCTTTGGAAGAAAACGAAGAAAGTTGGCATCAACACATTGGGAAGAGTTCAAAACCCCATGACATATTTTCACCGAAGCGACCGAAAAAATACAACACCAACAACTAAGCCTTTTCCGCATACTAGACGGGGTCCGCTACATGGATTCTTTGCTTCCACATATCCCTATCGTGCCATGTTAGCATATAACTCCTAGATCATTCTTTATTGTTTCTTTCCAACACTTTTGTGGTCGTCCTCTTCCTTTTTTAATACTTTTCAAATTTAGTTTTTCTAACCTTCTTAGAAGTTCTTCTTTTGATCTTTTTTCTATATGTCCAAACCATCTTAAACTGTATTCTCTCATTTTATGCTCTATTGGTGTCACTCGTACTTTGTTTCTAATAACCTCATTATGTATACGGTCTTTTCTTGTATGACCACTCATCCTTCTCAACATCTTCATTTCTGTCACAGAAATCTTTTGTACATGTTGATTTTAACTGCTCAACACTCAGAATCATAAAGCATGGCAGGCCTAATTATTGCTCAATAATATTTACCTTTTAACTTTAATGGTATCTTCTTATCACAAAAAATACCTGATGCTCCTCTCCATTTTAACCAACCAGCATTAATTCTATGCGTAACATCTCCATCAATTCTTCCCTCACTCTGAAAAAATGACCCTAGGTATTTAAAACTTTTCTTTTGGGGGATGCAATGTGTGCCAATTTTAATTTCTATGTCATCTGAGGTAACAAAATGATCAAACTTACATTCCATATATTCTGTCTTTGTTCTACTAAGTCGGAGGCCTTTGCTTTCTAATGTTTCTCTCCATAGTTCCAATTTTCTATTAACTTTTTCCTTATACTCCTCCACTAATACAATGTCATCTGCAAGGTACTTCATCTTGAATATGTTTTGTTAACTCATCCATCACCATTATAAATAAGTATGGACTTAAAGTTGATCCTTCATGTAACCCAATATTAACTTCAAAGAAGTTTGTCGTTCCTTCATGAGTCTTTTTTTGCACCATCATACATGTCTTGTAGAAGGTTAATATATGTCAATGAGATACCTCTTTTTTTCAAAAGTTCTCCAAAGAACCTCCCTCGGTTCCCTATCATAAGCTTTTTCTATATCAATAAATATCATGTGAAGGTCTTTCTTTTTTGCTCTAAAATGTTCCATAAGACGTCTCAAAAGGTGAATCGCTTCAATAGTAGATCTGCCTGGCATGAATCCAAATTGGTTCTGTATTGTACTTGATACTTGTCTTAACCTACGCTCGATAATTCTTTCCCATAATTTTATAGTATGGCTCATTAACTTGATACCTCGATAATTCACACAATTTTGAATGTCTTCCTTGTTCTTATATATGGGTATAAGTGTACTTGCTCTCCATTCCTCGGAAATCTTTTGGTTTTTCCATATTTCATTAAATAGTCTTGTGAGCCAAGTGATTCCTATTTCTCCTAGTATTTTCCAAACTTCTATAGGAATATGTCCTACCGATTTACCACCCTTCATATGTTTAAGAGCCTCTTTGACTTTATTCTTTTGAATACGTCGGTAGAAATTGTGGTTTATATACTTTTTTGATTTGGCTAACTCTCCTAAGCTAATAATAACATCTTTATTTTCATTAAAAAGATTATAAAAATAGTTTTTTTATCTATTTCTTATATCATCATTTGCGACTAGAATTTTTTCATCCTCGTCTTTGATGCATCTAACATAATTAAGATCATTAGTTTTCTTATCTCTAGCCCAAGATATCCTAAAAATATCTCTTTCATCCTCTTTTGAGTTGAGTTTTTTATATAAATCCTCTCAAATTTTAGCTTTTGCTTCACTAACGGCCTTTTTTGTTTCTTTCTTTGCTTTCTTATAAGCCTCTAAAGTTTCACTAGTTTTCTTAGTATAATATAATTTGTAGCATGCCCTCTTTACTTTGATTTTACCACCAAGCTTCTTTTTGTGCCGGTATACCTCCCTTAGATACCCCTAACATATCTTTCGCCACTTTCCTAATATGTATAGCCATATTGTTCCACATATCACAGGGTGTACCAACATAATTCCAAACATCTCTTTGAAGGACTTTATGTTTAAATATATCTTCTTTCTCGCTTTTGAGGTTCCACCATTTAGTCCGAATAACTCGATGTACTCTTTTCTTCTTTGTCCATTTTTTTATTTGTAAATCCATAACTAAAAGTTGATGTTGAGTGATTAAGCTTTCTCCTGGAATTACCTTGTAATCTTTACAACATGCTCTATCTTTTTTTTTATAAATAAAATAATCAATTTGTGTTTGTGATAAGCCACCCTTATAAGTAATTAAATGTTCATCTTGTTTTTGAAGATTGTATTGACTATAAAGAGATCAAATGCCATAGCAAAATTTAAAATCTCCGTACCTTCCTCGTTTATATCCTCAAAACTAAAGTTTCCATGAATCCTTTGATATCCTAATGCCTCTTTACCAACATGTCCGTTTAAGTCTCCTCCTAAACAAATCATCTCCCTTTGTGGAATCTTTTGAATTACCTTATCTAACTCTTCCCAAAAAGCTGTCTTTGTACTATCTTCTAGTCTTACTTGGGGTGTGTAAGCACAAACTATATTCAAAACCTCTACTCCTAACACTAATTTCAATGTCATGATTCGGTCACCATATCATTGTATGTCTACTACACTATCCTTTAAATCTTTATTTATGATAATATCAACTCCGTTTCGAGCCTTTTCTTTACCTGAGTATCATAATTTAAAATATGTATCCTCTATTTCCTTTGCTTTTTCTCCAACTCATTTTGTCTCTTGTAAACATAGAATATGAATCTTTTTTCGAATTATATTATCTATAACCTCCATTAGCTTACCGGATAATGTTCCGATATTCCAAGAACCAATACGAATCTTATTATCTAGGACTAGCTTTCTTACCCTCGCATCCGTTCATAATCAAAATGTAGAGACTCTCTCTGAAAATTTTTCACTACATTCGGGTGGCAAGGGAGCATGACTAACTTCTTTACCCATACCCATCCATGATGTGGGAACTCTCTGCAATTGATTCACTATATTCGAGTGAAAATATAGTGACCCTTGCTTATTTATTACTGCATTCGGGCTCCGCAGCACATCGCTAGGTGGGTACGCTCCAAAGCCATCCTCATAATTTTTGTAATTCATGTTATAAAAATATGACGAAGCCTAACACAACCCTCCTCCTTTATCGGGCTTGGGACGGGGAATGCAAGGGTGATCCTTATATGGGCAGAGTTAAAGCGTAACAATATGAAAACAAAATGAATTAAGGAAAACCATCTAAATCTTGTTGAGAAAGTGATACGAACATAAGGAACAAACGAGATCTTGGAGAATCCGCTTCTCAAGACCAAGAGTTGGAAGAAAGGGGAAACCGTACGTGTATCCGCGGAGGCGGGTTCCCGTGGAGAATCCGCTCCTGAAGGAGAGGTCTTTAGCGATTCTTAGAATATGGAGAGGGCTGCAATGGGGTTTCCATGAGTTTTCTCACCAAGTGCACGTACTGAAACGAACAGCAAAGTCAAGAAACAATAAATGTATCAGAAGAAAATGAACGTAAGCACGAGTATCAAATGCTGAACACAATAATGGCAGGAAGTTGTCAATGGTGGCTCGATCTTTAGGCTTGAGAGAGAGAGGGGGGAGGGTGGTGGTGAAAAGAACTGATAAGCTGTCCTTCCAACGGCTCAGGATAGTCTTCTGTAGAAAATGGAAAGCGACCGTTGGGGAATATTGAGAAAGTCTCAATTTCAACAAATTAGCTTCTTTCAGGAATAAAAGAAAATCCTCCAAATAGTCACCAAATGTTATGTGATCCTTTTCCTTTGGTATGTACTAATTAACGTAAAAACCTTCTTTTGCCCAAATATTGACATTGTCTTTTTCAAAACTAATTTAGTTCTTCAAAAACAAAACGAAGACCTTTTTCTTATATCTAGAGAACAAGACTTTTTCCTGAATTTCACGACGGACTGATAAGCAGTCAACCTTTTTCTGTGTAATGGACAACATACTGATATAAAACAAAAAGGTGGCCATGATAATTAAATAATTGTCTGAAAATATTTTCAGTTAATTTTCGATTTATGTTAATTACATTTTAATATAATATGTCATCTAATAATAGCTACCAAAATTAGTATATCTTGCATTTATTTGTCAAAAAATTAAAGTTGAAAAAATTAGATAAAAGCTAATAATTAATTGACATTAACTAAATTTAATGTAATGTTTTAATAATATTAACTAACAATAGTCTACTTTGTATTTAATGGATCTGAAGTTATGAATATTACCTAATAAGTAATAACGAATTATATTGACCATAAATTATTTACTTTAATATTTATTTTATAACATTCACTAAACGTAGTCTATTTCATATTTATTAATTAACTGATGTTTTAAACTATAATAAGTAATTTTTAACTTGGCGTGTGGTTTTGTGACATAGCCAAGTTATATAATGCAGTGTTTTAGCGATTTATGTATCTAATTTGTTACAGATGAGCAAAGGGGTGGCCACAATTTTCTATTGATCATGTACATGTTAATTTTCTTTTAAAGGTTAATGGTAGTCTTCAAGTTGATATGTTTTTGAAACGTAGTTGGCCAACTCCCAAAACTATTATCTCGGTAACACTGCCATGATGAGAAGATATGAGACATGAGAGAACAATTTGCTATGTACATTTATGAAAAAGTATAAACAAATAGAGGATTAATATCTACCTCAATATATAAATTATCACAATAATGTAATGAAATATATAGATATTATACTCATTGTTAGAAAATGACGTGCAATATAATGATAACACATATACCACACATCCCTCACAACAAACTGTAGAATGTCTCACACTAGTTGAAGAAATATCATCGACCCTATCATAAAAGGAAGTACCAATATTATATTCCATTGAGTAGCGATAACTGAACCTATATCTGACATTATCATCCGATACTGACTATGACATGACCCATCTCACAAGTATGCAGGACGTCGAATAGCAACATCAACACCACCATTCCTTATAAAAACCTATTTGTATATATATGTGATGCCTACATGTTACCTCCTTCAAAAGACTCTCTTCGAGCTTCACGCCATCACTCCTTTCATTGTTGTGTAAGTGTACTAATGATTTTGTATCTATAATTTTTATCTCCAATAATATTTACCCAAGCATTTACGAAGATACCCATACATGGTAGTAATGTCCTCTCATAAGTTAGTTTGAAGTTGCTTGTTAATATTTTTTCCAATGGTAGAAACAAGATCACAACTCCCTTGGCTCATCCTAGAAGAGGCATTGAATCCTCGACCACGTGTAAGCTCATGCCTTCCTATGCACGAGACAACCCTACTTGCATGCTTGCAAGCCGACAAGTCTCACCCTCCATATTGGTTAAGATGGTCTTCCTTTAAGATGAATCGGTGGTTCATATAATATAGTGTACTCGTGACTCAGATATGTCTATACAACCTCTCCTACTAGATCGGTAGTAAAATGGTATCCTCGTCTAGCTTCTTCTAAAATAGATTAATATTTGATAATTTTATCATCGGCGTGAAGAAAGATGGAGAGAAGGGTTCCTTTTGTGTGTGCCTTGGCTGGTTTCTTTGGTATAGTGGCTACTATTCTAGCAGCCGAAGCCAAGCGCGTCAGAGTATGCTTCCTTAAAACTCTTGATGGCTTTTCCTTTATGACGTTTGCAATTTGTGAGTTGGGTGCTAGAATTTTTTGGCTGGTGTGGGATCATGCGGTAGATTCTATTGTTTCTGGGAACGAGTTCACCTGTTAGGACTTCGATGTTTAATGAATATTTTCTGCTTGTTGATGCTGGTCTTTTTCCTTTTATTTTGCTTTCGTCTATCATTGGTTGGTTGAAGCTAATTCAAGCATTCTCGGCATTACGGAGATCTCTCTGAATGGTAATTTTGGAGTTTTAAAGTAATTTTTCTTCTTTTAATTGCATATGCATATCGTATCTGATTAGGAGAGAATGAAAGAACACCTGGAAGAATAGACATGTATGGATCATGAGCTTTTCTTTATAAAAAATTCAAGATTGCACCTCCATCGAACATTATAACAACACTAATGAATCAGGCTGGTACTGGAACTTCCAGATGACGAGTTTTTAGCGTAGAAGCTGGAAATTGTTTTTTCTGTTGAATCACGTCTACAAACCTGTCTTCAAATAGGAATTGGATGGCTGTAGTTACAAATGTATCTCTACGATATAGAAAGCAGCTGCATCTCTAGGTGACCGTATCTCATATCTGTTAGCTACTAGTCTTGTATATCACGCTAAGGAGCGTACCTTCGGAAGAGGCTGTTGTCTTGGGGTTGATATGTACTTTTAAATTGTAATTGGCTTTTGCATATTGTATACTTTTTTGTTGTTAAAGTCACATCCTTCGACCTCTTCTCCTTTAAATTGTAATTGTGGGATTTCATGAAATACACTCTCATACCTAAAGGTTGTGAACCATTTCCAAACCTTTTTTTAACAAGATCACTGGAAAACGTTGGGGGATTTTTCTCAAAAACAGGTTGACTGGTTAACTGCTACATCCTCTTGTGGTATTGTCTTTCATGGAGGAATCTTGCTGTAAAAAATTATCTTGTTGGAAAGAAAATTATGCAAAGGCATGTCAAGAGTGTCAGAATCTATAAACTCCCAAATGCCACAACATCTGAAGCTGCAAAGTAAAGGACAAGGAAATTCAGAAATAGGTGATTGGGGTCTATCACAACCTCAAGATGATATGCCCCTTGAGAATACTAAAAAAAAGGATACGGTAGTGTATGGAGGTAGATGTCAAGGTGATTGAGGATGATGCCGAGAAATTGAGCAGATATCAAGGAAAAGGACAAGGTGTTATATCTCATGGCAGTGGAGTTGGTTCAATTTCAAGAGACCCTTCTGTTTAAGGAAGAGCAACATGGTTAGAGAAGAGATAGTGTACCCAAGTAGAGGCATTGGCTCTTATTATTTTGAAATTAGTCAAACATGAAATCTTAGTCGACTTTAAATAACAAAACTCCAAATTCTAAAGAAGTCAATTCGCTCCATGAAGCTAATGTCATGTCCTTTTTTATGGACCCAAGATTGTATTAAAATTACTTTTATTATTGTAATGATGTTTGTGAATAGCATCTTGAATCCGCATAAATTATCTTTGGCCCAATCCGGTATATCTTTTGCGCTCTTTTTAATTGGATCTTCCATTTAACCTGCAGCCTGGTGATGTTATATTCAATGAGGATTGGACCTGTATATATCCAGGGAGCCCAGCATTAGGGCTTGGTTTGGCAGCAGCTGTTTCTCTCATGTAGGCCAATTAATCCTCAGAATATCTGCTGGTTGCATCTGTTGTCAGAAGCATCCATCTGGTTGTAAGGGGATATGTGCAGTAATCTGCTGCATCATCTCATGGTAAACATCCTTTTTTCCGTAGACCTCATCTGCTTGTGGTGTGAAATCAGTTATGGCACGAACCATGGTGGTGGAGAAAATGTTGCCCAATATATTCGAAGGGGTAAGCAACTAGGACCTTCCCATGATCATGGATGGACAAATTTTGCCCCAACAGATCATGGAGGAAAAGAAATAGTAGCTAAGACATTAATTAAGTAATAGCAGCTAAGATATCAACCAAACCTCTTTGTTATATTTGGCAAAAGGAACTTTCTTTGATGTTTAAAGTGGAGCTAATACAGATTCATGACAAATAGACAAACGGCAATAGTGACGCCAATATCTTTGCATAATTGAAGGACAAGGCTGTTCCATCCACTTGAAACATCATTTCTGATAAAAAAAGCAGATGGTGGATCAGAACGCCAACAATGAGGCAAATATCTTTGCAGAATCAAAGGGCAAGCTTGTTTCATCTACTTGAAACATCATTTCTGATGCAAAATAGTAGATGGTGGGTCAGAAACCATTAATAGGAACGCTACATTAATTTTTTCTGATCGCCATTGCTCATATTCACATGCTTCTAAAACTACAGAGTTGATGAATTAATAGATGCAGCAAAATGGAGCTTGACTCTGCGTCGAACATGGTTGCTTGCGGTCAGGCCCAAGCTAAGAATACTACGACAGTAACTGTCAGCACCTGAGTTTGACCCCAAACTCCTGTAATGCAAAACAAGACTTACTCTCATATACATCAAGAACAAGAGCTACCAAGAGTTCCCTTTCCTACGTACCTTGTGTTCTCTTCCATCTGGCCCACCCTCATCTCATGCTCTATTTATTGGTCGCTTTTATAATATTCAATCCATTTTCCAAACAGCGTGATGGCCATCGGTGTATATACAATTGAGAGGACCAAGAGACAATATTATACATGATATTGAGGACAATGACTAAGTGCCAACTATTGTCTATTTGTATATGTTATTACATGATTTCGGAATTTGAATGAATATCATGTATTATGTTGATTGATAGAGTACGACATCTTATTGCAATCATGTATGTAGCAAAAAAGCAAAATATCTTTCATTGCTGTCATCATTTACATATACAATATTTCAAATTTACAAAATAAGGTTCAAATGTAACCTAAACAAAAAATGTTACTCATCGTCATTATTGTTATCAATAAGTGTCAATTGATGGATTCATTCGTAGATTGCTCATACGTCTCTATGAGGCCCAACAACATAAGATTACCCCCAAAAGTTGTGGTATAAGCTTTGAATGTACGTAAGTTGTTGCAAGTGTCTAACGTATCACACTCATACGCTGGTACGAGAAATTAAGAGGAGAAAACTTACTATAGAAAAATAAAAAAGAAAAAACTTCTAATACAAATACAATAATTTATTTACTTGTATGTAAAACAATGTATCACATTGTCTAGCTCGAGTAGGTCGAGTAAGATGAAAATGACTGGTAGAATCTCACAAAATAAATTGATGCATCTTTTAAATGTATCACTCCTTGTATACCTCGTTATGCTTGTATGGGTACAGTATTGGGACTCTAAAATGCTCAAGCTAAAAACAATATGAGTGTTGAGTTTCGTAGGTCACAACACATGACTCATATTGTACCTTATATACGTGTGGCTTTGCATGTCTCTTTGCAATAGAGTGTCCTATTACTATTATTGGAATGCATTGACGCCGACAAATCTAATAGATTATGTGATCTGACATACAAGGCTCCATAACATCTATGCATCGAATGCATCCATGATATCACAATAACTTTTATGCATTACAATTCATGTATTTGCAGAACTATATAGCTACTAGTCAATCCAAATTATACAAAAATATATAACATACAAATATATAACAGTCAACCTAATTTGTCATCATCAAATCCAATTGTTTACGATGTTGAGTTAACCAATCAATAGGAAATTACTTGTGATACACACTACCCATCCATAAGCCTATTTGTGGTTCTCCATCCTCCCATTCTGGTTGCATAGCAACTCTAAAAGATGAGAAATACCCATAAACCTATGCCTACAATTAAAACATATGGATTGTGAATTTTTGAACAAAAAAAGTTGAACTAAACATAACAAAAACAAGAATAGTAAACATTATTATCTAAACCAAAGAAGTATGTCCACTAAGTTGTGTTTATATCTGAGATGCCTTCCTTAGTTAACTATACAAATACGTTAATGTAGTTGCACACCACGTGTAATTGATACAATCATGTGCCAACATATTCACAAGTGTTATCAACACCCTATCTCTAGACTTATCCTAATACAACGTGCACACTAATTGATACAACAAATAACGTAAGGTTTTATTTTCATTACTCGCTCTCCTATTTGAAAAATTAGTTTGGAGTACTTCAAACTTAATGGCCCCAGATTTAATATCACATACGACTTAATCGATGCTCATTCTTAACATATCACCTAATTTTTTTTTCTTGCTTCTAACCATTATCTTCCATGTTAAGGCAATAAGTTGACCCTCCATTAGAAGACCAAGTATCTCGTAGACATTGTGAAGTGTTATAGTCAACTCATTTCATGACATATAAAAGTTGTTTGTATCAGTTTGCCATTGCTTGATAAAAGTAGTCAACAATATATGATCTATCACATCATATAGTAAGTCTGCATGTCCAATCAACCCACTATGATCTGTAAATATATATTTACATAGGTACATGTTAGAGAGTATTTATACAAATTTACACTCAAATTTTAAAGTACTTATTCCTACCGAATCTTATATTGAATGTGATCTCAAAAACTAGAGAATAATTCTGGTATATCAGGACATCTCTCATCCTCACTGTCTGCAATATCAATCTCCGTGATGTATCTTCTTCGTAACGTGAAGGGACAACTTTCTCTCTCCTCATTGTCATCTACGAGAGCATCCTCCATATAATATTGTGTTACGTCTCATAACATTTTTTACGATCTCGTACTCGTGTGCTATAAGCCATATCTAAATAGAAACTTTTTATTTATGAGGTTAATAACGTCTTGCTCAAAGTAGGAGACATGCCCCAAGTGCGTCTCATTCAAAGTGGGAGACACGCGTGCCTAGAGCATGCCTTTGTTTCGTGTGACATAAAAAAAAAATGAAGTTTTTCTAACACCCAATAACGTCAAAAAATGTTAAAAATGAATGAAAATTGGTACAATACAAAAGCAACAACATACGATGAATCCAACTTCGAATTGGCTCAAGCAATAAAAAATTCCTTCTTTCTTCCCTTTATCTTATCAATTCTTTCTAAATCCACTGTTTTAACGAAATTCAATTTATTTTTTTTGTAGAAATAGCTATCGATCTCCTCATACATGACTAAAAATTCTTTATAGATCTCTTCATACAAAAGTGATACAGAATTCAAAGAATGATTGAAGAAATGAAAGAAAATGGGAGATGAAAGTCGGTCCACACAAGAAGGGAGGGAGTTTAATTTTCAGCAAGAATGGCACTTTGGTAATTTTCGAAAATAACTAGGGGTATTTTTGGAAAAGTGCATAAATAGGATGTATGTATAATAAAGCTGTGTGCGTGTATCAATCCGGAAAATTAATTCATCCAAAAGCATTCATGTTTAAAAAGATAACGATAAAATTTTTTAAAGATACTTATTACTCACGAGGAAGAAAAGAAAAAGTTACAACAAGAGTAATTGCTCACCTACTACTAAGGGTCCATTCACAAATTCAATGTGATGAGTTTGACACTCAGGAGCTCATCTGGCTTTAGCTTCTCCATTGTAACAAAAAGAAGAAGAAAGTAATAAAAGTTGCCCTAGCCAAAGCTTATCACACAGGCATGCACCACCCTGAAGAACAATAGTCGCCAGCAGCGAGTGATACGAATGTTTATGGGGGCGGAGACGAGGGTGGGGATCAAGGTCCCCATTCCCAATCTCATTTAAGAACCCACTATCCTTCCTTGTTTTCATCCCCATGATGGAAACCAAAATCCCTCCATCCTGTCTTCGTATTCTCGAAGGGTCCAATTTCTACAAATCAACTTAAAAAAGTTCCAATGTTGCATGCTTGACCTCATTCCAATTGATAAAAAAACCTTAAAAACCTTTTCTCTCTCTCTCTCTCTCTCTGAACAATTCTCTTTATAAATATTAAGAGTTGGAGAATAAAAAAAATTAGAATTATCTTTTAGTTAGGATTCTCAATTAATCTAGATTGACCTAACGAATTTATGGATTCGTGGAACTGGGAGAATAGGTTCCCGTCCCCACCAAAATCCCCATGAGGAGCAAGGGATTCCCGTCCCACGAACATCTCTTCAAGTGGGCATTACCCGGTTTCAGTTCCTCCAGAACCAGTGTTGGATCAGGATTGAGTCAGTTCATGTTCCAGTTTGAAATTGCCAGTTGTAATTCCAGTTCTGGTTGAGCTTCAAACCATTTAAAACCAGAAAATATATTAAAAATTAAAATAAATGCCAAACTGGCGGTTCTATGTTTCAACCGGATTCTGACTGATTCGGTTCCAATTGGAGTCTCCAGTCCAGTTCACAACCGGCGTGGCTACCTATCAGTTGCCTGGAATTTGTTCAACCCTAAACAACAAAACATTTAAGAATTGGACCTTCCTGCCGTAACAAAAGAATGAATGGCATTTTTGAAACTTTTATATGTCATAAGGTCATTGTTTTTTCCCTTTTAACATATGGTAATTGTAAAACATATTTAAAGTATATAAAAACTATTTTCCTTTTAAAACTGTTCACGAACAAAAAGATTATAGGAAAATAAAGGCTCAACTTATTTAAGTTACCTACCAATCACATTCCCTTTGAACTTGGTTCAGCTTGACTCATAATAGAAAATGAGCTCAGCAACCAATGAAGGTTGTTCGCTTCATTCAGTTGATTTACCAGCCCTACTAGATCTAGACTTTCCAATATAATTTGTTACAATATTTAAGTTGACTTTCCCCTTCATATTTCTCAATAAAAAGTTGAGAAATATGAAGATTTTGAATTCCAGGTGAGCTAAAACTCAAGTGGGCAGTTATCTAAATGCATTATTTATTAGTTCATAAACAAACCAATATATTAATGACGTTGAATTATAACGGTTAAAGATAGACAGTTGAGAAATGAACAAGCAAATGGCAACTACTTGAACAACGTGGTATAGCGTACCTAGGGATTCGGATCACAAAATAAAAATACAAATAACTTAAATAATTAGTAAATTATCATAGAAAATAAGTATAAAAGTATGACATGATTATAGAGCTTTTAATTTTTTTTACTTCTCCTAGTTTAATTGAACAAGGAGACAAACCCAACAAACTGAACTTGACCTATTCGTGTCAAAGACAAGTAGTGGGCTACATATGTCAAATAAGAGATCTCTTCACATATACAGTTCTTGTGAAACAAATAGGATTTTCGTTTTTCTAAGTTGAAAACAAATCTTTATTAAAAGTAAAACTCCTTGACCCGCTGAGACCCATTTAACTAATTGGATTACCTAGTTTCCTAACATGCATACACGTGAATTCCATGGACATACGTCTTCACAATTATGTCCAACAAGTCGAAGTCTCTCTCTCTCCCTCTCTCTCTCTCTCTCACACACACACACACACACACAGAGTTTCGAAAATCCGGAGAAAAGTGATTTGTCCGAGTAGCATTGCTCGGTGAAGCTCTCAGACAGGGTGTCTGAAGCCTCAAAGGACCGCTCAATCACCTCATTGGATGGTCGGCCCAAAATCCCATGGCATGGCACGAAGTAGCGCTATCATCACTCATACCAAAACAAGCTGGACGCCCGGTGTCGAAGTCCCTGGAGAATGGCAATCCGGTACAAGGGGTACTCAGGCAGAACAGAAGAGCCAAGCCGGTGATTGGGGAACAGATCCGGCAGATTCTCAGGTCAGAGAGCTTCATACCTGGGAAATGCATATACTTTCCATGTTTTATAATGATAAATGCTATCCCAGATTTAAAGTTTGACTGTCACCTGCTTCTACTACTCTACTGGTGGATCAAGCAATAAGATTGCGCATGGTACTCCATACTTTAAGGGTGAGAACTTTTGTATGCACGCAGCAAAGTAAAGGATGAGCACATGAATCAAAGGACGCCACGCAAATAACAGTGTTCAGCAACCAATTCCACACTGAGAAGATCTCATATGAGCATGGTGTTGCATCCTCCTTTGACGGAGCAGTGCATGAGGTGCATTACAGATTCATTCAAAAGCAATCCAGAGAATTCTTAATTCTTCAATTTCAAATCCATTAGAAAGTCCGACTGACATTAGGGATCTATCATTCATGGTAATCAAAGAGAAAGATATTCAGACGAGAAAAACAGTGGAAATCTAGTCAAATTTGTGTTATTGCACACAGTAGTTACAGAAACATATTGCTACGGATGCCACCAGTCGTCCGCATTCACCCAAAACTCCAAAGCCCCCTGCAAGTTTTCCCGTATGTAAATAAGCTCGCAAACGTTTGTACCTGGCCGGTGAATCAGTCGATAATCTCCTCCACCACATGATTATTTGCGAACAAAGGCTCTCTTCTTTGATGAAGACCAGCAGCTTCGACTTTCGGAGCCCTGTGGTTTAATTCTGAAGCCGATCTGAAAGCTGGTTCTGTGGATGTCGACCTGAACGGGATTCCGTTTCCTCCAGGATAAGTATGACCCCGATGATATCGTGATGGTGAGACATATCGTCGAGGTCGGTCTCTGAATGGATCTCTCAATTCCTTCATATCACATCTTGCCGTGTCCTCATAAGTTCTATATGCAACACCAGTACCTAACGAAGTTCCAATTCCAGCGCCAGTGATCCCCATGGTAAACGTATCATCAGAACCCCAAAGTGTAAGGGATTCTTTCCTCTTCCCAAAGAACTGCCAAACCACAAGTAGAAACAAAAGAAACAACAGAACAGGACCAGCCCACAGTACAGTGCTAGACTCTGCCTTAAGAACTGGGAGATTCGATCGGTAAATCGAGACATATCGGCTTCCAAGACAGAGAACTACAAGCCTCTCGCGATTACTTGTAATAAAGGGAACTCCAACATCTTCAAGAGAAAACTGTGAATTTGAAAAAGATGACACAATCTCGTCGAGGGCGGCTGAGAAAAGCGGCCTCAGATTGCTGGCCCGCATGTAAACCTGAGAAGAAATGTTATAGACAGATACTTTCTGAGAATTTACAGCCAGAAGGTACCCTTTGATGGCATGAACTCCCATTGGTTCATCTATCCCAGACTTCTTCTTCATCCTCACTCTGCACTTGAAATTGAGGATATCACCCAATAGAACTACATGCACAAGATCACCTTCGACTGTAAAACCATATGCCTTTGAACGTTCCGAAACATCAAACACAAAATTCATCGCTACAGAACCATCGAGTCCATCACATTCACTCTCCCTGATGACCATGTTTCTCAAGTCCAAAGATCCAGCACCATTTTTAGTCAGAAACAGTAGCCGCTGCCGGAAAAATGTGAGCGGCCGACTGGATGCTGTGGCAGTCCCGTACAGACTGCCATTCTCTCTGAACACCTTAATCCTACCCTTTGCGTCAGATCCAAGTATGTATCTGATCCTGCCAATTTGATGAGCTTCCAACAAAACAACAACAGATTCTTCATCTGCTACAGAATCGCTTGGGACCCTGTCCGCTGGCCGAGCGAGCGTCCGCAAGTGCTCGATCGACAAATATGGCCCATCGTCTCCGTTGGGCCTTCCCCCGACCTTACTTACTTCCCATATCTTATGCATCAATATTGTTCCATCACTGTGTCCCGTAACTAGAACACCCTCGTTCCTCCCAAACTGCATGTACGAAACCATTGAAGTCACAAACGCGCTAGATGTGGTATTAAACTCAGCTAAAGCATCACCGTTTGACAACAAGATGTAAACCTTTCCCTTGTCATCTCCTACTGCAATGTACTTGCTAATGCCTTCTAAATCGTGGAATGGCAAAACGTTTATACAAGTAACCACACTCTCCAGTTTAACTGCAGATAGAAACTGAAACTTCTCTTGCCAAGTTGGTTTGTATTTCGTGATCGAATGCCCTCCTCTGTACCTACCAATATCCATCTTCGAACCCTGGTTTTCAAAAGCATTCCCTTCATTGTTTCCTTTGCCCCCAATACTTAAAACATGGTCCTTGTTGATTTTAAGATCTTTAGCACCATGTCTCCGTGATTGCAGACGAGAATTCGTCGTACTACAAGATTCAGAACACGATGTTTCAATCCTACTAATGGACTCCCTCAACTGTTCAACTAAGGATTCGAGCATCTTCAACTGGGTTTCTTGTCTTCCTATGAGATATTTGTGGTAGTGGAAACTTTTTGAGTTCAAGGATCCACCAGGGCATGTTTCCGAAGGAAGAAAGGGAATTCCATGAACGAGAAAACTACATAGGAAAGCAACAATAAACGCCAAAAAGATCTTGCACAGTGCCTCCATTCATGCAAATCCAGAAAACCCAACGGAAAAGACAGATATAAGCATAAAGAACGAAGTTTTCGAAATTCACCAGGCGCACCACATAGAGAGAATTCACAATGTTGGAATCGATATCCTCTCTCCCTTCTGAAATTAGGCGCTTTTCACGTTCGCCGGGGTCCTGAGCGCTCGTCGGGAGTAACGCATCTCCAGTAAAGGCCAACCGGAGATTAGACAGAATCTTCCGAAGTTGGGTTCCGGGAATCACTGTGTCCTACCTCCAATTTACTTCTTCAATTCTAGCACCTCTCAGTTCCAATCAGATGCACATACACCCCCGATCTCTCTAAACTCAAATTCCAACAATCTCAGCCATACGCCAGGCCGGAAGACTGTCAGAATCGCCGGAATCCGACCAACTTGCAAGCAACAAAAGCGACAATTCATACAATGAGCGGCATAACCCACAGGGCTCCAGAAACTACTCCCCGTTTACCGTCGAATCCGCCGGAACAGTTCACGCGACGAGTCAAGCTACGCGTAATACTTGAACTACCAGCGCCCAGAGACGCCGTTCGAACGGGCGACTTTCAAGATTCTGAGGTCACCAACGCGCATTCGACACCGACAAAATCCCAATTTGTTGGTCGGAGCTCCAGCCTGTATTCATTCCGCCGGTCAACTGCATGGCGCTGTTCGACTTTTATGACTTCCCGAGAACTCAGTTTACCGTCGAAAGAAAGAACTCCACCGTCCCTTTCAACTCCCAGACCTTAAAGAGGGAGAGAGAGAGAGAGACTTCTCGAACGATTCCATGCTTCTAGCAACGTCCAGAGAGAGAGAGATGGCTTGGTTGGCCTCTCGAAAGGGTCTAGAGACGTCGAGAGAGAGAGAGAGAGAGAAGCATCGAGAGCGAGAACAAAGCACGTGACCGTTTTCCTCGGACTGCGAGGGATTGCTAAATGTCGTCTTTACAAAGTCATGCACACTTCTTATCGTGCGTACGCACCTACACTAATTTGTGATTAGAGAGTTTCAAGCCATTGATTAAGAAGATGGATGCATTGCGTTTACACGGCTTATAGTTCGTCCCTCTTCGTTTGGAGACTAATCCACATTCTTTGTATGATGGATCTCGGATCGTAGATTTGACCGAATACTGGTTACATACCCGACCCGTTCTTGAATAGCAGAGATATTACGAAATAATCCAGCGATCAAGACCACCAAATCTCGGTCCTTAGTTTTTCAAGAACTGGTAGCTTTCAAAAGGCTCGACTTTGGAAATTTAATTATCAATTGAGTGCTGGTTGGGTTCGGGTATGGGTTTGGATCATACACTGAAAAATAGACAAGGCCTCAAAATCCCATTAAGTACTGGATTTCTGTTCTCTTTCTATAAAATCCGATAACCCACTTGGCCTTCCAAAGCCCACAAGGACCCTAACTAATCCGGTTTGAATTGAGTCCGACCCGCAACTCACTATGGGAAAAAGCTCCCCCAGTGCTGGTTTTCTCAGTTCACAAGATTCAAATCCGAGACCTCGCCCAAGGAAAACAAGTGCCGAACTGCTTGAACCGATCAAGTGTTGGTGGACAACCCACCTTTAAATAAATAAGAAAGATAAGCTTTAGATATTCTATTTTAACAATTGCCATTTGAAATTAGTATCCTTCAAGAATGCCCTTGATATTCAAATGATAAGGATGACCATAGATCATTTGCTGATCATCAGCCTTAAAGGCTGCTTAAAATGCCAAAAATGTTTTCTTATATATATATATATATACAAGCAAATTTCAACCATTCAATTTTAGAAATGAATAGTTAATATTTGAATTTAAAAGCAAAAATTACACTTCTATTTTTTGTTAGTGTATTTAATTAAAAACAACTTTTTTTATTTTTAATTCAAATCTCAACCATTTAATTTTTGAATTGAATAATTGAGATTTGTAAATATGTTAACATGTAATATATGTATGTATATAATCCGACAGGTTCGCTCCGTGATAGTCTTATGGTAGTAGTCAGCAATCTTACGTAATATGTCCATGTACTGATGTGACTGGATTATTCTCTTAAATCACAATTCATAATAGTTTTTTAAACAATCAAAAGACTCTGCTCAAAATAGCATCGTAAAAGCAATTAAGCTACCAAAATCAAATAACCTTATTGGTTTGATTAATATGGAATTGGATTTTTCAAATAGCAGGTCATAAAGGATAAATATTTTGCAAAAAACACCTCAATTTATAGGTGGTCTATTTGCTACCTCAAACATTTATGGGTTGTCTCAAATAGAATCATCAAGTCGTAGGCAAGGGCTTAGGTGGTTAAACATGAAAGCCTCTACCAAGAAACATATCTTTAAACACACACACACACACACACACACACACACACACACACACACACACACATATATATATATATATATATATATATATAACAACCACCCTCACATTTGGACAGCCTACTCCTATTACATGCACCCCTGGAGGATCAAAAAGCCAGAAAATAATGCATTATAAAAATGCCTGCATGTGAGCATGAGTGCACACGCGTGTGTGTGTGTGAGAGAGATGTGAGCAGTTCAAATTTATTGATGCCCTCTAATCGAATTGGGACACGGATATAAAAGAAACCAACTGTATCTTAAGAGATATGCTTAATTTTGTACCTGTTGGATATATTGACCACAACATATTACATCTATAGAGACGTGAATTTTAGTAGCATTTGGCTCTTCCAAAAGAGCCTGATGCCATTAAAAATGTTTTTGCCATGGATTGATTCCTTGCGATACAAATACCTCTTGCCAAATTGTAACGACATTTTGTTGATGGAATTTCTCGACATCATATCTCCCTCTCTATATATATAACTAGATTTTGTCTACATGTTCATTGATTGCTTTTTAGTGGTATGAGTATAATTTTAAAAAATTATTATTTTTTAAATGATGAAAAACAATCTTATTAGATTCATGCCCTTGAAAAGAAGTAATTAGGCACGAGAGTAGTGTAGGTGATGGATATGATCCAATCTCTCTCTCTCTCTCTCTCTATATATATATATATATATATATATATATATATATATATATATATATAGAGAGAGAGAGAGAGAGAGAGAGAGAGAGAGAGAGAGAGAGAGAGTCCAGCAAGGCGCGGACAGATACATTTCCAGTTGGTCTTTACAAGGGAGCTGGTGAAAACTTACAAAAGCAGGGGGGCCCTTGACCAGGTTCACCTCGTTCATTAAATCGTCAATCTTAAAAGCCAATTTTACGAAAAGCTACGGTTGAGAGGCCTTCAACGTTGCAACGCGATGATCGATTGTTGTATGTATGGAAGAGTTTGCGCACACGAAGCCGCGTCGTACACTCATCATTTTCATCAAAAAGATAATTTCGAACGCTACCACTGTTGTCAGATTCGGATCAAATAGGCCCCGATTTGACCCATGCATATTGAATTCAATCCAACGTTTTGGATTTTAAGCAGCCCGGTTCAGGAGAGTGGGAGTCCCGAACCGGACTGATTCGAGCCTAAATGATCATTTTGAAGTTCCTTTATTTTTTTTTTCCTCTTTAGTGTTGCAATGGGGGGGCCAAAGCTAGGTGTGGCACACCCTGGGAATCGAATTCGCTGAATGGGCCTTGTGAGTGGAGAGCCCTGCCAGATGAACTAACAACACTAAATCAGTAAAACCAGGATTAAGATTTATCCTTAGGATTGTAAATGCCTTGAATGAGCCAATGATCGGGGATTCATGTGTGGCTCATTTGTGATATAAGCTTAGCTTGTGTTCATATATTTACGAACAGCTTATGCTCAAACATGTTTGAGTTTGAGCATTATTTGTTGAATTAATTAGAACTTAATGTAGTTTAAAGGAAAACTTAAAATGGCCCAAAGTGGGGCATTTTGTGTTACAAGATGTGTTGTTACGACAATATGAATAAATCGCCGTGCATTTATCAAGCTCCTGGCGACTCAGTTAAGGTCACAAACCTAACCCCAACTCGCTAAATCGAGCCGATCTACAAGCAGCCTTGCTTTCTCTTTAGAAAGATTAATGTCAAAGGCACATATATCCTTTTGAGTTGAATCTCGCCACCACTCTTTTTCATTAGCTAATATGTGACTAAAGCTTCCCTTCCAAGATCACATCCTTGTTACCTTGTACTCATGTGAGAACGATTAGGACCCACTAAGATCTTTCGGGTCACCATAACTTGAACCGAGTTCCAAATGCAACACGAAAGGGCCTGCAGCTATTAGATTGACATTTGAGGGTTGAACCCTATCACCGCGGCTCTTGTGCACAAACACAAAATTTATCGCAATAAAACCCAGAGGTTTTAATGCGATAAATTTTGTTTTTGGATTGATCAAATGGGTTTAGTAAGACCCAAATGGATTTTTCGTGAGGTCAAGGAGAATGGATTTGGACCCGGCCCCTACCTCACCCGCAAAATAAATGAATAAATAATTTAATTAATATTTATTATAGTAAGTAAATAAATACAATATGAAGGCAACAGTAAATTTCTGAGCTTGGTTTCTTCATTTGTATCATTCTGAACACTCAGATTTGGATCTATTCAAAATGGTTGAAGATGACAGTCGGCTTACATAGATTTTCCAATCAATTAGTTTGTTAAAAACTGTTAATGTTACTTGAATTTGTGATGGACATGAATTATGACTCAACCCGAAAAGCTCATGATGCGACGACCCAAGTTAAAAAAAGGCCGAGAAAGCCATAATAGGTGTTACAAGGAAAACATATAAGATGGTCTTCATCTTATTAGAGTCACTTCAGGAGAGAGAGAGAGAGAGAAAGAGAGAGAGGGAGAGAGAGAGAGGGGGGAGGGAGAACAAATGCATGCCTTTCAAGCAGATGACATAAAATATATAAATTGCAAAAACCATTACATAACATGGGATTCCCCATAAAACAATCAATGTTTCTTTTACTGTCATAAAGTTCCATGATTAAGAAACCATTTTAACAAACTAATAATTTATCCAGTAATGATAGCAAAGAGTTTCTAAATCAACAAAGTGAGAGATAATGTTCTTCCCATGTAGCCAAAAGTCCAGTAGCTTATGTGTCAAGCTTGGTGTATGTAACTATATAGGCACAATATTATTGGAGTAAAGCAGCAAACCTGCAAGCGTAGCCTAGCATGTCGTGGGGATGCATTGGCTGCACTCCCCAATGGATTAATTGCTCCTCCTGCTGCAACATGCATGGTTGACACGAAATAAAAGCTTGTGTCAAATATGTGTGGAGAAATTCATTATTAGAACCTGAAAAATGAAAATGTTCACAATCTTCTCTCACGAATTAGATGATCCTCCTTTCTTTATGTGTAGGTCCACTAGAGCCCGTTCCAGGCTCCTATCATGAGGATGTTGGATTTAATGTTAATTAAGTTGGATTTATTAAACTCATATGCATTAACAACATTTAATTCATGTTCATGTCTCAAATATTCAATTGATACATCATTAATATATGTAAAAGTCCTAAAGTATAAAAAATCACTTGTGAGGGACTTGTGCATGTGATGACAAAGAGGAGACAAAGTTTAGTCTATATTGAAGAATGAGACAAACCCACATGTCTTTTTATATAGTTGGTAGCTCATGAAACTTAGTTTAAAGAGCTTGGAGAGGACATGCTAGACACGAGTGTGTCGGGCCTACACTTGAGAATTGTTTTCGTTTTATCTTTTTGCATGCAAATCTTTTGATCTAACAGTAAGAGTGCTTATGGGATATAGAGGTACGTTGTTTGAATCAGATCTATGATCCAACATGCAATTTATAAATAAGCGATTAGGGCTCCCTAATCATAGAATTATTCGTAAGCATTCTCTCCCCTCCCGTCTCTGTTCTCCGCTTCCCTCTACTCGTAGTATTCCCTGCGGTATGATTACTCTCAGTCGTCCTTTTCTCCAATCATAGATGACTGAGGTGTGGTTGAAGTCGACTCAAAGCCAAGTATATGTATTTCAAGTTGTGTGTGCGTCTTATCTTTTGAGGAAGGCATAACTATTCGTACATACTCATAGCGGGGTGCTAATTTCTCTAAGAAAAGTCTGTAAGGGTGACTCACATACATAAGTTCTTCCTTTGATTATTGCTTTTGCTTTTGTTTTCTGTATGGTTTGTTTATGGCTTATTTTGGATCTATGAATGTTGTTGATGGTTGGGACATGTTTACATTTTTTACATATTGGTTTATTATGCATGAATTTTTATAGTTTTTGCTAACAATCTTAGAGAAATCATACTTTTTCATAGTAAACATGTCTACGATTGCTACCCTCCGACCTAAGGTAGACTTAACCTTGATGTTGAAAAAGTTTGTAGGTTCCTCTTTTAAATGTTGACAGTAATGTATAAAAATTTGGTTAACATGTTAGGAATGTATTTATATATCGAGTCAAATTGTCTCCAACCTAATGATATTGATTTTAGAAGATCAGATAAAATTGTCGAGTAAAAGAAGAAAGATACCCTCTACCATTGTATTTTATCGGTACTGCTGAATGTTATTTGACGTATATAGTTCTTCTCCTTTCAAGAGTATAGAAGTTATAAACTCGTTATGCTTGTATACAACACCACTAGGGTTAACCTTACAGTTAGAAGGAAACAACCTAGTGATAATAAGAGAAAATAAGTAAAGCATAAACCAAAGGCCAAGATAAAAAAAAACCTAAAAAAACCATGTTGGCTTTATGGTCAGGTTGGACATTGGGCGAGGGATTATCCCTTAAAAAAGCTAAAAAAACTACAATTGTTGAAGGAGTTATGGTTAACATGGTGGTGACCAGTATACCAACTAGTAACGGGTATTTATTCCTTAAACTCTATCACCTTTTTATTTATAAGTCACAATACTAGATTGTAGATCCTGGCTAATGTGTACGTTTATGCTAACAAATCTCTATTTGTGTCTTATTAGACTGTCTGTGGGAGAACATTGACCTTAAGGGATCATTCAGCTGCTAAAGTCAAGGGCGAAAGATGTGTGGACTTTAAGTTTTCTTCGAGAAATGTTAGAACTCTTGAGGGAGTTAGACAAATTTCAACGATTTACTATAATATTTTCAGTGATCCTGCTTTAGTTTGAGAGGGATTAATGTTATATTACAAATATAATAAAGTCATATCTACATGACTTAGTAGAGGGTGTTTCTTTGAGAAGGGCTATTTGTGTGACATAGAAGATTTGTTTAAAATTTATGTAGAACCAATTATTGATTCTTATATGAATTTTAGTAATAATAAAATATATACTTCTGCTTCATCTTCTTCTTCTGTGTATAATATAGAATCATTTGATATATAACATGCTAGGTTGAGTCATGTAAACTTTGATTCAATGAAACGAATAATGAACTTAAACCTTATCCCTAAAACCGTCATAGATAGAAAACACAAATGTGATATATGTGTGCAAGTGAAACAACCTACGAAACCTTTTCATGTGGTTGAAAAGAATTTGACATTTTGGATTTGGTGAATATTGATATTTGTGAATTCAATGGAATGACTACAAGGGATAACAAAAGATATTTATCACATTTATTGAGGATTATAGTAGATACTATTATATTTACTTGATTAAAAGTAAAGATGAAACTTTAGAAAAGTTTAAAATTTTTAGAAATGAAGTATAAGCTCAAACACAAAAGGTACTTAAACGATTAGGTCTAGTAGGGGAGGAGAGTATACCTCAAACTTTTTTCAAGGATACTATCAAAACAATGATATTGTTCATGAGGTTACTACTTCGTACTCTCCTCAGTCTAATAGAATAGTTGAACGAAATAATAAAACCTTATGTGATATAATTAATGTTTTACTTCAAAGTTTTGGGTTACCCACCTACATATGAGGAAACTGTGAATATGACTTGTGATATTCGAGATAGAGAATATTAAATGAGACTAAGTTATTTTTATGTAGTAAGTTTGAGATGAAGGACATGGGTGTGGCTGATATGATTTTAAGGCTTAAAATCACAAGGTCTATTTTTGGTATAGTAATCTCTAAGTCTCTTAGAGAGATTTGAATATATAAACTATAGACCTATCAAGACTCATATGATTCATCGAAGGCTTTATATAAGAATGAAAGTGATATTCTTATGTCTAAAGTTTGATGTATATAACCAATTGCACACAACCAGATATTACATTTGTTATGTGTAAGTTGAGTAAATATACCGGTTGTGTAGATATAACTCATTGAAAAACTCTACAAAGAGTATTTCGCTATGTGAATGAAACAAATTTTTTTGGACTACATTATCGTAAACATCATTTTGTTCTTGAAAAATTTAGTGATGTTAGTTGGATAACAAAGAACTCTAGAAGTAATGGGGTACTAGATATATGTTTATTGTAGGTGGTGGTGGTGTCACATAAAAACATAAAAAACAACTTATTTTGACTCTTTCTATCTTTGACTATAATTGTTAAGATCAGTAGTTTAATGTACAACCAAAAGCAATAAAGAAAATCAAAGTCATACTAAAGTATGTAAGAGTTATTGTGTCTGGTCATGATTGTAGATTTTATTAGATCCAAAGATATCACAGTTGATCTTTTGACTAAGGGTCTATCAATAGCCTTATTGAGAAATTCACGTTGAGGATGAGACCAAAACATGATTTATTCACAATCAGTGACAACCAACCTAATTGAGTGGAGATCACAGGATGTAGGTTCAATTTTGTAGTAATAAGTTGTTGGGTGAAGCACCCAATGAAGATCAGTGGCTAGTGCAAGCTGTTCTCGGATCATCTTAGCATCATCTTTTACTACAAACAAGTGGGGGAGGAAGACAAGTATGGACTCATTGTGGGAGCATGGATCAAGGAGTCCCTCATCATGGCGTTGCCAGACCGTTCTCGCAGGCCGGCTGGATACGGAGGACCACCAGACTGTCAAGTTAAATGATGCCGGAGCCCGGCTTGTGTATGCACAAGCAAATACTGGGCTCAACCAATGGCTAGAGTCTGTGGCTATGGACAAGAACGTTGAAAGACAACTTGCATACTGGAAGGATGTAGACAGTGATAGACCTCAGAATTCTCCATTGTGTTATGTTCAGGTACTTCTGTAAACACTTCAATCCTGTTTGGGTGGGAGTTTAGAAACTTCTATAAATATTTACCTGTCATCACCAGCTTAAACTAATAAATTAATTAATTAATCTTTCTCCATATGACTAATTTTCAAGGAGAAGGCTTCTCAATTGGAATAAGTTTCAGCGTACTCATCTCTGACCCCTTCATCTTAACAGACTTCATCAACTTGGTCTGAAATTCACAGAAAGCTCATAGCAGCAAACAAGCATCCCTCTAAACTTCCATTATTTTATCGGCCGAGCTTAAGGAAGGCGAATCTTCCCAACTCGCTTAACTTTGTGCAGGACTATTCGAACGAAAATGCCGTTTTTAAGATCTCAGACACAATCATGAAGAGATTAGACAAGGTCTTACAAAATGGTAGCCATGCTAATCCTATTGCGACTCTTGGTTCTCTCTGCTATGATAAAGCCAAAGAGAGTTTTGCAAGTGGGGCTAAAGAAGTGTTTTCATTAGTTACCTCTGATAAGATGGGAGCAATGTCAATATGTGCAGAATGTCAAAAGGTTTTACAGGTTCAAATAAGGAATATAATGATTTTTGTGAAGATTTGAGGGCTATAAATTGGGATGCTTTAAATCCTTTCGAAGTTGAGTTTTCAGGGAAGTAACAAGCCATTTCATGTTTCATATCTCATACAGCCTTTCAATAGTGAAGGGCTTGTTATCATCATGGACGACGACGTAGGCAATGGCTCATCTCCTGCATTCATCAGTGTTACTCTTCCCAAACTCAAGACTTAGATGTCCGAGGATCGAGATAAACGAGCTTGATTGGTTAATCTATGTGAGGGCAATTGAATACAGTCTTTTATGTTCTTTGTTTTTTTGATGTTTTCATGGGTAAGGCAGAAGTGAGAAGTGTGAGTATGTTATTTTCTGTGGTCACTTTGTTGTTCTTCTTTGTAATTTTAGGATTATAATCGACTTAAATTATGTGTTCATTTTAAGCATTAGGAGATTTGATCTGCCAAATGAGAAATTCAAGCTCTTAAGGAGGCATTCCATTACAAGGCTTAGGACTATACACACGTGTGCGCATACATACATAAATAAGCTGCACACACAAATATATATACACACACATAAGATTGTCCCATTTTCCCCCATCTGGATCTTGTTTCTAATTGATAAGTTCGGGTTAAGTAGAACTCCTTCTCGTATTTTTTTACTTATAAGTGAACTTACTAGTTCCCCTAAAAAGGTGCAAGAAATTAGATTGTGAAAAATGTTAAAAGAGGAAGATTAAGACTACAAAGGTATTGAAAGAAAACAATAAATAACGATTTATCTTACACTGAGTTGACTGTTAACACGACACATAATCGAACTCTATGAAAATAAAGAATTCACGTAGCTACACGAGGAAAAGGCTTAGTAGTACTAGTAATTGTTGAAGTGAACGTACTAACTAGGGGTGTCAAGCAATTGGCAGACCTGAACCTACCCGTACCAAATCCATTAAGGTTTGGTACAGAGAATTAGATCCAATAATATTTACCTTCGTTGGACAAGCAAAATCCAACTAATTATGAGGCCTCAAAGGATAGGACCCATCTCGGTCTTCTTGTAGGTTCAAAAGACATACACCTCAAATGGTAAGTAAAATTCTCACATCTCATGTCACAAATATCTTTGTTAACTGTTCAAATATGTTTACTCCCCCATGAATATGTGCAACCTCTTACCTAAGTCACACATACACCTCTAGGAGGTGGAGTGTTGACCCAGACACGGGTGCGACACCGACACCGTATTGGTGCGCAAAAAAGAAGAAATTAAAAACATGATTTTGCCGTCTATGGTGTGTTTATCGTGGAGAACCTGATCGAGGAGGGAGGGATCCACGAAGACGACGAAACCGAAGCCTCTTAGTCGACTCGTGACCTTATCTCCCATAATGACCACCTGAGTTACCCCACTATAGTTTTTAAAATGCTCATTCAGCTTGTCTTCCGTCATCTCCGATTAAACTCCGTCAATGAAGAGATGAAAATATCTTAACGCAGACCTTCTTCACTTCCTTTTGTGTGGATATTCCACGCTTCCAAATTTGGCACCGACTTTGAAGTTTGGGTTTTTCTTGGATAAATAGGTTTGGATCCGTGAAGATTGATTTGTGCATTATGATGAAATTAGTAGTTGTTTACCGTTTGTGTTTTGGTTTAATATAAAGTTGTGGACTTACTATTGTCATATACTAATGTTAATTGATGTCTCACTTGTTCTAGCTTAATATTATATCTAATATATAATATTATATACCCTAACCGTATCATCGCATCCAAATTTTTTTAAATTTACCGTATCTCGCACCCGCACCCATACCTGTGTCTGCACCCACATCCGCACCCATATGACATAGCCTCTGACAGCTCCCATGTAAATCATGCTGAACATTCAATTTTTCCATTTTTTAGGACTGGTGTTGAAAGAACATCCAATTTTGTGCATGTTTCTTTTTTATGCATGCGAAGTGATGTGTATCTTTGTTCTTTGATCTTCAGTTGCCTGTAATGTTTGTGCTGTGTCATGCATCTCTCTCTCTCTCAGATTTCTCTTATTTCAGCTGTTGAAGAACCAAAAGGCGATTGAAGAGCTGAGTGAGGAAGGTGAGAGGCTGCGTGAAGTTCTCATCCAAGAGCTGCAGGTTTCACCAGGAAAATTTCAAGCTGGTAGCCACAGGATACAGAAACCAAATGCTGCCTGTTTTGATTGCTTCGAGTGCAGGAGAAGGCGGAGAAAATCCAGAATATAACACAATTCCGCAATCTCCACATGAACATTTGTTTCTTTGACAAGTTCAATAGAATGATCAACAGTTGAGAGATTGGTAGATTATCTCTTTTCATGTGGAAAAATATGTCGATATACAACAAAGAAATCGTAGGTAAGAGATTGTCAAGAAAAGTTTTGCTTTTTTATGGGCAAGCTGTGTTTAGACAGACCCTTACCGTATATGCAACCTTCTGGTATTGAGCCTGCGAAATTTAGGGGCGTGTTGGAGCCGACTCTAGCTTGAGTATGGGCAAGCTTGGCTTGACTCGTTAAGAAAGTGCTTGGCTGGAGCTCGATTCATCTTCATTCTTTGAGTCATGACCAAACTCGAGCTGCATTTGAACAACTCAAGCTTGGCTTCTTAGGCTTGTTTGAGTTCGATGCAACCAAGATTGACTTGATTATGCTCGGATAGAGATTGAGCTCAGTGAGCTTAAACCCAATCGAGCTTGCCTGAACTTGTGAATCAGCGCAAACCTGCAAAACTCTAACCTTGAAGTTTAATGCTTGTGGAGGTTTGCGACATTCTTCTAGCATCTTTTAAAACATTGTGAAAATTTATATTGGAATATTATAAATCTAGATTAGGCTCGCAATCTGCTCAAGCCAAGTATCGGGAAGCTTGGCTTCCTGAGCAACTCGAGCTCTAAGAGATCAACTAGAGTTTATTTTGCTCAAGCTTAGCTCGAGTAGCTCATGAAAGTTCAACACTATCTTGCATTAGGTTCAACTCGGTAAAGACCCAAATTTAACTCATGGGACTTATCCAGTCTTAGCTTGCTCACACCAAGCATGAGACATCTTGATACACTGATACGACACTTCCCGTGATATATATATATATATATATATATATATAGAGAGAGAGAGAGAGAGAGAGAGAGAGGGGGGACTAGCTTTCCTTCACTGGATAGACTTCATAGTTGCAAGGACGCCCCAAATGCAGGCTGGGTCTAGATCCACTTTGGGTCCAAATCCACCTAAAGAAGTGAATGATTCCCCACATATTCTCCCAGTTTGATTTGTAATCACAACTCCATTAAGCAATGCAGGAAAGAGTTATAATCAAATGTAAATGCTCGAAAGCAGTAAACATTGTATGTTCATAAAGATCGACCCGACTAGACAAATATCCAGTTGAAACTCCACCACCAACAACCTCATCGACTGCGCGTAGTCGGCAACAGAATCAACTTTCAGGGCTCGTAAAATTAGCTGCACCAGCTTGAGCAAGATGAGATCCGACTGCAACTGAATTTGAATTCCGGTATTGGATTTTGCACACAAGACCAGATTTGAACTAAGGTGGATCCATTCGGTCATCCGGAAGAGATTAGATCGTTTACATACAAGTAAATACCAGATTAACAATGAATTAAGATAATAATAAATGCTGAACAATGATTATGATGCTGGTCATTAACCTTATCATTTTGGAAATTTGGATCTCGACCAATCACAAATACAATATATCCGATCCGTTTACTTTCTGTTGTATAAACTCTATAAGAGCTGCCAAACAGAACAACATGCATTCTTCATGTTCATCTTGTATAACTTTACAATTTTTTAAATAGACATTGCCGGTTCATAACCAATGGCGGACTTAGGAACTTTTTTTTAGGTGAGGCGTACTTGTATTTCACACCTATAAAACACTTGTATTTTTCTATATACAGTGACGGACTTGAGAAATTTTCAGATTTTGAATAAAACACGTACCTCACCTCACCCTAAAGTGAGTCCATCACTATTGCATGTGGGGAGTTTGATTCCTAGAGGTCCATGCATGCATGCGCATTAGGATTCACGGTTCCTTTGTTAACGAGGGAAGAAAAGGAAAATTTTATATACCCATCTGTGCCTAACCAAACCTCAAACAAGATAAAACTGGTGGTTCTAATTGGAGGAATTCTAGCTTCGGTTTTGGATGAACTGGAACTATCGGTTTGGAACTATTAGTTCGAATTTACCTGAAATTGGCCGTGTTCAGGTAACCAAATTCATTAAGATTTGAGTCAAGCCAAACCATGAGCGATTCAGTCCAATATATAGATATGGAGGTCCATTTGTGCTAAGATCCACGTACCAAGCATGTTTGGACTCTAAACTGGACTTTTTGTAGAGAACCAGATCGGAGCCCGACCGGATCCGAATTCGTTGTTGACCGTATCTTCTTCGCACTCGCCATGTTAGGCGTACTTTTGACGAGACACTCCGCACGTGCCTACCGTGACACACGTGTGCAAGGTCTCAACTGGGATTTGCCAGTAAAAGGCCGACACGTCGTACGCAGAAAATTCTGACACAGGCTCCCCAGTTTCGGAAGGGGAAGAGAGTAATGTCCTTTTCATCCTCCCGTTTGCAAGAAGAGAGACAACAATGGAAGGGAGAAAGAGTTATTGCTCCTAGGGTTCGTCCAAAGACGTGAATTCCGACGAGGGAGGGTTTTTCTTCGGCAAATTACGTGAGTGGATTGTTCGCCTCCGTGATCATGAGACGATTTATTTTTTCTACAGTACTTTTCGCATTTCTTTCGGTGTAAGACCGGGGATTTCTCGTTCGGACGAACTCTTGAATCTGGAAAATGGGGAACTGAAGGGGATCTTGGTTTCTTTTTGTGTTCAGGTTCCAGCCATGGGGAGCCAGATGGTTTCTGTTTACCCGGAAGAGCTTTCTTTCTCCTGTAAGTTTGATCGTCAATGTTAGTTTGATGTTTTGTCTTGAATTACACGTCAAATCATACTACAGTGTTCTTTTATGATTCATATGATTGTTCATGAGGCTGATATGTTATTCATTTTGTGAAATGCAGAAATTTCTAAAAAATACTTAAGGATCTGCTCCTTTGGGGTTGATTCTTGTAACGAGCAGAGATTGTTATGGCTTTGTTACGGATCATGCGTTTTGGGTTTGATTCATCCTGGATGCTACTTTAGTGTCCGTCTATCCTGTGAAATTGAGCGTTCTATTTTGCATTTGTGACATTGTCTAGAGATCACCGTACCAGAAACGGCAAACAGTTCGATTTATTGATCCCTCTCCCTGGTGGGGAAGTAGAAAAGCTTGTATTGTTAGGTTTACGTATTGTGAAGAACATGGTAGAAGTTTACTTAGTTCCATTTGCTCTGATGTGTTAGATCAACATCGAAAAGCCCAAGAGGACCATAAGAAATTCCGAGGTTAATTGGAGGTTGGATTGATGAAGTTGGTTTGGTATAATTACCTTTGATTGTATGGTTACAGTAAGTTTTAAACTTCTTTGTGCAATTGGGCTTCCATTTTTATTGTTAGGTGGTCCTTGTGTATGTGTATATTTAGACACAACTTAGCCCAATAATTTTGATCTTGTAAAGCTGACTTGACTTAAACGGTTGAACTAATCATTCTTGCTTAAAACCATAACTTGTTTATCTGATAGTCGCATGGTCTTGATTATTTAAGTAGCAACGGCGGGCATCTTATTCACATTTTTTTCCATTGTGTGATTCCTTGTTTGCTGACTAGCTCACACTGTTATTATTGGATATTACCTTATCACGTGAGTATGGATATATCTAATTGTTTATGCTCATCATGGAAAGTAGGTTCCGTTCTCTGTCTCACTTATTTTAATTTATCTGCTTTGTTTTTATCCTGTTAACACAAAGAATCCATGTAGCCGACCCCATGTAGTATGAGAAAAGGCTTAGTTGTTGTTGTTGTTGTTGTTATTGTTATCCTGTTAACATGCTGTTTTTGACAAGTTGTTGCGCCATTCATGAGTATCTGAGTAAGCTGATCTGTTAATGGATGCTGATAGTTGAGCTGGATCAACAAAGCTACTGCAACCTCAAACTAGTGAACAACAGAGAGCACCATGTTGCTTTTAAGGTATTATATAGTACAATAGGTGAATTGTATTATGCCCTGTTATTTTACTTTTTACATGAATTGCAAAAGTTTTCCTATATTCTAAATCCTACAGCTAAAGTATCCATGTTGCATGCAAAATTTTCTGTTTATTTTGTGAGAACATAGAAAGTCAGAAAACAATTAATATTTAGTGACAGGTTTTAGCTAAGGTCATCCGTGTCTAAGCCATGTCTCAGTGAAGCCCAGCCCCGCCTTGAGTAGCTTGGTTGAAGCAACAGAACATTATTTTGGGTCATAGACGATCTAGAGGTGCTTGATGTTCAAGACTTGGCATGGCCATGTGCGCATCCACTTTATTATGCTTATTAAAATAAGATTTATAGGCAATGTGAGACTGTGGTGTTCAATCCCACCAATTTCATTTTCGAAATAATGGCCTTATGACTTATCCATTATGGTAGGGCTTAGATTATGATAAAATCAATTCTGGTAAATATGTCAATCCAAGCTTAACTGATGTTAATCGAGTTCCCTCAGATAGGGTTAACAGGTCTAATTTGTTTGGCGTGTAGTCATGCTTGAGCCTAAAAACTTTCTGCTTGGATGGTATTCCACCCAGGCATAACTGAGCTTTTAAAACCTTCAGCAAGAATCCCAATCACATAACTTTAAGATCTGTTTTTACTAAAACAACCATGTAGTTTGCATCTATAGTGCAATCATCGGCTTACATTGGATTAAGAGACACATGGTACATGCACACGGATGCTATCTTTGTTGTTTGATGTTTCCTATGGTACCTTGATGCTGCCTTATGTTGGCAACTAACAATAATGAACTTCTGGGAATGACTAGTGAAATTTCCCCATTGAAGTTAGGATTAGTAAATGGACAATACCTGTGAATGTAAACTAATGCCTGGAAAGATTCTTGATACTCAAATTGAACAATTTGTCATCCGCATGATAAGCTTAAAGAACCTTGTCTTATCTTTTCTCTTCAGCCTGCACGCCTCCAATCAGAAGCATTTGGTGACTTTGTTTCCTATATTGAAGCATATTCCATAAAAGAATGAAGTAACGTGGCTTAATTTTCTCTGACAGATCAAGACCACCGCACCAAGGAAGTACTTTGTCCGTCCTAATACTGGTGTTATACCACCGTGGGATTCGGTAGTAATTCTAGGTATTAAATTGATGTTGAAAATGCACTAACACTTGTCTTGATCTAGTTTCCTTTATCAATTTTGACACCCTTTGTCTTTCCATGTGATTCTTAATTCAAGTTACCCTTCAAGCACAACGAGAATATCCACCTGACATGCAGTGCCAGGATAAGTTTCTTGTGCAGAGTGTTTTTGTTCCTCCTAGTATAGACCCAGACGAGATCCCCCCTGAAACAGTACGCCTGCCACATTTTTCTTATGAGTATTTTCTTCTTTTGTTATTGTTCAAATTTGTGTTTTATTCCATGTTATCTTTTTCTTTGTATACAGTTTAACAAGGATGATGAAAAGAAAATAGAAGAACACAAACTTAGGGTTGTCTATACTGCTCCATCTGCATCTAATGGTCCAAGGAGCTTAGAAGATCATTTTCTGTGTCAAGCATCAACATTAAGGAGCTCAAGGAATCATGCTGATAGCAACTCTGTGAGTTTGATTTGTTTTCTATTCGACCAGATAAGCAAAGAGCCTTGTTATTTTGCCTTTCACTATGCCAGATAAAATCTCTGTTTTCCTTTTATCTTTGATCAGTTCTTTAGTTTTTACCATTGGTTGACTTTCTGCGATTTTTTCCCAGATGCATAGTGCTGGAAGCTCTAAGGAGGTGAGCAAACCTTTTTCCTTCTTTTTGTTCTTGCTAGGCCCTGAAGCTCGTACGAAGGACTTCACCTTCAATCTAGTTCAATGTCACTACTCTGTTATGTGATTCATGTGACCCTATTTATTAATCATTATAGACTCATCATAACTTGGTTCAACAACAACAACAACAACAACTAAGCCTTTTCCCATACTAGACGGGGTCGGCTACATGGATTCTTTGTTTCCACAGATCTCTATTGTGTGCCATGTTAGCATTTAACTCCCAATAAGCTAGATCATTCTTTATTGTTTCTTTCCAACACTTTTGTGGTCGTCCTCTACCTCTTTTAATACTTTCCAAATTTAGGTTTTCTAACCTTCTTACAGGTTCTTCTTTTGATCTTCTTTCTATATGTCCAAACCATCTTAAACGATGTTCTCTCATTTTATCCTCTATTGGTGCCACGCCTAATTTGTTTCTAATAACCTCATTATGTATACGGTCTTTTCTTGTATGACCACTCATCCATCTCAACATCTTCATTTCTGTCACAGACATCTTTTGTACATGTTGATGATTAACTGCCCAACACTCAGAACCATAAAACATGGCAGGCCTAACTGCTGCTCTATAATATTTACCTTTTAATTTTAATGGTATCTTCTTGTCACAAAGAATACCTGATGCTCCTCTCCATTTTAACCAACCAGCATTAATTCTATGTGTAACATCTCCATCAATTCTTCCATCACTTTGAAAAATTGACCCTAGGTATTTAAAACTTTCCTTTTGGGGAATGCAATGTGTGCCAATTTTAATTTCTATGTCCTCTGAAGTAGCCAAATGATCAAACTTACATTCCATATATTCTGTCTTTGTTCTACTAAGTCGGAGGCCTTTGTTTTCTAATGTTTCTCTCCATAGTTCCAATTTTCTATTAACTTTTTCCTTAGACTCCTCCACTAATACAATGTCATCTGCAAATAACATACACCAAGGTACTTCATCTTGAATATGTTTTGTTAACTCATCCATCACCATTATAAATAAGTATGGACTTAAAGTTGATCCTTGATGTAACCCAATATTAACTTCAAAGAAGTCTGTCGTTCCTTCATGAGTCCTCACACATGTTTTTGCACCATCATACATGTCTCTTATAAGGTTAATATATGTCAATGGGATACCTCTTTTTCCAAAGTTCTCCAAAGAACCTCCCTCGGTACCCTATCATAAGCTTTTTCTAGATCAATAAATATCATGTGAAGGTCTTTCTTTTTTGCTCTAAAATGTTCCATAAGACGTCTCAAAAGGTGAATCGCTTCAATAGTAGATCTACCTGGCATAAATCCAAATTGGTTCTCTGTTGTACTTGATACTTGTCTTAACCTACGTTCAATAATTCTTTCCCATAATTTCATAGTATGACTCATTAACTTGATACCTCGATAATTCGCACAATTTTGAATGTCTCCCTTGTTTTTATATATGGGTATAAGTGTACTTGCTCTCCATTCCTCGGGCATCTTTTGGTTTTTCCCTATTTCATTAAATAGTCTTGTGAGCCAAGTGATTCCTATTTCTCCTAGTATTTTCCAAACTTCTATAGGAATATTATCTGGTCCTACCGATTTACCACTCTTCATATGTTTAAGAGCCTCTTTGACTTCATTCTTTTGAATACGTCGGTAGAAATTGTGGTTTATATACTTTTTTGACTTGGCTAAATCTCCTAAACTAATACTAACATCTTTATTTTCATTAAAAAGATTATAAAAATAGTTTTTCCATCTATTTCTTATATCATCATTTGCCACTAGAATTTTTTCATCCTCGTCTTTTATGCATCTAACATAATTAAGATCTTTAGTTTTCTTATCTCTAGCCCTAGCTATCCTAAAAATGTCTCTTTCACCCTCTTTTGAGTTGAGTTTTTTATATAAGTCCTCCCAAATCTTAGCTTTTGCTTCACTAACGGCCTTTTTTGCTTCCTTCTTTGCTTTCTTATAAGCTTCTAAAGTTTCACTAGTTTTCTTAGCATAATGTAATTTGTAACATGCCCTCTTTGCCTTGATTTTGTTTTGTACTACTTCACTCCACCACCAAGCTTCTTTTTGTGCCGGTACACCTCCCTTAGATACCCCTAACACATCTTTCGCCACTTTCCTAATATGTATAGCCATATTGTTCCACATATCAGAGGGTGTGCCAACATAATTCCAAACATCTCCTTGAAGGACTTTTTGTTTAAATATATCTTCTTTCTCACTTTTGAGGTTCCACCATTTAGTCTGAATAGCTCGATGCACTCTTTTCTTCTTTGCCCATTTTTTTATTTGTAAATCCATAACTAAAAGTCGATGTTGGGTGGTTAAGCTTTCTCCTGGAATTACCTTACAATCTTTACAACACGCTCTATCTTTTTTTCTACAAATAAAGTAATCGATTTGTGTTTGTGATAAGCCACTCTTATAAGTAATTAAATGTTCATCTCGTTTTTTGAAGATTGTATTGACTATAAAGAGATCAAATGACATAGCAAAATTTAAAATCTCCCTACCTTCCTCGTTTATATCCCCATAACCAAAGTTTCCATGAATCCCTTGATATCCTAATGCCTCTTTACCGACATGTCCATTTAAATCTCCTCCTAAACAAATCATCTCCCTTTGTGGAATCTTTTGAAACACCTTATCTAACTCTTCCCAAAAAACTGTCTTTATACTATCTTCTAGTCCTACTTGGGGTGCGTAAGCACAAACTATATTCAAAACCTCTACTCCTAACACTAATTTCAATGTCATGATTCGGTCACCATATCGTTGTATGTCTACTACACTCTCCTTTAAATCTTTATTTATGATAATACCAACTCCGTTTCGGGCCTTTTCTTTACCTGAGTACCATAATTTAAAACCTGTATCCTCTATCTCCTTTGCTTTTTCTCCAACCCATTTTGTCTCTTGTAAACATAGAATATGAATCTTTCTCCGAATCATAGTATCTACCACCTCCATTAGCTTACCCGATAATGTTCCGATATTCCAAGAACCAATACGAATCTTATTATCTAGGACTAGCTTCCTTACCCCCCGCATCCGTCCATAATCAAAATGCGGAGACCCTCTCTGAAAATTTTTCACTACATTCGGGCGGCAATGTAGCGGGACTAACTTCTTTACCCACACCCGTCCATGGTGTGGGAACCCTCTCTGCAATTGATTCACTACATTCGGGCGAAAATGTAGTGGCCCTTGCTTACTTCTTACTGCATTCGGGCTCTGCAGCACGTCGCTAGGCGGGAACGCCCCAAAGCAATGCTCATAATTTTTGTAATCCATGTTGTAGAAATCCGACGAAGTTTTACGCTGGCTGTCGGAAGCCTAACACAACCCTCCTCCTTTATCCGGGCTTGGGACCGGCAATGCAAGGGTGATCCCTTACATGGGCGGAGTTTCATCATAACTTGGTTATCGTAATAAATTTTAAAACGTATCCTGCATACAGTTTCTGAACCATTGTCCCATGTGGATGGAAATGTTTGACCATTTCATTTGCATCGTAACTGGAGCACAATCATTTCTTTGAGATATTTTAGGTTAAAATATCTCAAAGATTTATGAACACCACTTGAAAAGAAAAAGTTCAGATTTAATCATCATTATAACAGTTCAACAAAGATTTTAGCGGTGATTTATTCCTGTGAAGAATTGTGACAAATGGTAATAAGGAGCTTTATGAGCTGGGAAAGAGGAAATAACATCTCATGTTTCCAATTTATGGTCAAAAAGTAAACATAGGGAAAAATCTGGTTTATGTTCATATATTTCAAGGTGGAATTAATCGTATATCTGATATTATGAATAATTTATGAAAAGTCACCCATGGGAAATGCCAACGATAGAATTAATATGAAGAGATAGCAAGCTGTTGATAGGAAAAGGAAGCACCTGCATATTTTATTTTTTGATGGATAAAGGAATCAGCCTTGCAGTTAACGACAACTTCCAAAAGTATGTAGTGCAAGGAATACATCAGAAATGCTAGGGACCTCCGGAATATCATATTCATCTTCCCAAATCTTGACAAATCAATGAAATAGTTCAAATTAAAACAGTAAAATCTTGCTTTCTGTTTTTTTAATAATGACAATCTGTAAAGTTAAGAAGCAAGCACACCTAAACATTTTCCCTTTTCCTTTTCAATGTTTTGTTCTACATCGTATTGTTCATCTCTCTTGATTGAACAGTTAAAACTTGGGAGGATGTCATTCCGAGGATCCTATATAAATATACAACAACAACTAAGCCTTTTCCCATACTAGACGGGGTCGGCTACATGGATTCTTTGTTTCCACAGATCCCTATCGTGTGCCATGTTAGCAGTTAACTCACAATAAGCTAGATCATTCTTTATTGTTTCTTTCCGACACTCTTGTGGTCATCCTCTACCTCTTTTAATACTTTCCAAATTTAGTTTTTCTAACCTTCTTAGAGGTTCTTCTTTTGATCTTCTTTTTATATGTTCAAACCATCTTAAACGATATTCTCTCATTTTATTCTCTATTGGTGCCACTCCTAATTTGTTTGTAATAACCTCATTATGTATACAGTCTTTTCTTGTATGACCACTCATCCATCTCAACATCTTCATTTCTGTCACAGACATCTTTTGTACATGTTGATGATTAACTGCCCAACACTCAGAACCATAAAACATGACAGGCCTAATTGTTGCTCTATAATATTTATCTTTTAACTTTAATGGTATCTTCTTATCACAAAGAATACCTTATGCTCCTCTCCATTTTAACCAACCAGCATTAATTTTATGTGTAACATCTCCATCAATTCTTTCATCACTCTGAAAAATTGACCCTAGGTATTTAAAACTTCCTTTTGGGAGATACAATGTGTGCCAATTTTAATTTCTATCTCCCCTGAGGTATCCAAATGATCATACTTACATTCCATATATTTTGTCTTTGTTCTACTAAGTCGGAGGCCTTTGCTTTCTAATGTTTCTCTCCATAGTTCTAATTTTCTATTAACTTTTTCCTTAGACTCCTCCACTAATACAATGTCATCTGCAAATAATATACACCAAGGTACTTCATCTTGAATATGTTTTGTTAACTCATCCATCACCATTATAAATAAGTATGGACTTAAAGTTGATCTTTGATGTAACCCAATATTAACTTCAAAGAAGTCTGTCACTTTTATATTTCCACAAAAATAGCAGACATAGGATGTGCATATGAATTGGTTAAAATACAGCGTAAGTTGCAGATACAGCAGCCCATGCTATTTGCACTTCATCGTAGTATTCTTCATGGTAGATCCCTCCCACTAATTTCCTTGTTAATGTTACTGCTGTTATGCAGAGCCAGGTCATGGTTCACTTAAGAGAGGAAAGGGACGTTGCTCTCAAACAGCAAAAGCAATTACAACAAGAGCTGGTATGTGGTAGAAATTATCTATTGCTAATTTTTTATTGGGAAAGAAGGGAACCACTTATATGCAATATTCAGTTAAATGGTGCTCGAAATTCAGCTTAGTTTGGGAGTTTTGTTTATTTCTCTTATCCGGATCCATTTCAGGAGTTCATAAAGAAGAGTCAACTCCGTAAGAGTAAAGCCAGCTTGTCATTAAAGTTCACTATTATCGTCGCCTTCATCGGTGTCTTAATCGGTTATATATTCAGCCTCACATTTCATGCGCGTTCTAGTGGAATTCAAGCCGACCAGTGATCCTTTTATGAAGTTTGTAAACCCAACATCGCATGTGTCACCCTTTTCTTTGATCTATGTATCTGTTGCTCACTGTTTCTGAAGCTTTTCAAATTAACCTTTTCTTTTTTTGGTGAGCAGGTTTGTCATGATTCTTTTCTTGCATGTAAATTCATCTTGTATCTGATTGATTAAACCTGCCTGCCTTCATATGACCCAAATGCCAAATAATCTGTATTCTATAAAGGCTGCCGCTTGTGGCGCTTAGTCATTGTTGATTATGACACATCTCTTGCCGGTTCTTCCTCAGCTGCATTTTGTTTCATTTCCTCGTAAAATTTGGACCGCATAGTACATAGCGCATGAGACATAATGCTCTCTGTTGTAGGTAGAGGTTATAGTAGATCGACGTACATCATACACAGAGTGTTTGCTCCTTTCTTTTACTGGAATTATGTGCGTGTGTGCATGTGCTTGTATGTGTGTGTGCACGTGTGAGAGAGAGAGAGAGAGGTCAGAAGAAGATCAACGTTCTTCTTTCTCGTGGGACTGAGTTATCTTCTTTGAGTAAAACATCATGTTGATACAACCAACAAATAAAAGAATAGGAGCCATCGAGACCAACTCATTGGAATAAATTTGACTTCAGAACCAAGGATCAGTGACACTCGAAGGTTGATGAAACCACGGATCAGAAGGCTCACGGATTACGTGTTCTGCGCCTGATTGATGCTTTGCCTGTCGTCGAGTTTTTCAAAGAGGATCGTTGCCTTCTCTTGCAAGCAGCAAGAGCAGATGCTTTCGTATGAAGCCGGAGTTCAGTTTTTGTGGCTTACTTTTTCCTGTTCAGAAGTTGACTAAAAATAGGCTTATAGAATCATAGTTTCATTATGCTATTGCACGCATTGAGTTTGTCCCAACTAAATCATCCTTAGAAATACAACGTTTTCGACCACCATCAATCTGGTCTTTCACTATCGGCTATCTATCATGAGGTCGGTTGTTTGATCTTTTGGCACTGCACTAGATTCATCTAGCATGCGTGGCCTTTTGACCTTGCGAAGACCCTACGGTTCAGTAAACATTGCTTATTATGACCAACTGCTACGACCCGTGTGAGGAGGCTTTTGGATTACAAAGATTAGGTTAGAACCCTAACACACAGACGCACAACTAATTGCTATGACCCATGTGAGGAGGTTTTTGGATTAGGTTAGAACCCTAACAGAAAACGTACACACAAATGAGAACTAAAAGGAGAAAGTTTTGAATTGAAAAAGTAGAGAACTTTTCTATGTTACATTGATGCGCAAAATGTTTTCTATTTTATCATCTCAGAGGGGAGCAACTCCTATGAATACTTAACAAAGCCATAGTCAGAACATGGAAGTATAGGCAACTTTGCATTTTGTCGAGCAACAAGAAACTCAGATACGCCACAAAACCACGTATAGACAGGCCATGGACCAGATCTCCTGGACAGCAGTTTCATTCCCTTCTTTTCTTCTTTTCCTTCTCGGATTTTCCGATTGAATTCTTCTTCTGCAAGAAGCAAAGATGCACGAAGATGAACCAAGTCAAATGAAAAAAAAAATCACATCTGCAAAGTGAAACTTCAAGTTCCGAATCCGCTTACCATTATGATAACCAATCGAACAAACACTTCGACGAAATTAATGGAAAGCTCAAGGGAGTGTTTCACATAATCCATGTCACCGTAATGGGCCTTCTCGATGACCTTTTGTGTGTCCACAACTATGTAGCCCAAGAAGATCAGCAACCCAAAATAGATCTATAAAGAACAAAACAAGCACAAATTGATCAAAGCATTCACATTTTGGCCTTCTCCCTAGGAAGTGGAAAAAAAATAGCTGATGCAAAAAACGTTGTCACTTTAACAGGACTTTAAGATCATATGATGCAGGCACACACCTCAAATTTGAAGACAGCCGTAGAACCGCCAAAGATTGAAGATGCAATCTGCAACCACAGGCGTATTGAGATGCCAGACGAGAGCAGACCTTGAAGGTAGAGGTACTCTCGCCTCCTTCCAAGGATTGCTGCTGCGGAAAAACAAGCAAAGGCCAAGGAAGTCACCACAAATGCAGTAACTAAGATGCTGCAATTAAACAAAAGAAGTACAACATAAGCTATCGTGCTATCGCAAATCGTTCAAAACATCACAGCTAATACACCCCCAATGTTACAAAACAAAGGGTAAGCACGAATAAGGAAAACGATAAATATATAAAAATTGATTTCTAATTCTGGAAAAATAAATAAGCCCAAGGGAGAGAGCAACGGAGAGGGAGAAAAGAATGAAGATGAAGAAGCTACATGAAGAAGGCAATAATCGCACTTAAGGAGCATTTAAGCACGCTAATGACAACGTGCTGGAGGATCCCGACTCCGGAAAAATATTCATGAAGTTAGGTAGCGCATCATTGACAACATATGCTGAGGCTTTACAACTCCAGAACACCGTTCCTGAAGTTCAAAGTCACGGTAAAACCTCAAGTACAAACAGAGAGCTTGTATAAAACCTCTGAACTAAGTTGTAAGATAGTGGATCACAGATAAGTAGCAAGAAATTCTAAAATGCTCAGAAAACAAAAGCAACTGAAGACACTGGCAACAATGGTCTCAACTAAAAAATCACCAACACCAAACGTGCGACAAGCAGGGGGACGGAATCCTCCAATATATTCCCAACACAAAAACGCGAGATCTTGCAAAATCTAGCACAAGCAGCTATTTAACTCACACACAAGACATTATACAAAACGATGGCCTGGATTTTTTTTGTATCCATCTTAGCCGCAAGCTGCTACTACGCCCTTGGAGGTCACAGAAATACAAGCCATGGTTGCCTGGTCGTTCCCCACCAGAAACAATGAAAATTGCTAGAAGCATAACACAACAGCTTCAACAAGAGAACTATACACAACCCAAATAATTTTAGAAGGAAATTTAATACTCGCCATGTGAATAATTCGTTTCACATGGACAAGCCGAAAAGTAAGAACAGGAACTCCCTACGAATAACTATCTGTTCTTCGAAGAGAAGGTTTAGCACGGAAAACAGATGCTAAAGAGAAACTAAAGAAATCGCTTACGCAAACCAAGAGTCCCACCTTGGATCCACATCAATAACGAATTCCATTAGCGGTCCCATCGTAGCACCTTTACATACAGCCGCAACCATCAAAATACCAACTCTTTTACTCTGCAAAACACCATTCAGACCACCAAATTTACTTGCGGGGCACACGAAAAAGCGCATGGAATTATTATTTGACTGATGCACATAAATCATCAAAATCATGAACGTAGAAAGAAAAGGAGACCAACGGAATGGTGCCCATTCCGATCGTTGCATATATCTAGAAAAGCCTTACGTAAAGAAAACCAGAGCCACGTGAGCACAAACTTTCTCGGCGTATATTAGACACACAAAAGAACAAAACGGATGGGGGAAATTTTCCCAACGTTTCCCTGCACTAAAGCAAAGGGAGAAAGAAAACACGGGGTCCATCGATTTCACCAAGAATTAAGTCCCACGTCTAATTTTTCCATCCAAAAAAGAAACAGGTCCCGTAAACGCAAATTCTCGATCTAAAACTAAGAGCGGAACATGAAGAAAAATCGGCATAAAACCCCAAATTACACAAAGAACACCGGCAAGCTTGCTATTTCCCTGAAAAAGTGTACAGTTAACAATCAAAAGAAACCCAAGAAATTACCTGATCGAGAGAGTAAGGAGAGGTCGAAACCAGCCAGGTGATGCTTGCCATGCAACCAAGAAACGTCAGCGTACCTCCAATGTTCCAAAGAAGGTGACAGTAAACCCCGGAAGCCGACGCCATTAACGCAAGGCACAGCGAGAGGTAAACCTAGAAACGCCGAACTCAAAGAAAACAAAGGCAACGCCCGGAATCATCCCCAGAGAGAGAAAAGGGAAAGGAAATAGAAACCGGCTCTCACTCGCTTGAGATGATCCTGCACGGCCGGCGGGATCTGCCGAAGATTCTTCAGGGACGCCGAGGGTCCCTCCGGGAAGAAGGACGCGAAGGTAGACATCTTCAAAGCTCCCTTTCTTCTTTTCGAAATTTCCAAACCGACAAACTGAGCGATCATCGAGCCAATTTATATAGAGAGCCCCGGAGCCATTTTTACATTTGTACCCTTAATCTAATCTTTTAAAAGTACGTCTTAGATATTAACTTTATTCTAGCGATATGCTTCTAAATTTTATCCATAATCGTTTTCTAAAATAGCGTCATTTTAGCGATACCGGGTTGGGGCACAGGCATTTATTTCAAATATTGCCCCACATCTGTCATTTCTTATGTCCCGGATTCTTCTGGAGTTTTCTGGAGACCCGAATCGGGAATAAGGGTCGCTTTCTTGGTGTTAGTCAGGAAGGTCCGGTGGGCCATACCAGGGGTAGACCTGACCACGTCGCGAGTGCCTTAGATGCTGTCCATCTAAAACGATAAACGGCCAACGTATAGCATTTTCTTTCTTGGCAACCATTTGGACCGGATGCCCTTCATTTATAACGCATGAAAGGCAAACCAAGAGAACTTCATTTAAAAGTATCCACTATTATATATAAATATTATATAATATATAAAGAACATAGTTATAGTTGGATCTATGAGATCAACGGTTAAAAATTAAATTAAAAAAAAAGAACTACCTTCATACTCTTTTACCGTTTGTAAGTTATTTTAAAATTTCTTCGTTTAGTTGTGGTTAATTGGTTCAAAGACCTTCATAGGCTAATTAGGATGTTGGCTTACATGGATGGTGTTTTTACTCGAAAGAAGTCAAGAGTTCCATCTCCGAGGTGTACACCTTGTAGAGGTTTGGGCTTCAGCCTGGGTCTCCAAACAGCTTCACTTCGCTGTATGGGTCTCAAAAAAAAAATCAATCTAAGTCGGATTTGAGCTTGTATTTTTTTTTTTGTGTGTGAGGCGAAGTCTAGTTGTGTGAGGTTTCTGCCTATTTTACATCTCAATTTCTTTAATTAATTAAACTGCAGTCAACGGGTCGGACCTGATCAGGAAATTATGTAGCAAGTCTCTACCCATTTGACATGTTAATTTCCGTGCAATTGATGCAGTCAACGCATTGGATCTACCCAACTCTTAATTCAACTGTTACATTGTGATTAATTGGATTTTAAACTTACTAAATGCATATATTAATATTCATTTACTTTAAAATAAGTTAAACATCTTGTAAGTAAACCCCCCCTTTTAAATCATGACCAACCAAGCATTGGGTCGAGTCGAAAGGGCGTGGGCGTAGTCATCCATCGATCCCCCAGGGCTGCATGCATGAAGCAACACAGTTTGAGAGGGGTCTCTCATCGAGATATTGCTGGTCATACACCACAAAAAAATCCGTTTTGAACCATGTAAATTCCATGGTTCCATATAAATAAAGCTTACATTTTATTCAAGCATATGCAGTAGCGGACCTCAAAAATTTTATGGGCTGAGACAAAGTTCAAGTGAGTAAAATTCACAAAACTTATATATATAAGCAATGTCATGAATGCATACACTCATTTGTGTTTATATATATATATATATATATATATATATATATATATATATATATATATATATAAAAGGAATGTCGTGAATACACACTCATTTGTGTCCAAACATCCTTAAATATCACAATCGTTCTATCAGTGACATCAACCTAAATTAAAAAAGCAAAAAATACTATTTTATTTTTTACGTTAATGCACCTAGTATTATTTTACTTTTTTTTAAAGATCTTAATTGTTGATCTCAAATAGATGAGTTTGTTCTTGAACTATATATATAAAGGGAACTATGAGGAACCCATTAGAACCGTTCAATCTTTGACATGAATGGTTAAGGTGATAATAAGGGGCACTAAATGCAACCTCAAAAGAATATTTACTTTTAAATTCAAATCTCTACCATTGATCATATCACTTAAAAAGTAGAAATGATGATTATATTTTCTATTTTGGTGGGTTACTTGTATATATATAGAGAGAGAGGTTTGGTTGCGGATCATCAAAGCATAAAGTCCTTCTTAGTAAATGAGAGCATCTTCTTTCCAAATTTGGTTGGATGGAAATAACAAATAGAAAGGTTGTTTGAATTTCAAAGCGCAATTTTCATGAGTTTTAGAAAAGCATTATTTTCCTTGTCTGCTCCTACATATTTGTAGAGCTTTTCTGCTTTTTCTTTTTTTCACTAGAATAGAAATGGTTCAATATGGTTGCCTCTTTGGATTCCTTTAACAATTACTAAATATTTTAATTACAATAATTTTCTGAAAATTTAATTAAGCACGACTCTTATGATTAAGAGATGACCAACCTGATAACCATAGAATTATTGTGGCCATTGTGACCATTAAAGTGTTGAGTTATGAGAGGCAAAGGGTCAATGAGAGAAGAAGTGGCTTCTCTTTCTACGGTGACAATGTGTACTGAAAAAGGAATTTCTCATGACTCTCTCTCTCTCCTCCATTCTCTACCGCGAAAGTTGGCAAGTAGTTGGCCGATGAGGTGCTCTTCTTGATTGAGAGTAGGGAATTTAGATAATGTGAACACACCTCTCCTCTCCGTTTTCGATCACCGTTCTTCCGTTGACAGAGTCAGTCGTGGTAGCAACCAGAGCGTTAGCTCAGATGGAAGGGTTCTCTGACTCCCAAGCTGCAGGTGGTGGGTTCGATTTCCGTGGGAGTACATGCGTGTGTGCTAGGCTTTAATCTCAACAAAAAGAAAAGCTGGTCGTTGTTGCTTGGCGTCGTTGGTAGGATTCAACTTTGGCTGTAAGGGGGAGGTCATATTCCATCTTCCCCACCGCAGCTTTTTAAGGAGAAAGTATAGTCCATGGTTGAATCCATCACCTCACCCTATGAAAAGGTATAACTCACGGTTAAATTCATGAGTTATATAATACATACTCATGGTATTCGGTTTGGTTCAATTCTGATTATATCACGGTTTGGAGTAGCAGTTTGGTTGAGGTTGAATGTAGAACTGAACCAAACCGGACTGTGAACACACCTAGATTGGGCTATTCTAATAAGAATTTTAATACTATTCATGATATTAGCGCTCAGCTATAACAATTTAACGGCATGCAATAAAAGGTAAGGTGATTGATAAAGTAAAATTGATGTTAAAGTAAATTAACAATGAAAAGTTTCTTCCCGATATGTTTCCTTCATTTGACATTGAGTACTTTATATTAATAAGTATAATATTAAAGAATGCCCTTTACTGAAATGGAGAACCACAGTTTAGAACCAAACAAAACTAGCAGTGATGGTTTGGTTTGGTTCAGCTACATGATTTATTATAGTTTGGTTGGTCCTTGAAAATTTGAGAGCCATTGTATTGGTTTCATTCGAGGTTGAATCTTGAACAAATCAAACCATGAACACACCCTTACATGTTATAGTGTTAAGTTTCATAACATCTTTAAATAAATATTATAAAGCAATAGTCAGACTAACAATGTTAGATGGAGTTTAGTGTTGGTGATCATCATCACATACAAAAGGTGTTCATGACAGAAATGAAGATATTGAGAACAATGTTACATGGTTGGTTCGAAACACCGCCGCTAACCGTGGTTTAAATATTTTTTTAAAACACTTTATCACAAGAGGCACATTGCTCCTGTTTTTAAAAAAAAAACCTTCACCAACAGTTACAAAACTAGAATAAGGATCGCCTTAAAACCAACAGTTCTGAACCAGAACTGAAACCGACCCCTGAGCGGTTTGGTTCCGCTTCCAGGTATGTCTACAACAGGTTATCTTTGTGTGACATGAATGGAAAGGAGTTGGCCATTCATATAGACAGAAATCAATAGCCACATTCGATAGTTGCCTAAGCTGAAATCCCTAATTGAAGTGGATTCCTCTCTCTCTCTCAGGAAACCCGAGAGTACGATTAGCATTGTCAATAGTGTTAGATTAGCTTGCTATCTCTGATGGATCTACGGTAGCTTCCATGCATCAACCAGTGTTATGTTATAATACAGAAGTTGTGTTATAAAGGTTCAATGTACACTATGAACAGTGTGCAAGGATCATCGAGGAACATTGAGAAAAGGACCAGTGTGAATGGCAAAGATGCGGTATCCTTTTTGTGTTTCTACTGCATTGAGGCCTCCAAAGTCACTTTGGTTTTATGAGATGGACGATGTTCAAAAGAATAACAAAGTATAGAGTAAAATTTCTACTGTTCACAGTTCTCAACAAATCCAATGACGAGAAAGATTGGAATACATCGCCACTCTAGCCATTTTAACCATTGAGCTTAACAGAAGGGAAACGAAAGGGTCTGCCTGCTAATAACTAAACAGAAACAGGAAAGATTGTTATCATTATCACGCCATATTTAACTAAAATGGTGCCAGGTTTAAGAATGCATGCCACTTCAACCCCAATGCTTTCTAGGTCTCCGTAAAAATCATAAGCAAATCTGCATTTCTCCAAATTCCATTAACAAGGTAGATGTATTATCAATCTTTCAAGTATGAAACAAAGGAGTTTGAACTAATGGTGAGTTTGATACGATAGTCTTCTGCATCAAAATCCGAAATAAACAGCCAGTGAATCTAAAACTTCCCCTACATATGCAACTTTCAGATTCATATTTGTAGTTTCCCTAAAAAAAGTGGCTTTCATGTTCATATCTAAACAGAAGTACAGCTATGGGCCAAGAGTCTGATCTTAATATTCAGATCTCAAATCCGAGCTCAAGATGCAGCATCCAAAAGGCACATTGGGATCAGAGAAAAAGGTTAGATAATCTAGAAATACTAGGGCCCTCATCAGCTGAGGATGTCTAAAGAAAATTTCTTAATTGATGGAACGGAGCAAATTAGCCACTTTGTTGTCTACTGACCACCTTCCAGATCTTAAATAAATGGCCATGCAACAAGCCTCATGGTTTATCTTCTTTAGATAAGAAATAAATAATGGCACATCAAATTCCAGGTAAATGGTTTATTCTTAACCGATTTATAGATATACCACATGCAAAGTGTTCAGTAACAGATCTCTCAGCCATAACAACGGATGGGATCATTGCATCGTTTCTCAGCAGACTGCTTAAAACCAAAGCGACCACCCTTAGCAAGGTACTGTTGATGGTACTCCTCAGCTCTGTAGAACTTTTTCGCAGGGAGGATTTCTGTAACAATTTTTCTGCTCAAGACCTTCTCTTGCTGCTTCGATGATTTAAGAGCGGCTTTCTCCTGCTCCGGCGTGTAAAAGTATATTCCGGAGCGGTACTGTGTACCCACATCATTACCCTGAAGCAAAATTCAAAGACGAGCAATCAACTTTCCATATGAAAATAACACTCTCGGCAGAATTAACTACTATTTAAGTGAACAACTATGATGATGAAAAGAACACAATACGCTTTCTATTATCTCGTCTAACTTTGACGAAGACTGTGTTCTAGCCCTACAACAGCTTAACATAAACGTTGATGTCCACTATAATGTTGGAATATACCACATCCGTTGTTATGGGTCCAACCCAAGCAGAGAAAATTGAAGACCGACTTGACACTGTAAAATCAAAGTCATCCTTCTTCAGTTGGACCCCGCAGGTTATCTACCAGCATTTTTTGACCATATATTCTTGAATATCTTGCTTAAGGAACAACTAAATGGTTGATTGCAACAGTAAAGATTATCGACCCAGAGCAGACTTTCAACAATTTTTTCCTATCTTTTCTTTTGTTTATAATTTCCTCTCAAATAAATTTTCAAAGATTTGGCACAAGTCTGAGTCATGGTCAGATTGGAATATAATAAAATCTCATACGCTCAGCATCAAGTTTGGATAATTTTCTCTAATCAAGATAATAACAAGATTCTCTAGAAGGATGGGGAATTTTAGACAGCTAAAAGAGGGAGATTGTGAGATGATTCAAAAAATAGTCTAGAGCAGCAAGGTCATGAGTGTCTTTTTTAAGTGACTAAGATGAACTGAAGTAATAGTGAAGACAGAAGTGCCTCCGATATCACCCCCTAGGGCACCAGAAGATTCAGTAAATCCACATAGAGATGATGAACATGACGTGGTACATCCAAAAACCGGCCATGGCATCTCTTGCTAGAAGAATGGGATAGTTCACCATCCATTACATAAATGATACTCATTGCCTGTACTGGTATTAGCATAGCATGGTCGAAGCTGATGGTTTCAAAAACGAAAGTCATGAGAAGGCTAAGATGACCCAGTATATAGACAAGATCATGACAAAGTATTCATTAAAGACCTGGCTAGGCAATAATCACGGGCAAAGGGTCAGAAGTACCATTTTATAGAGTTCGCTACATATGTGGTACTAGCGGCACCACAAGTCAAACCTATAATCTACAAAATCTTGAAGGATAATAGGTCACACTTGCCGTTATATCTGCAAGAACAAGGATTAATGCGGATTATGATGAGAATTTAGCCCCAGTAGTTAGAACGAGGACAATGAGGACCTTGATGATTAGTGAATAAGTATAAAAAGATACTTCTCCCACCTGGCATGCATATTCTTCATGTCCATCCTTTGCAGCCTATCTAGGAATTTTAGGGAATCCAAAAAGTTCTCCTAACACGGTCTGACACGCAAATAAGCATATTTTGACTTCAAACTTTGTCTCTCGCTATGGTCAAAAAAGAAATCAGGTGCAATTTTCTTATATAATGGCGAACTGATGATGTTAAGGGGAAACCACAAGCTGGTGTTTTCATTTTGACAAAGGTTGGATTCGTTAGATATTTCATAGGGATTGAAGCAGATAACTTTCAAAGTGATCTTAAATTAAGTTTGACACTGATGTTATTGGTAGATCTGGTGAAACTTTGGCCACTGCAACCTCAAGATGCATGCGTAAATGGGCTCCTACTGTAAGACCTAGTCGGTTAAGAAGAGACGGTTGGAGCACTCTGATGAGGGAAGTGAATACTATCTTGTAGTTTACGTTGCAAGTCAAGCAACATTATCTTAAACATACATAGAGAATTAATTGAGTCATCTAATTCTAATTTGAATCTCAGTACTTAGGGATGTTCCTATTGGCAATGCAACAACAATCGATCAACATCCCACAAGAGACTTCTCTGTACCTTTTGGACAATTAACTCAAATATTGTGTTGCATGCACAACAACAAAGTTCACTAAACCTAAGGAATAAAGTACCGAAGCAACAACCTCGATGGAATTGCATGCTTACAAAGTTCTCACGATCCGATGAGACCATAAATACTAAAATTAACTTGGCCACCATAAATTTTATGGAAGAAGTACATTTCATGTCATGCCCAAATAACGAAGATAACATTAGCTGCTAATCTAACATAGAGAGAATTCGCTTTGGAGAACCCAAGTAGAGCATCATCGTCCAGTATCGCGATTCAATTTTCCAAACAAGCATCGATCTCTTAAGCACAAAACATCCACCCAACTCCACAACAAACAAATTTATAGCAATTAGGACCTTGTATATACTAAACTCATGAGTTCCATCAAACATGGAGCCTTTCCAAATGAAGCACCAAAAACGCCACAATATAAATTTTATTGTGTGTGTGTGTGTGCATGAATGTATTTATGTATAACTTTCCTTTCCCAAATGAAAGAAAATGCCCACCATTCTTAGAAAAGAGGGAGAATCAAAAGACCTGGCGATTGAGGGTGGTGGGGTCGTGCCGAGCCCAGAAGACGTCAAGCAGAGTTTCATAAGAGCACTCTTTGGGGTTGTATTGAACCCTGACGACCTCGTTATGGTTGGTGGTGCCGGAGCAGACGTCGTTGTAAGTCGGGTTATGCAATACGCCGTGCGAGTACCCGACCTCGGTCCGGGTGACGCCTGGAACTCTCTGGTAAGCGAGCTCCACGCCCCAGAAGCAGCCGGCGCCAAACTGCGCGAATTGCTGGCCAGGCGCCGGGATGTCGTCATCGGGCCCCTGCGCCAGAGCCGACGAGTCGACCGATGTTGCCGACGAGGCCCGAGGAGCTCCCAGGCCGAAATTCCCCAGCCAATTCATGGTGGTGATGCTTTTCCTGCCGCGACAGGTTGCGGTAGGTGATAAGGAAAGAAGATGATTGACCGAGAGCGGGACAAGAGATGAAGAGGAGAAGGAAAGGGGATGAGAGAGGTGGCAGATGGCGGGAGGGGTGGCCGACCGGAGGCCCAGCATCCTCTCCAGTGTGTGTATGTGTGCGTGCGCGCCTGCGTGAGTTCGTGCTATGGTGGGTGTGTTGAAGAAGAGAAATGAGGAAGGAATGTGTGGGAACGGTCCTATGTACGTGGCCTTGATTTACAGACCGTTCGAGTGAGTGTCTTCTTTGTTGTGATGGTGGGAGGGACCATGTCTGGCAATCACCACCCTACCCCACCTGATTGGGGCCAACCCACCCCGTCTCGGGTGGGTTACGACCATATGATATGATAGCTTCTTTTCAGCAATATATTGAAATGTATCAACCATATGGTATGATCGTTTCATATCGATGGGCTTTTGGATACTGCCTGCATACATGTGCACTCGCAAATGACCTCCATATTGTAAGATACGTGTATCAATGCGTAGAATGATTTCGCAATTCACATGAAAGTTATTGAAATTGTGATCTGGTCAAGCTTGACATTCCACCCTTAATACAAACTTGAAGGAAAGTTGAGCAACTCTTTGCTTGAAGTTTCCAATAAAAGGATACGAGTTTATGCTGTGAAAGGAAGCTCATCAATAAAACCAAAACCATAAAAGATTCCTCTCATTACTAAGTGGGGCTGGCTGTATGCATCTTTAATTAGTTATTACAAAGTAATATTCTAACGTTTTTGCGATATTACCATTTAACTCCAAGAAGCATAATTGTATTTTATTGTTTTCTTATATTATTTTCTCACCAAAGATTCATCTGGCTGCTCCCCAAGTGTCCTACCATTTTAATTGGTGCCTTTCTTATTTATTTTCTGTGACGGTGACAAGTTTATTCTGAGAACCTCACCGAGGACTTTTTTTTCTTTTTTGATGCAATCATGCAGCCACTTTAACATTTTTATTTCTGCCATGAGTATTATTTGTCGATGTGTGACCGCCCAACATAAATACCATAGAGTATTGCAGGTGTTATGCAGGTATGGTGAAGAAAATGGTCGTAAAGGGCTTCCTGTTTAACCTTGTTTCTATCATACAAGGGAGCAAGATCAGCAGTTTTGACAAGATGTCAACTTTTTAAGCACTGGACTTGAGCATTATCAGTTTCTCACTCAGATTCAGATGAGTTAATGGCTAATCGTATAAGAATAACTAACTGCATATATCTTTATATGTAAGGTAATGTCGAATTTGCAACAGTTTAGACTCGCAGAAACAGACTGTTTTCCACCTTTATTTTACAAGGAAAGAAGAGAAAAGTATCTCTCTGACGCCGTGCCATATATTGGTGGAACACAATTGTTTGGTGGAAAACACTTTCCATGTTGAAACCATGAACCAGCTATCAAAATCAACACTTTCATTCCCCCTTTTGGTGTTTCCCGTCGGACTGTAAAAGGCTGCCGTGACATCCAGTTTGGTTACCGCACAATGGGTCTTCTTGAAGTGCCTCTGCCCTTGCTTGACTGCAGAATATAAGAAAACACTATACCAGTTATAATTAACATGAGATGTGTAATAATTATTGAAACTAGTCAAGTACCCTCGAATAAGGGAATACTTTTCAGAAAACATGATGCTTTCTGAGCTTAAAAGGCCGTCTTGATATGTTTCGTGCAGTGGGTGTGGCCAAAGAGAGATGCACACCCCGGGTATGGATGGAACTCACGACCTTCAACTTGTGAGGTGCCCCCCCACCCACCCTAGCCAGGTGAGAGGGATCACTTGTTGCACGATGCTCCTTTATATTAAATATCATTTTGTATACTCGAGTTGAACGCACTAGAACTCTAAAACTCAAGTTCAATATGTTAGGAGAAAATTGAGATGGATGTACGTGGAATGCTCAAGCGCCATGGAATTGGCTAACTATACACCTTTTCTAGCGTATAGGTTGGAGTTCATAAAAGCAAAGAGCATGCCTTTAAACCCTTAATAATAAAAACAAGCAAGTAAAAAGCCTATATGGCTTTTGCGAATAAAGATCACATATGCATGGTTACCATAGATCATTTTCTATGATAATTTTGTTTTCTAATGTGCAATGTGTTCAACAACAACAAAAACAACTAAGCCTTTTCTCGTACTAGACGGGATCAACTACATGGATTCTTTGTTTCCAGAGATCCCTATCGTGTGCCATGTTAGCAGTTGACTCATAATAAGCTATTTGTTTCTTTCCAACACTTTTGTGGTCGTCCTTCGGCTCTTTTAATACTTTCCAAATTTAGTTTAGGTTCTTCTTTTGATATTCTTTCTATATGTCCAAACCATCTGAAACGATATTCTCTCATTTTGTCCTCTATTGGTGCCACTCCTAATTTGTTTCTAATAACCTCATTATGTATACGGTCTTTTCTTATATGACCACTCATCCATCTCAACATCTTCATTTCTGTCACAGACATCTTTTGTACACTAATGTGCAATTCATTTGAGTACTTAAAATTGCTCATATTCATGGGCATCACAAACTAAATGGAAGTGATATACTGATATATAGAGGACAAGTGAGAGTGCTAATGACAGAAGAAACTTTAGCAGAAATCCCCAAATATCTCCTCCAGGAGCTTACTCGTAGATCCAAGGGAGAAGGCTGCTCTTCCAGGCTACAGTACCCTCCGGGAACCACAGGGCAATCTCCTTTCTTGCACTCTCTACCGAGTCGCTCCCATGGATGACATTCCTGTTAAAGAACAATGGAGATGGTATCAAGTTCCATGAAGCTGCCAGCTAGTTTTAGATCAAAGTAGTTGTAAGGAACAGAAGGAACCAATAACGTGATTATAAGTGCAGCAGAATTGGGCAGCTTCAAAAGATTCAGCTATAACGTCAATACAGGCACATCTGTATCGAACTCCTGACATTCTTTGAGAGAGCGAAACAATTCTAGACTTCAAACTCCGTTTCACTTTCATATCTCTACTGAACAACCCTTCTGTTCTTTGTACCATAAAAGCAGGTGCACAAGGCAAGATTGATGCTTCGTGCAATAACAGCGCATGAATGAAAGCTAGCTAATGTTTCATGAGGTAACTGGTGTGCACCGTCGTGCAATCAGTCTGGCTTCCATAAAATCGGCAGGGTCCAACAATTTCAAGTATGTTAAATATGTTCTTCAGGTGGGCACTGAATAAAGAAAACGACGCTTAAGCGGATATACATTGCGGTGTACATGGTTTTCTTGTTCTTCAGGAGCCTATCTAATCCAAATTTTGAGAAGTGAAAGTGTAGTCCATGCTTATACTGTAGTCTCTAATCGTAGGCCAGAATTCAAACTATTGGATATTTCTTGAGCTCATGGCAACTCCATTCACCACAGAAGGTTTAGAATATAGGCCGTTCTTGTAACCTTCGGATATAACCGTAGGTCATTTGCCTCACCCGAGGAAGTTTTTTACGTCTGCCACTCAACATTGGTGACGGCAAGTGCCCTCACCTCTTAAACGGATGACACCCACAAGCTGCGGGGATCGAATCTGGGGCATCTGTTATCAGCAAATTTTGCTAATAATCCTTTCTTCCGCTGTTGTTTCCCGTGAAAATCTTTCCAGCAAACAGCGACGTATCCGCCGTTCATTCACATGGAAGAGCCCACAGTAAATGGACATCATCAGGCCAATGGTTTCCGTCCATTACCAAAATGGACGGTAGAGATCCACAAACAAGTTTCTTTCAGTATGAACTGAACCGGTCCATTTTTCAGTCTAAAGATTAGCTGGATCCGACCCCACAAAAGTCTCCAAAACAAGTGGTGAGCCCCCCGATTACAGTCAGAGCCGACGATGGACGATGGACATGACTTTGGCACCAAGCAAAGAACTTGAACCCTGCTCATAAACCTGATTATAGACCAGATTTTCGGGTTAAACCTGGATTTCTTATGTTCCTTGAATCGATGTTGCAAGGTAGATTATAGACCATCAATCACCATCATCTAACTCTTTCTCTCCCAAACTGAATGAGCCAAAGAATTTCATCTCCCAAATGCATAAAGAACACATCTAATATGTTCAACTTAATGAACCCAAACAACAGAAAGTACCTGCCAACTTCGACTGCGTAGTCGCCACGGATGGTTCCGGGAACAGAATCAGCTGGCTTCGTGGCTCCAATGATCTTCCGAGCCCCGGCAACGACGTACTTGCCTTCCCACACCATTGCAGCAACAGGGCCAGATGTGATGAAGTCGACAAGGAAACCAAAGAATGGTCTCTCCTTAAGTTCTTGATAGTGCTTCTCAGCAAGTGCGGGAGTGACGGTCATAAGCTTCAGACCTGAATTACTAAGGACCTGAATCAATGCAGTGCACCCAAAAGAATTCCATGCAATAAAAATAATTCGCCTGTGAGTTTGATCTGGATTCTCACATTTTGAGAATCCCAATCAGATTCTAATAAAATCCAACCACTGGATAGATGAACCGAGTGTGGCAACTTGTAAATCAGCTTCAATAACACTCAGATAATTGAATTCTCTCAACTTGAGAGAAACCAAAAGCGCGAGAGAACCGATCTCTCTGACATGAGTGCCATCCAGAGGCAAACTACACCAACATTAATTTCTTTAAAAATTACCAGAGGAAGCCGAAGAGAACCCACATTTTACCTTTCAAATGGAAACCTTTCTTCTCAAATCGAGCAATAATCTCGCCCACCTGGATGAAGAGTGAAATTAGGAAATCAAACCAAAAATACAGATTTCTTGCCATCTCTTTCAAATGGAAATAAGGATTGAAAGATCCGACGGAGTTTTAGCAGTTTGATTCAATCTCACTTACAGCCATTAATTTAAGCAGAATGACGAATGGGCAAGTTAGAAATCCCAACTTAGATATCTTTGAGCTAATTATTCGTGCACCGCCACCAATGTAACTAGATTCATCAAAAAGATGCAGACATCTAAAATGAAAAATGCCCAAATGAAATAGTCTCCAAATAATGGTGCTCTAAAAATCTTTCCTTTTCGAATAATGAAATGCTAATCATGTTCCAAAATCAACAGAAAAAAATGATATTTGCTTCTTGAAATGGTTTCCTTGATCCAAAAATACGCCCCAGAGAGAGAGACGAACCAGGCCTCTTTGGACTGCGTCAGGCTTGATCATGATGAAGGTTTGCTCCATCTCTCTCTCTCTCTCTCTCTCTCTCTCTCTCTCTCTCCTAGTGAGAGGGGATCTATTACCACTCCTATTCACTTCTTCCTGTAAACGGAAGTGGTAAATAGATACCTTCAAACCCTAGTGTTCATAAGGAATAAACTCCCTTGATTCCTTGGGTTAATTGCTCGACCGCCATCTCGTTGAAAAAACAGCAGTTAGATTTCACAAATTCATTTCAATAGGAATGTATCATCGCCTATTCTTTCTACACATAATACTAACTTTAGTTACCTCATGACAATATATAGATGCTTTCTATGTGGTTTAATATTTTCCCCATCAAAATGGACTTAGGTATGTCCAATTCCGGTTTCAAAACTGTCGGGATAGTTGCAGCATGGAAACCATTTCTATGTGCGATTCGATTCTGGTTTAAACCGTCAAGTTGGTTTGAAACCAGCTATGTCTAAATATAAGTGACCTCTCTACACCAAATACATAAAATCCTATATTACATAATGTCATATTTCTCGTAAATTGTATAATATCAATAAAGATACAAGTAATGTGATAACTGTCTACCTTGCAATGGCACTGTTATTACCTTTTGTTGAGGCAATGCCAATGACCATAATATGATCTCTTTACATACGCCAGCCATGTTTGACACCTTCAGCATCATGTTGTCGGGGATGTGTAGGACATATGGTGCTCTTCCAACCATGGGATCCTATCTTAAGCTAAGCCGTTCTTACGATGAAAATACTGTTAAGGAGAAAAGATAACTCTATCTAAGATGTCCATATTCTTTAAGGCGACAATAAATACTACCACCAAATATTTGCAGCCATAGCTGTCTGCACAGCCTCAAGGCCTAGGTTTTGCAACAACCATTAGACCCTCCTACTAATTGAAGCTTTGCAATCACTTAAATGATTTTTTGTAATAGAAATAAAGATGTAGAGATGGATGAGTAGTCACCAAGGAAAGACCATATACATAATGAGATTATTAGAAACAATTTGGGAATAGTACTAATAGAAAATAAAATGAGAAAAAATCATTTAAGATGATTTAGACATGTAGAAAGACGACAAAAGGATGCTCTCATAAGAAGATATGAAAAACCCGATTATGAAAATATTAAAAGAGGAAGAGAACAACTACAAAAGTGTTGGAAAGAAACAATAATGAATGATCTAGCTTATTGAGTTAATTGCTAGCATGGCATATGATAAGGTTTTGTGAAAACAAAGAATTCATGTAGATGATCCATCTAGTATGGAAAAAGGCTTAATTGTTGTTGTTGTTGTTGTTGAGTTTATGCATTTCACCTATCTAAAAGTTTACCCATATTCCATTTATATATAACCAAAAACGGCAACATCATAATATTTTGATTAGTGTTTATCTTGTTGACTAGAAATTCAAACTCTGAGTTCGCAGAATGAACTAATTTTGAGCAAGAGTTCACCTTAGAAGATCCACTGCAATCCATTATTCCTCAGTATTGAAGCTCACGGTGTCAAACATGGCTTCATTTTATCATAAGGAAAAATGTATATGGCATACCACCTTCATTGCATTGATATGATCGAGAGAGAACCTACCGAAATACCTTATATCTCCAGTTATAAAGATGCTAGCTAGCTAACGAAGGGTTGGGGTTTTTTGATGCAGCACAAGCAGACAAGGCAAACTAGGCAAGAGGGTTTGAGTGAAGACGTAGGCTGTCACAGTGGCCGATCTATATTGAACCGAGGCACACCCAAAATTTCGAAAATCAATCATAAATTTTATACCCCGGTGTGAAAATAATACATAATTCGCCTCACCTGAAAACAATTCAGGCTATTCACCCCACCACAAAAGAGTTTCTAAATCTGTCATTCGGGCGTGAGGTGATGAAACTCTGTTATTGTGACTAGGATGGTGTTGCACAAACTCACTCACAATGTCCAAAAATATGATCATGTACGATTGAAAAATGATAGAAGAAAGAAAAAGAACACAAAAATTTACATGGTTCGACAACGTGTCTATCTCATAAACAATGAGAAAAGAAGTTTTCACTTCGATATAAAGAAGTGTAGATTACAATCAATGACCTCTCACAATCTTTCTTCTCATAACCCTAACTACTATCCACTATTTTAGGTTTTCATTAGCATGAGGAGTCCATATCTCTTGTTCATTTCTGGATGGAGGAATCCTTTTGTGGTAAGATACTCTTATATTTGAAGTGAAGTCCACATCTACAAAGCACTTGTATTTTATATTTTACTCTTACATTTTTCGATTCCAAGTAAGGCACCTTGCCCTAAAGTGAGTCCGCTCCACTAACCACTAGCTTTGTAAGTCGAATTACTTTATTGCCAATACAAATTCAAGCCACATAAATGGCTCATAAATGTACCAAGCCCTCAGCTTGGTTTGACCTCATCCATCACTTGTTTATTTTGGTTTGAGGACCTAAACAAAGTAAGAAGAGTGGATCATTAAGCTATATGAGCTGAACATGCACGTTGAACTCAGCTTCGCTATATAGAAGTTTTCCGTACATACAATGGCGGATCTACATTTAGCCGAGGTGAGGTGTTAACATGCATGTTGAACTCTGCTTCACTGTGTAGAAGGTTTCCGTATATATAATGATGAATCTACATTGAGCCAAGGTGGGTGTTTGCTCCATTAGGAATTTTGAAAATTAACTTAAAAGTCTATAGCACATGATGGAATCCATGGGCGATAATACATAGTTTACTTCACCCACAACCATTCAAGGAGCTATTCGTCCACCCTAAAAGAGTTTCTAGATAGGCCACTGCAGGTAGTATAATGTAAGATAACATAGATCAAATCCTTCAGTTTTGCACCACCGTCTTCATTGTTCTTGTTTCATGAGAAAAAGTAGATGGTCGCTTTTCTTCAAGAATGGCGCACACCGTCTTGAGCTCGAGATCGATGGTCGTCTCTGCATTTTCCGGTAAACCATCGACCACCAGCGACTGGAATCCGACCAGATTGATCTCAGAGGCTAACTGAGGAATTCTTGGCAGCCTAGCTCGCTATGTTCCTTGGCGTCGAAAAGGTCACTTTAATTCCTTAGGCAGAGAGAAACTCGGCATGCTCCAAGAATGAATAAGGTGGCCGAAGGCTAACGAGAAAACCCAACAACGTGAACTTTTCTTTCATTAAGATCACCCACAATTGAGAAATGTGATTTCTTTCAAGGAAG